>JAWNNU010000953.1:0-485358 GCA_035044585.1 Scaptomyza polygonia | reverse complement strand
GGTGGTAACGATCTCTAACCCAATTCATAAAAACTTTGGATGCCACGCCCATCTATACTGCCCTATCCGCCCTCAACCACCCCAACGCTTCGCTAAAAACGGTAGTGCGTGTATCTTCCATAGTGTTTGAGCTAGAGTCACAAAATTTGGTAGGTAGATAACTGGAAACGACCCCCCAAAAACTGCATCAAAGTTTTGGAGCCCCACCCACCCATTCCGCCCCCAGCCCCCCCCCCGCAGTTGAAAAACAGAAATGCTTATATCTTTTACAGTTTTTGAGTTAGAGCCACCAAATTTTGTGCCAAAATAGGTGATTATAGTCCCAAAATAAATGCATAAAATTTTTGGATGCCACGCCAATCCATACTGACCAAGGTGCCCCAAACCGCCCCAATGCTTCACTAAAAACGGGAATGCGTGTATTTTCCAAAGCGTTAAGGCTAGAGTCACCAAATTTGGTAGGAAGATAGCTAATAACAATCCCCAAAAAACTGCATGAAAGTTTTGGAGCCACGCCCCCCCTGATCCCGAGCCCCCTGCATTTTGAAATCAAAAACGCCTATATTTTCCACATATTTTGAGCTAGAGCCGCCAAATTTGGTGCCAAGATAGGTGATGAAGAAACCCAAGAAATGTGGATGGTGCCCCCCACCCATACCGCCCCCAGCCCCCCTTCCACCATATTCTACTAACTTTGAGCTAGAGCCACCAAATTTGGTATGAGGATAGCAATTAACATCATAAACAGATCTGCAGCAAAACTTTGGACGCCACGCCCCCCCATACCAGCCCCCAGCACCCTGCCCCATTTCTACCAAATTCTACTAACTTTGAGCTAGAGTCTCCAAATTCGGATTGAGAATAGCTATTGACATCATAAATAGATCTGCAGCAAAAGTTTGGATGCCACGCCCCCCCTTACCACCTCCAGCCCCCCTTCTCCCATATTTTACTATTTTTGAGCTAGAGTCACCAAATTTGGTATGAGGATAGCAATTGACATCATACACAGATCTTCAGCTAAAATTTTAATGTCACGCCACCCCCCCCCCCCCCCCTCCACAATACCACCCAAGCCTACCATCCACCTTATTCTTCTAACTTTGAGCTAGAGCCACCAAATTTGGACCAGACAATCTTTCAGGCAGCGTACACCACTGCCGTATCCACACACCATTGCAATCAGCTCTCTTTTAATCTGTTTTACTACTGGTATCGAGTATACCGCAGTCGGGTGCGTCCGACTGCAACGTTGCTACTTGTTTTAAACTATGGATAACTGTTCCCCTTGTTGATAAGGACACGTAGTCGATAAGATTAAAATCATAAATTTTTCACATAAGTTTGTCTCACTCACTTTCAATCTCAAACCGGTCTCACTTGCATATCAGATAAGATTGGAAAAACGCTATTCGAAAATTTAGTTTTAAAAGTTGTCAATAGATGTCGTTTTTTCGAAATAAGTAACGTGTGCTCGAAAGCTCCAAATTTTTTACATATAGTATTTTACTCAATACTGAGGTAAATGATTGTAGTATTCACTATTTAAAATTTACTTATTTAGTAGATAATTACGAATATATAAAATAAAATCATTGTTAAAAAATCAAATCGTTAACTTTGGACACAAACATAATACAAACATTAGTTGTTCAAAGCTCTTAGACAGATGAATACAATTTGGTAAATTCGAACATATTGTTCACGCTGACATTGTAAACTATACATTTCAGATTTTTAAAAGCTTCAATCCAATCCAAGCTGACATTGTTCTTTACTGTATTGCAATTCGTTTCAAATGGACTTAAAGATTATGCCATATAATCGCTTTTTTTCGCACTAGATAGTTATCGAAAAGAGTAAAGATAGCAAATGATATCGTGTTGCTGCTGAGAATTGGTGACTGTGACGCTGAAGGTTACATATCACTATCAAGAGAATTTTGTAATTTAGTAGAAAATCCCTTTTTTTCGGAATTGCAACAAAATTTGAGTAGCTATCAAAGGTTGTGCGCTAGAGCAATATTAGCAGCAAAAATGAAGTAGTTATTAGGATCAATTCCAACATTTTAAAAGAGGTGCAAAGAGAGTAATATTTGTCAATAGATACAATTATGGATACGGAACTAAGTACTTCATGTCCTGTGGAGTTCTTAGATTCACATGAAGTACAGTCACATAAACTCGGCTATGGAATAGAACAAGGCTTCGAATTCCAATTATTCTCACTGACCTTCCATTCCAATTCAAATGCGTTCAGTTTCCCGTCAAGATTAGCTTTGCTGTTACTATAAACAAAGCACAAGGTCAGACATTGCAAGTAGCGGAAGTGCATTTAGAAAAGCCGCTCTTTTCACATTGTTAACTATATTTAGCAGCATGTTCGCGTGTGTCTAATGCCCGGAATTTACACATATATGCACCCGACGGAAAAACTAATAATATAATCTACAAAAAAACCAAAGATTAAATCGCTGCGTTTATATCTTTTTAAATTGTTTGATGATCTCTGATACTTATTTAATGTCTTCAATGCGCGCGAAGCTGCGTATGTATATGAAATTTATATTAAAGGTCTATGCTATTACTCACTACTGCTTATGCGTAAGAGTATCGAATATCGAATTTAAACATCCAATGTTTGAAAATTTGGATCGTGATATATTGTTTAACTGATAATATAATCAAAAAACAGACAGGCAGACAGTTTTAAATGGCCTTTAGCAACTTACCAAAGGATTAATTAGGCGCTCGCAGACTATATCCGCACCACGGTTATAAATACTGGCGATCGGTGCATCTTTTCCGACTTTAGAACAAAACTCATTTATCACATGTTTCTTATATATTTCAACAAAATCTTTCATAAAACCTGGGAGACTATTCCTTTCGCTTTTGTAATAAGCTTCAGTGGTTTCCCATAAATATTGTTCCACATCTTGGAGTTTCTTACTTATATTAAAAACTGATTGCTGATATGAAAAAGTTTTATTTATTAAAATAAGTTCATCAATCTGCGATAGTTTTCGTCTAATCTCATCCATAATCGAATTGACTTTGCCAACGAGCTCAAAATGTAATTGCCGTAAGTCTTCAACCTCAGTATAAATAGCTATTCTGGCCCAATCATAAATGCCCCACTGGGTCCACAGACTGGACCGCACCACCATAAGTTGATTGGCCAATGTGATTAAGTCCAAAGGTGTCAGTTTATTGCATAAATGTTCTGTAAACTTCGAACTATTATATTTCACCATATCATTGTCACTTAAGTAAATATAGCTTTGGTTATTGGGAAAAAGAAAAGTGTAGTGCTGGCCTGAGTATGTTTTATCAGTCAAATTATTGAACAATTCATGTTCTTATTTTTTTTAGTTCATTAATATCATATAGCCCGCTTGATCGGAGTACTTCGCACATCGACTGGTTTCCCTGGAAACCTTTAATTAAGTTAGACATATGAATCGGCGGTATTGACGATTCATCCTGACGCTTTGGCCAGAATTTTTGGATACTAATTTCGGGATCTAAATAGCGGACAATTGCATTTCCGTGCTGATCCCGCAGAGTTGCACAGGCAGACTGATAGGTTATTAAGCCAATAATTAAATAAAATATTCCAACCAGAACAATAAAGGAGAATTCACTAAATATTAACATAATGCCCCTAAAAATGAAATAGAAATATTTATAAGCACGCCCTAACTTAAATATCTTAAGTCACTTACATAAGAAGGAAAATAGATCCTGTGCCCTTGCTACAGGCGCCGCCCTGATTGGCACGCCGATGCCGACCACAGCATCCGCAAAAGAGACCAATAATTAGGAATATAATTATCTTGAATGAAATACATATATCGTTTTGGATAATAACTTTTTTTTAGTGTACTTACGGTCGATAATACCACGACTATGGTCGTACTGACTGCGCTTCGAGCGCTGCCGAATTTGGTGACAACATCTTGAAACGAAAGTATTCATGTGAATGTCACTGATTATCGAATCAATGATAGCCCGCGTTCTGTCTGCACGCAAGCGGAACATCTCTTTTCCAGCGTTTAAATCATTAGTTATAAAGGCCGCCATGGGTATGTTATAGCGTACGATACCATTACCGTCAAACCAATAATTTATAGAATTAAATATACCTTTTAAATACAAAACTGCTTCTTTCTGAATTATATGTTTCATAGCTGCAGAAAAGTTCGCTGGGTTGGGTAGCTGTAGGACAGTATTTACATGCTGTTTTACTTAAATCCCAACTTCTTACCTCGTCAAAGTGAAGACATTTTGAGCTATCAATGGACTCAACCTGCGATACGCTTAAAAAGCGAAGACATTCTGGAGTGCCACAAAGCACAGCCAAGGCGTAAGTTATATCACGCTTAGCGGTTCGCAGGCCTATACAGCATTTGACATATTTATAAGTCGATTAAAGAGCGGAAAAACCTTACCATCACGTAATTGTGCTCCATAAAACCGTAAGTCTTTTATTAAACGAATTAAATCAATCATGAGCAACTGAGCTTCGGGCATGTTATCCAGGTTTTTAGCAAGAACTACGTAGTGATCAATTTGAACATCTTTTTTTTAATTTTTCGTACATTGTTTTATGTGCATCTATCAAAATATGAAAATAATCATTTAATCAGAACTAGGTCTAGCACATCTTACCAATCATGACATTTATTGTATGGTCACACAACTCTTCATAGTTATTCACAAACAAGTGATGGATGTGGTCAGAAACATCCTCTAGATATATGCAGGTATCGTTGGTGGCCAAATGCCTATCGCTAGATGTTCGCGCAATGGCCAGATCCAAGAAACTATTGCTTGCAAGAGAAATAATTACTCCAAATCTGCAAATAATGCATTTATTAAAGTGGACTATAACCTGATTTGATTAGTCCTACATTATGCCAATAATTAGCAGTGCAAGAATATAACCCAAGACGCATCGTTTGCGAGAGTTTTTTAAAATATCACAGGGAGGACAACCTTCTTTTTTACATCGACAGAAGCAGAAGCAACAATAACAAACGCTGTAGAACGACAAATAACTTCAGATTGCAAAGATACGCATAACTTACGCTATGAAGGGTAATATGATTATAAGGGCAAGCAGAATGGCAACCAAGATGAGAAGCGCCCAGTAGTGATTGAAAAGATCAGCCCAGTCATGGGTCTCAACCTTTGATCCTAAGCTTAGGGTGTTGTTGCCCGTGGATAAAGTGTACCCTGACGCAAATATGGTTTGTTATATGTTTAGTCAGTCGGATATAATTTATCCTTACCTGGAGGTAGAGCCCGATTGGAAGTGATAGTATGAAAAAACTATGTGTAAATTTATTAATCCACTGCTCAACTGTTGTTGAAGAGTACTTCGGTTTTTTTCCGTACTTAGCAACGGATGTGTACAAGCTAAAGTTGTCTGGAGCAGGATAATAGTTAGCCATTGTTTAGATCTTTTTGTATTTACTATTAATTTAATAACACGGTTAAACTTTTTATACCCTGAACCCATAAAATGGGTAAATCAGGGTATAATGGTTTTGTGCAAAAGTATGTAATAGGCAGAAGGAAGCATCTCCGACACCATAAAGTATATATATTCTTGATCAGTATCAATAGCCGAGTCGATATGGCCATTTCCGTCTGTCCGTCCGTCTGTCCGTCCGTCTGTCCGTCTGTATGAACGCGTAGATCTCAGAGACTACAAGAGCTAGAGACTTCAGATTTTGAATATAAGTTCTCCTATATCATAAGCAGAACAAGTTTGCTTCAAATTATCGATAACTACTCTGGTTTTCGATATACACATGGAATCGATAACAAAAAAATATCGAATTTGGAAAATGTAAAAATGGGGGTTGTTGTAATGGGTAACGATAGAACTTTTCTCAAAATTTCGTCAAAATCGGTTAAGAAACACCAGAGATATCGTAAAGTTAAGTCAGCTATGAGTTTTGTTTAAAGTGATCATTATTTGAAGCATACTTTTAGGACGCAAGGACAGCAACTGGGTTCAGGGTATATTCTGGTCGGGCTATCCCGACTAGAGCCTTCTTACTTGTTTCTTGTTGTGTTTCCTTTGATTATTTTCTTTTCTGTACAGATTTGGTTTGTAAAAAGATTCGTAGACTACTTTGCTGACATAAGTATGTGCATATATTTTCAAAATGTACTTACAGTTCATGATCTTTAACCAGTTATGGCAATTGTCAACGTGGTGTAAGCCTTTTCATTAGTGGTTTTTAACAGAACGACTTTACTGAATTAAACTGTGATTTGGACGGCACACCTAATTAAATTTTGAAGCAATTGCTACTTTATTAAAATGCTAAGTTACTGACAACCTTTTTAAAATAATAGACCACCACCTGACCCTTCTGCCCCATCTAAATCACCAGTTTTTGCACTATTGTCAAAGTATGCCAAAGTCGGTTGCGTCCGACTACAACGTTTTCTCTTGTTGAATCATGCATTGGCTATGTTACACATCAAAAAATATACTTGTATCTTGCATAAACGAATTAACAGTTTGATTAGTCTATGGCACCAGCCAGCTTTCCTTTGAACAAATGCATATAACCATAAACTTATTTGATTAGTCTATGCATATAGCCACCGCCATATCAGCCAGCTTTCTGTTTGGCAATAGCTCAATTCATGTTGGAACTACCAACATGAACTATTTGAGGTTAACTAGTAATAAATTATTTTCTGAAAATTTTTCCAAATTTATTTTTTATAGCTTCTCCTGAGCATGTACTTTTAATTTGTCTTATATCTCTCTCGTATATGTCTCATTCTCATCCCTGAGAAAAGATATTAAGGCTTGAGAACCTAGCGTACAGTTTGGCAGTGATTTTGTAGCTGCACTGTTCCGAAAATTATTCAAAAACTGGCTGATAGGCTTCGATGAAAATTGTATCATAAAATAAGTGAAGTTATAGGCTTTAGCCGTGCTTATACGGGGGCATAAGCTAGGTGATTTTATTTTAATTACTTGCGTTGACCACTTTAAAAACTGAAATATGCCAAACATTGCATAAAAACAATAAATCATTAATTTTTAACAATTCTGCATCAAAACTTGTTTGATTTCATGACGAAAACCAAAAAATAAACACTAATGGTCATGAGTGGTTTTGACTCATGAACCAAGTTCCGAAATTAGTCGCTGGCGAACCATTGCTATCTTGACCTACATCCACATTTAACCGTTTGTAAACTCGATAAGCTTAAATCTTATCGAACGCTTTATAATATCTATCTATATATATAAAAATGAATGTCTGTTTGTGGCTTATAAACTCGAAAAATATGCATGATATCAAACTGAACCGTTATATCAATTTGTTCAGCGAGTCTTGAGGATGGTTTCTATATAGGTTCGACACCCCTCAGGTAGGTGCCGGTAGCTGTATATGCCAATTTTCAAACATACATTATTTTAGTATAAAAAAGGTAATAATGAAAAGATTATTATTATTAATTATCATTATTATTATTTATCATTATTATTATTGATTATCATTATAATTATTAATTAATTATAATATTAATAATAGTAATAATAATCTTTCTTCTGAATATATAAAAATGAAGAACAGTTGCTTTTGCATGCTCTTAGTTGGCTTTTTAAACTATATTTTGAGATAGTAAAGTGAAGTTAGAAATTTTTACATTCAGTCAAGCCAGTTTATTGTGTACGAAACTCAAAATTATTTTTAAATTTGAATCCGTTGTGAAAAGTCGGTTCATTTAAAAACCCGTGCCGAGACCAAAAAGAAATCATAAATTTTTAAATTTGAATCCGTGTGTGAAAAGTCGGTTCATTTGAAAACCTGTGCCGAGACCGAATAGAAATCATAAATTTTTAAATTCGCTGAATTTAACTGGATTACCAATTAAAAATCGGATCAGTAATCATTATGTTGCGGAATATAAACCAGCCGGTGAAGAAATTAATGAACAAAGTCATCGAAGCCACAATTTTGAAAGGGAAGACGTGAAGACGTTTTAATTCCACGGATTCGGAATACCAACAAAACAATTTATATACGCGCAAGAAAAAAAAACCAAGAATATTGTACATCATAAAGCATTAGTAATCGATAACACAGGACAATGTCAGTCGCGTGTGTGTTTTTGGGGCAGCAAAACGCACGGGGTTAGCTAGTATTTTATAAAAAATAAAATTTTTGAGTTAAACTTTGATTTGCTAATGTTGTTGATAAACTGATAACTAATGCGTATTGTAAAATACAAACACTACTAAAAAATTCATACATACTCGCACACTTCAATAAAATAGTATGACTTTTGTCCATTTAATGCGCTTTTATCGTGTTTTATTTCTCAAGCGAAAGATAACCACCCAAAACACCCTTAACAGGAAAAAGCGAAGGGCGACAAAGGACACTGACATTGTCGGCAAACAATGTTCACCAATTTGTATAAAGCTAAATAATTTTCCAACATCATATTAAAAAAAACAAACTATTGCACTTATATAGAGTTGCGTTTATAACAAATTATATGATTTCGAATGCTTTATGAGCGTTTGCAAAAGTCGATAATATTCAAATAAAAAATAAAATGTTCAAAAGTAAAAACGAAATTAATATTGTCTATAAGTGCACAGTTCGTCTTTTAGATGATTCTGACGTTCTAGAATGTGAATTTCAGGTAGGTTTAATTTAATAGTAACGAAAATTGACTTAACAAAGAGAGACAAGACAAGCCCATGTTTGTTGTATACTTGTGTACGTGGGATTGTGTGTGTAAATATGCTTGTATGCGATGGTTAAGAGGGTTTGAAAACAACACCCAAGTTAGTAACTTGATTTATATTCTCCCTTCTATTGCAGCCATTCCATAAAGGCATTTATTTAGTCGATCATATTTGTAGACAACTAGGTATTAAGGAAAAGGACTATTTTGGTTTACGTTATGCTGATACGGGAAAACAAAGGGTAAGCATCATAAATAAATTAAAATTGGTTTTAATTCCATTTTTATTATTTCCACCTGTATTCAAAACGCCCGATCGACTCAAAACTTGGCACAGCTGTTAACGATTGATGACAAAACAATTACTTACTATTATCTGAACGAATAAGGTTAACTTTGCATTGAGAAAACCAAACTGGTTTAACACGAGCATTAAAGTTATGCCGAGATTAACTAATTGACACTTTAACTGGACATGGAGAAACCGGCCCTAAGGGTTTTTTTTTATTATCTCTAAAGTTAATATTCTACATTTATTTTGATGTTTTACAGCACTGGCTTGACCTGGCGAAATCTATTTTAAAACAATGCAAAGGTATAGCTTCAAACTCAAGCAATTAATCAAAACAAATTTGCTGAAATGGTTTTCTATTGTTTTCTTTTATAATAGATATTGATCCTGTGCTGTTTTCATTGCGGGTAAAATTCTATCCAGCGGATCCATTTCGTTTAACTGGCAATGGCCGGATCATGCTCTTTCAACAGTTGAAGAGAGATCTGCGTCACGGGCGACTTTACTGTTCCTTGGGAGAGGCTGCAGCATTGGGTGCATTAATCGTGCAAGAGGAACTTGGAGATTATGACGAGCTCATGCACATTGGTGATTATGTGTCTTCGTTAGACTTGGCACTGCGCCAAACGGAGAATCTTGAAAAAAAGATCATGGAGCTTCATAGGAAGCGAAAACCGGGACAAGATCCAACGGTAGCAATGGATGAGTTTATGGGCATTGCACGTGGCTTGGAGACTTACGGCATCGATCCGCATCCCGTTAAAGACCATCGTGGTTCGCTGCTCTATGTTGGCATCAATCATGCTGGCATAAGCACCTATGTGGCCGGCAAGAGATCTCAACATTTTCGCTGGAATGAGGTGCACAAGATTAATTTTGAGGGCAAAATGTTTATTGCACACTTGTGTTTCACAGATGCGAGCAGGGAGCCAGTGAGTTATTTCCGAAATGCTAACTTTAGACTTTCTTCACATTAAAAGTAAAAATTTTCGTAGAAAAAACACACAATTGGCTTCAAGTGTCCATCGGGACCAGCTTGTCGTTATCTCTGGAGAAGCGCCATCGAGCAAATGCTCTTCTTTACGTAAGTAAAAAGCTAAAAATTAACTGCATCTTAAAGAGGCTCCCAAGTATATTAACATTTTTTATTTGTTCAAGTAATCATAAACAGATGTTAAATGCACGAGCAACTTTGCACGAATAAACATTTTGAATTTTTGTTTACAGATTGCCAAATAGCCAACACGCGGCTGTTGTCTCTGGTGGCGGCTTCTTCTCCTGGGGCACCAAGTTTCGTTATACGGGTCGAACCGAACGCGAGATATTGACTGAAAGCATTAATGCGTTGCGCGAGCAGAAAATGACAAATTCGAATTCAAGCAAACGCAAGGCAAGCAGCGTTCCAGCCACGCCTTCTAGTCCACAGGGTGACTTGGCACAAATACGTAAGCTATTACGAAATAACAGTGATCGCTTTCAGAAATTGGAAAGTTCAAGTAATTCAATTTTGATATTTACTTAAAAAGTTCAATTTAAATCTATTTAAGCTTTTGAAAAAGAAAAAAAGTCTTGGCACAAACCCAAATATTTGGGTTTTTTGTATGTTCTTCATAATTAATGTATTTGTTTCTATTGTATAGGCTATAGCAGTTTGCCGCGTTCAACGATGTCCGAGCCATTAGGATGTTCGATGGCACCGAGCGTTCTCATTTATGGCCAAGGCCACGACGGTGGTGTCAATGGTAATCTCCAAATGCCCATCCTAGAACCAGTTAGCGAGGAAGCGCGACTGCGCTCATCATACAACATCGATAGTCTTAATCATATGGAAACCGAGTCATCCGGCTATGCATTCCGCGACTCCATTGAGCATTCGTCAACGGAGAGCGGACTGACGGCCAGTGGCTATGATGTGGCTGGAAAACCGCGTGGCTGCAATACAAGCGAATCCAAGCAACATCTTTATTATTCATCCAAGCAATACTATGCACTGCCCAATCCCGCCATAAATTCAAGCTCTTCCAGTGGGAAACATTTAGGGAAGTTCTCACGCACCTATTCAAACTCCAATAGTAGTGGCAAAAGTTTGCGAAAATTCCATTTGTTACACGCTTTTATACCATCCGTAATATTTGTAGTTATTGCAATGGCCGGTACTGCCGTCTTCATTATGGAATCAGATTTGGATATGTTTGAACGTGTTCGAAACTCGCCGGAAATGCTTAGTTTGCGCTATCAGTATTATGAGCCGTTAAAAGAATTTGTTTTGGAAAAGTTAGGGCGAAAACTTTAAAATCTGCAAATGAGAAAATAGATTTCTATAATAATTGCACAAATCGAAAGAAAATATTTTTGAATTATTTTCGACAAAACTTTATTTAAAGCTGATTTTTAAATTCTTTGCAACTCACAAAAGTATAAAGTAAAACTACTTATTTTATATTCTAAAACATATCATATAGCTGCTTTCCTGCAAAAGATCGGTCTAAGGGTTGTTGACACTACTACGAAAAGTGGAAATGCTTTCAAAACAACGTGTAAAAATTATATTTGAGCCCCAATTAATTAGTGTAGTAGTGTTTTATATGTAATTTTGTTCGATGAATGTGTAATTTCTTAGCATTTAAAAAAAAAAAAACAAAAACCAAGTAAACATTTAACATTGTTTCCATTACAAAACGTCAAAAAGTTTTTGATTGACTGTTATGACATAAATGTCAAATAACATACTGTTACAATAGCAGCTATATGATCAACAAGATTTTATACTTAAGTATATGATATGATATGATATGATTGCAATAATATCTCAATCAAATTTGAAAAGTTCCTTTTAAATTATTGATTAGACTTATTTTTAGCTTCGAGCTAAACGGTTTTTTTTTAGCACTTGATCGCCGTCTCGATTTGAATTACTTATATCGCCTATATAATTCTAGAGCCGCACTTACTCTATATACTCTAATAACACCTTAAAACAATATTAGTAAAGCGTTTGTATAATTTACTAAGTGAACATAAATCAAAACAATTCACTCTCCGTAACTTGTAACAGTTTAATTTGCTGGTGATATTATTTCATATGCATAATTATGAAAATTCTTAATAGTATTTTATAGAAAGATAAACGAAAACTTATTACTGACAAACTTTTTTTTCGACTTCAAAAAGGTCAATTTAAATAGCTCGACCGAAAAAATAGCATTGATCGATAAGGTGCAAGTCGATAGCTTGAAGTCGGAGCTAAACGATGTTTTACGATGGTCACCCAATAGAGCTGCTAAACACTGAATGATGCTTCCATCTGACATACAAGCCATTTAGTATTTTTTTCATACCCAACACTTTCCATACAGCTTATGTACGATCACAAAGTGAAAAATTGCGAATCGATTGTAATTGAACAGTGCGCATGCGTGGAGTCGGCAATGCAAATTACAGGTTTGTTTTATTGTACTTAACGAGATGCGTACGTGAAAACGAATAAATGTATGTGCATATGTGTCTGTTTTAGAAACTGCCAACGATATGTACTACATATGTGAACGCCATTTTATTAAAAGTAGTTCAACTACAACTATATTCTGTAATAATCTATACTAAAACATTTATAGTATTGAGTGTTGGCAGCAATGCATATTTTAACCAGTGACAAGTGTTAACAAAATATATGGAAAATACATTTAAAATTGGCAAACTTATTCGCTTGCAGTTGTTGTAATGTATGTTAGTGTGTGTGTGCTTGTCGTTTGCCCACAGCCATTTAACGGCTTACATATGTGTGTATTAGTATGCACATATATTAATTATAGGTTTCAAGTGTGTATGCTTCTTGTACTACTTGCTAAAAAAAAATTCACACATATGTACATACATACAATTTGCAGACACATGTATATGTGTGTATGTATGTTAGCACGTATGGCATACATATATGTATATATTTGAGTGTGTGTGTGAGGCGATTTTTAAAAGAGCATAAAACAGATGACTTAAGAAGCAAACTGGAAATGCCGATGATGAAATACAATTAACATCAGCTAAGTGTACTTTTACAGTTTCTTTGGGTGTTTAACACATGCATTGTATATACTGTGTATATACGCTTATAGTTCATTTTGCGAACTATCTGTTGATTTTTTCTTTCAGTTAATCATTTGTCAATCGCTATGCTGATTTGAGATTGTGACCAAGTGCTCATACATATTTGTGATGTTTTAAGCGGCAGTTAAAATACATTCCACATAGAAGGAGCTTGATTTTTATACAATAATCAAAGATTGGTAACAGTAGAATGGTTTATCCAGAAGAACCTTTTTGGGCTTTGCCAATGGTCTCCGGATTATATGAAGATAGAGATTATAGGGGTAAGTAACACTTGATGCTTTATTTATGTATGTATTTTGTTGTGTAATAATATAGTTTTTAACCATTTTTGTAAATAAGTCAATGTTGTGGAAGCATTGCAAGAGTTCTGGCAAATGAAGCAGACACGAGGCGTTGAGCTTAAAAATGGTGCTCTTGTCATTTACGAATCAATTCCGTCAAATAGCCAACCTTATGTATGCTTTGTAACATTACCGGGAGGCAGCTGCTTCGGTAGCTTTCAGGTGCGAAAAACTGCTAACACTTAATCGTGCTGTATTTAATATGATTTGCTGACTTTTATCATTTTCAGAATTGTCCGACTAAGGCGGAGGCCAGACGAAGCTCAGCTAAAATTGCTTTAATGAATTCGGTATTCAATGAGCATCCGTCTCGTCGCATAAGCGATGAGTTTATAGAGAAGGCCGTACAAGATGCACGTGCTTCTTTCAAGGGAACACCACAAAACAATGCTTTACCGGAGTCGGGAATTGGTGCATTTAGGTAAAGCAAAACGTTTATTTTATATTATACAATTCGTTCTTAAAGTGTGGTTTAAGATTCATGCTGGAAGCAAACAAAGGACGAACTATGCTGGAGTTTCAAGAATTAATGACTGTCTTTCAATTACTACATTGGAATGGATCTTTGAAGGCAATGCGCGAGCGTCAGTGCTCCCGGCAGGAGGTGGTTGCCCATTACTCCAACCGAAGTCTAGATGATGAGATGCGTGCCCAGATGGCCTTAGATTGGATAGCACGTGAGCAGGAAAGTCCTGGAGTACTTAGAAGAGAGCTAGTGCTGGCCGAACGTGAACTGGAGACGGCTCGGATGGCTGGGCGTGAACTACGTTTTCCCAAGGAAAAAAAGGACATATTGATGATAGCACATAACCAATTGGGTGGCAGCAATTTGGGAGCTGCATCCATTGATAACTGAATAGCTTGAACAGTGAACAACAAAATAGTAATAACAAGAACAAAAATAAATAACGTTTTTAAACTATGGAGTAGATGCCTATATTTAAAGTCTTGGCATCATATCTCTTCGATTTAATGATCAGCAAGTAATCGACGTTCAGAAATAAACGCATTTAACAGAAATACAACAAAAAATTTCATTGGCACACCAATTGATCTCGAGTTCTGTTAAATTCGTTAAAGCTCATTTAAATATTGTTAAAATCAGGAAGGACCACAGAGGACGTTTTGAAAGAATGAACATGATTTAATAGTTGCTGACAGCCCGACAACGAAATACAAAAACAAATAATTACTAAACATAATAATTAAAAATTATAAAAAAATAAACTTTCATCTTCACTGACAAGTGCAAAATACTTTCGGAATGTGAAAATTGTGATTTTAAATACTGAATTTACGAAAAAATTTTGAGACTAAATCTAAATAGAGAATAGTTAAATTTATTGTGTATATGCAAGTGTATTTATATAAAAAAATTGTCTCTGCGCCAAGCGCACCTCATACGAGGCAAATACCATTTAGATCAATTTTTAAATACATCATCATTAAACTTAATAATGTACACACATATTTGGCAATACGATTCCAATACAAAAATTATGTTAAACTTAGTGTGAAAACGAATACTAATGTTGATTGCCCAATCTCGAAATAAAGCATGGTAAATACTACGCATGCCTGTGTGGACTTATTTTTTTATTATTTATTGTTGCGTTCATTGGGAAAACCCCAATAAGAATAGAGCTTGTTATGTCAGAGTATATAACACGAAATGGTTCATGAATTAAAAATCAAGGTTGGGGAGTTAAAGGTTTGCGCACAAAATGCAATAAAACTTGCCAGCTTTGAATAAGTATGGGTTATAATTAAAATGGTTGGCTTATCAGGACTCGGCCTATATGCTATAAAATGTAATAAAAATGGAATCTCCCTATTACTTGAATGGCCTTATTAAAAAAGGGTGGCAGATTATAATCAACATAATCTTATCGAACAGTTTCACACAAAATTAATAAGCTTTTGTGAGATGGTAAGACATTTCTTATCATAACCATTTATATAAAGAGCTCAAAGGCGTATCCTTGAATGTTTTAGATGTAGATCTTAGCCAGCATTAAACCTAACATCGTTGATGTAACCGTATTAACGCTGTTGCTTAGCTTGCCAGCTGGATTTTTGTTACACTTGTCCCCCGAACAGACATGACAAACGGGCCGTCTCCAGCTGGAATACTGTGGCTTCAGATACAACGAACAGGGTGAAGCGGCTGGATGAACACATCCATGAACCTGATGTACAGCTGAGTTGTCTGAAAATAGAAAATCAATTTTATCTGTGTTTCCTCTTGATCCTTAAGTTCTTTAAAATGTTGTATGAACATACTATTGGCATAGGTATACTTCAGTGCGAGACAATCAAAACGGAAGCTACTATTAACTTGACGCACATTCTGATGGTAATTGCTCAACTGGTAGCTCGTTTCATTGGCTGCAGCATTTGAGCAGGTGGTCTGCCTTGCGTTCTTGCAATCAGATGGGGTAATGCAGGTGTAACAAGTCAAGGAGTAGGCTTTAATGGGTACATTCTGTTGGTTAGTTTGAAAGGATCGATTATGGTAAAACAATAAACAGTTTATAGCTCACCCAATGGCAAACAGACGACCCCAATAAGCACACTGACAACAAACAATTTCTTAGACATTGTAAAAGTGTTTAATATGCGCTTTTCGAAACGTTGAGTTTCCCACTAAACTGTTTTCGGTATCACAAATGCTCTTTATATAAAATTCAACTGCTTATCTATAGGCTTATCTCAACAGCACTTAACCGATAGCGAAGTTTCTTTGGATGTTTGATAGAGTTAGTTATAGCTTTTTATACTCGATACCGAAGGTTAAGAGTGTATTGGGTTTGTGCAATGTCCGTCATGGTGTCGTCCGTCTGACCGTACGTCCGTATGAACGAAACGTTTTTCCCACAGTTTTTGAGCAACAGCCACCAAATTTGGTATTAGTATGGAAGATGACGCAAAACCCAGAAAGTTCACAGCTCGAGTACATGAGAAAAACCTTTTCTAATCAATCTCTTGAGATTATATGCAGTTCTTTGAGGGTTGCTAGTAGCTATCTTCTCATCAAATTTGGTAGTTTTAGCTGTAGGAATGTGTGAAATAAGTGGAATTATCGATTTTAAGTTATTGAATTTATCGATTTGCCTGCCCCCAATTATCTTTCCCGGCAATAGATAAAGATATTTGGAAGGTTTCATGTCTGTAGCTTGAAAGGTGTGGAAAAAACGGACAAGCGAGCATACAAACACCATGACGAACATTGCACAAACCCAATATACTCTTTACTTTTGGTATCGAGTATAAAAAGAATACAAATTCATTGAGGGATAAAATGTCGGACCCACTTTTTGACGAACATTGCACAAACCCAATATACTCTTTACTTTTGGTATCGAGTATAAAAAGAATACAAATTCATTGAGGGATAAAATGTCGGACCCACTTTTTGATAGCCACTTCTAAGCTGACGACATTTTGAAATTAACTCCAAAAGCGGTTGGCTTGGAAAACAAAAGCTCCAACGAAATAGAAAGAAGACCAAAGTTTGCTTGCAAAAAATAATTTTCAAAGATGAGTTTTATACTGATGTGCGCTTTCATTTATATCGCATTAGTATTTTATACAACAATAATTTCATGATAAATTTTATGTTCAGGTTTTAGATAAGACATTTTCTGCCAAGTGCGTTGCTTGTCATCGAGCTATAAGAGTTTGCTAATGTGGTACAAATAATTTCACTTAGCATTTTCAAGTCAGGCACAATGAGCTTTTTAAAAAATAGAAAAGCTATAAATCAAACTGTCCTTATGGCGCAAATGCGCAAGCTGTGTTTGAAGAAAAGATTTAATGGACATTATTGGTCCGCGGTGCCTTTGTCCAGTGCAGATAAGAAGTCATTTACAAAAATATGTTCGACTGTTCGACAACAATACTTTCGTCTTTCGTTGGTGTCGGTTGTGTTTTTGAGCGCTCTCAATAAGTTATTGTTTTCTTGTGTTTGTGCACTTAGTGTTACTTGGTTTTATTTGGTAAACGATTCTAGCAGTGATCGCAAATATACGTTGTATATATTTACGTGTGCTTAATAATAGTTGCGGACTTAAATTACATTTGAAGTCGCAGCAGAACCAACGCTTCATTTGCTTTAAAAAAACATATGTACATACATACGTATATTTGCATTTGCTTATTCTGTGCTTGTTCTGTGTTTTCTTTCATCCAATAACAACAAACAGCTTGTCTTATTTTCTTGCTCTTGCACTCCAGCATCAGTCCTCTCACGCTAACGTCCGCTCTTATCCGAAGTACTTGTAGTTGTATCTGCCAACCAGTGTTGCCAGATTAGCTTATTTCAGGCTATATCTAGCATATTTGAAAATGGAATAGCTTATAAAATTCGCAAATAGCTTATAGCCTTAAATCTAGCATTTTTCTAATTAGATATAGCATATTCTAGCATTAATTTATTTTCGTGAATTCAATGAAATATTTTACATATTTAAAGTGTTTTACAGCATTCAAATATCGGAGCTTGTTCTTTTACTGCCGATTGTAACGTGAACCTAATCAATATGATCGTGAATCGGTATTCTAATCAATAGTGTCATCGATATGTCGGGTGATGCATGCGCGATTTTATTCAATTTGGAAGTGTCTAGTGAAGAAGAAGGTTAACAAAAATGTCCAAAATTATTTATAAGCAATTATGCCGCGATGCATGGCAATCAACAACCAACATTTTTGCTGTAGACACATATGCTGCACGCCCGAAAAAACATATTTGAATTTATAAAAATATTTGAATATTTTAATATATCTTATATTGATGATTTGAAATCACAATTAGATAAAATTCATCTAATGAAATGGGAAAATACTAATAGCACAGTAAAATTTTGGGCAGAGGTGCTCGCCTACAAAGACGCAGGCAATAATAAAACATTTGAGTCCCTTGCTCTTTTTGCAATTCAATTGCTTTCACTGCCGTGGTCAAATGCGGAAGTGGAGCGCGTTTTTAGCCAAACAAATATCGTAAAAACGAAATTGCGAAATAAAATGCAATTAAAAACTTTAAACGCGATTTTATCCATAAGGTTTGTTTTTCAAAATCTGAATTATTAATTTTTATAATAACATATATTATTTTTAATTTCACAGATACGGGTTGCGCAGAAGTGGGAAATGTTGCCACACCTACAACTTGCCCGAAAAATATTTAAGCCAAATTAAAAAAATGAGATATACGTTAAAGAATCTGAAAATTCAGAGTTGGATGATTTGTTGACTGACTTAATTTAAATAAAAATCTAATTATTTGTGTATTTTTCATGAATTTGGATATAGCTTGATTTTTAGCATATATTTAGCCTATTTTAGCTTATTTTTTCATAGAATCTAGCTTATGCGGGCGCTCAATACCTGGCAACACTGCTGCCAACGCACTCAAGCTCTCTCGCTCTCTTGCTATTTACCGTTTGATCGTGCTCATTGCATCAGCGCCTTCACACTTACTTTCGTGAACCCTACATCTTTTTGATAAAGCATATTACTTTTTTCTTGTTATTAATATTTTTATTTATTCAAATTAAATTCAATATGCTAGTTTGTTGCAGCAACAACTGCAAATTGGTTGGATCATCCAACCAAGACTTTATTCTGTGCAGATTGTGTGACAATGTGATACACATGAAGTGTGTCGGCTTTACGGCCAAAATACGGGACTGCTTACTTGCAGATATAGGCCTTAAATGGTTTTGTCAGTCCTGTAATGAGGTTGAAAAGGAGTCTACTCAATTTATGAGACAGACATATGCAGGTTTTAATACAATGTATACTGCATTTAATAACCTGCATACTTCCTTTAAAGAGTTGCAGTCGAGCTTCAAAAAAGGCAAGTTGTTGAGTAATTCGCCGAAGCGTAAAAAGACTTCAGGGCCTAATCCACTCACTGTTCCTCCGGTCTTGGTCACCACTCCCCTTTTGGTACCTATCTCTAATCCCCCAACGGGTTCAATTGCTAGCCCGTTAATGCATTTTAATTCGCCGGCAAGAAATCCAAACCATAACCCTTCCCCGATTTTAACACCAAATCTTTCTCTTCCAACAGCTTGTGTGCCTATTAAGCCTACTGAAGGTACACCGGGGGCTCACAAGCCTCTTGTTGTTGTGCCTTTGAAAAAATTTATTTTCGTGTCTAGGCTAGCATCCGACACTTCGTTGGATGATGTTAGTGCCTACATTAAAAGTAAAATAGACTCTCCATTTATAACTGTTGAAAAGTTCAAGTTTAAACAAGCCCGAACCATATCTTCTTTCAAATTGAGTGTTCCGCCCGAACTTTTCTCGACAATTTGTTCTGGAAAGTTTTGGCCACCGCAGCTCATTGTAAAGGAGTATGTGAATAGGCATAAAATTAATAATAACGATAGTAGGTTCAGTAGTGCACCAACTGTTAGCCACCCTATTGCCTCAACTTCGGCGGCAAAAAACTAACAAAAGTAGTTAGCTTGGCCTATCAAAATGTTCGAGGCCTTAACTCTAAACTTTCTAAACTCTATGTAAACAGCTTATCCTTTGATTCTCAGATAGTTGCACTGACAGAAACCTGGTTAAAACCTGATATATCTGATTATTCCGTTTTGCCTATGAAGTATAACCTTTACAGATGCGATCGCACCTCCCGCAAGGGGGGCGGTGTTCTCATTGCTGTTGATTCCTGTATTTCCTCTGAACAGATTCAATCGCACGATCATCCGGATATTGAGTTCATATGTGTTAAAATATTATTTAGCGGCCGCTCTCTTTATATTACTTGTTCATATATTCCTCCCAATTCTGATATTAACATTTACAAATCCCATCTGAATGCCCTGCAGCTTGTGTCGTCGTTGTTGACGGATATGGATCAACTTATAGTGGTTGGTGATTTTAATTTGCCACATGTGTTATGGTCTGTGAATGACACATCTTCGGCGCAATTACCGGCCACTTCTGATGATTTTATCGATGGCCTTTTAGAGTTAGGCCTATCACAAGTTAACAGGGTGCATAACAGTAGTAATAAAATGCTAGATTTAATATTTGTTTCTGACTCTGATTGTAGTAATGTTAGTAGAGTACACCCTTTAGTGCTTCCCGAAGATACCTACCATCCAACTTTAGAACTTTCATTTGAACTTTTTAACCTTAGCTCAACATCTAACAATTGTTTAAAGACACGATGTTTTCGTAAAACTAACTTTACTAAATTGAATGACCTTCTTCAGCATACTAATTGGTCTCAACTGTATTCTTGTAGTGATATAGAATCTGCCATTGCCATTTTTTACAGGATTTTGAATTCATATTTGGATATATGTGTTCCCGTCACTGTTCCTTTAAGTGAAAATAAACCACCTTGGTTTACGAGGGAACTATAAAAATTAAAAAACGTGAAAACAAGATCCTATAAAAAATTTAAAAGATCTGGAAATACTTTAGATTTATCCTTGTATATAATTGCAAAGTCAAATTTTATTTCTGTAAACACTATTTGTTATAACAATTATCTCAATCGTTGCAGATCAAACTTTTCCCGCGATCCGAAACAGTTTTTTAAATTTGTTAACTCTAAACGTAAATCTTCTTGCTTGCCTTCCTCGGTTTACCTTGATAATACAAAAGCAAATACCGATCAGGCAGTGGCCGATCTCTTTGCTGAGTATTTTCAATCTGTATACTCATCGAGTTCATATAGTTGCACTAATTCCTATCCTTTTCAAGTTCAAGCGTCAAACTGCATTTATGTCCCAGTTATAACTGAGTGTACGCTGCTAGGCGACCTCAACACTATCAAACCCGGCTTCTTGCCTGGTCCTGATGGAGTGCCAGGTTGTATACTTAGATATTGTGCGGACTCACTTTGTAAACCCTTACACAAATTATTTAACTTGTCAGTTGACTCAGCTGTGTTTCCTGGTATATGGAAGGAATCTTTTATTATTCCACTCCATAAAAATTCTTCTAAGTCCAAAGTTAAAAACTATAGGGGAATATCTAAGCTGTCTGCCATTCCGAAAGTCTTTGAAAAAATTATTTGCACCCAATTGCAGCACTTATGTACTTCAATTTTATCCCCTTATCAACACGGTTTTGTTAGGCGAAGATCTACTACCACTAACCTTCTTGAGTTTACCTCACTAGTTATCAAAGGGTTTCAGGACAAAATGCAAACTGACGTCGTTTACACAGATTTTAGTAAGGCATTTGATTCTGTTTGTCATTCTTTGCTGCTTCAAAAATTAAATATTATTGGATTTCCAGCAAAACTCCTGTCGTGGCTTTCTGAGTACTTGAGTGGCCGAACACAAAAAGTAGTTTTTAAATCTTCTGTATCCAAATCTATTTTTGTTACCTCTGGTGTTCCTCAGGGGAGTCACATGGGACCATTGCTATTTAATCTATTTATATCTATATATATATTTATCTTCCTGCTGTTATTACTAACACTCGTGTTTTTATGTTTGCTGATGATGTAAAGCTATGTTTCACCTATAATGATGATTCTCTATGTAACTTACTACAGTCGGACTTGGGTGCACTGTCGGCTTGGTGCCGTTATAACTTACTTAATTTAAATTGTTCAAAATGTAAAATCATGACTTTTTGTAGAGGTTCCCCTCATACTGCTCACTACGTGCTTGATGCTTCACCACTTGTCCGCGTTTTTGAAATTAAAGATTTAGGCATCATTCTTGATAGCAAATTAAAATTTGATTCTCACATATCGTCGATGGTCAATAAGGCCATAAATGTACTTGGCTTCATCAAGCGGTGGTCAAAAGAGTTTGATGATCCCTACACCACTAAAACGCTATATACATCATTGGTACGCCCCATCCTGGAGTATGGATCTTGTGTGTGGTCCCCGCAAGACGGGCTTCACCAGGATAGAATTGAATCTGTGCAGAGGAAATTTCTTCTGTTTGCGCTCAGATGTTTTAACTGGGTTCCTGGAATAGACCTACCACCCTATTCAAGTAGACTTCTTTTAATTAATCTTCCTTCCTTGTTGAACCGTAGAATTATGCATGGTGTAGTATTTGTCACTAATCTACTTAATGGTGATATCGACTCATCAGTTCTTCTAAGTCGAATAAAATTAAATGTTCCCATTAGATCCACACGTTACTTTTTACCCCTCAGCCTCGATCGTTGCTCGAGCAACTATTTAATTCATGAACCATTTCGTGTATTATGTTCTGACTATAACAAACTTTATTCTCTTGTCTCTCTGGAGACCTCGACTCCAGTACTAAAACGATCTATCCTTTCTGCCTTATCTAATCGTAACCACTAATCACTAATCTTCCACTGGTCTGATTGGGTTTTTCTGGGTTTTTCCCAATCCACGCAACAAATGTTGGACCAGTTATATTTATTTGGAATTTCCCAGAGCTTTAACGTTAACTTTTTAAATTTTTTATCTTAATTTTGAACTTTATTTCAGATATTATAATTATTTATTTTATATTATATTATTTTAATATTATAATTATAGTTAATTTTGATTTGTCAGCTGCTAATAGCCGACATTAAATAAAAATAAAAAACAACATAGCAGGCAAACAGCTGCCATGAAATTAGAGAAGCAATACGCCACCAGGGAGTAAAATATTAAAGCAAACATTCTGCAAAATATTTTTGTATCACAGACACGGACATTTAATCTGGGAATCACCGGACTTCTCTTGGCTATACATATCATTGACTTAAGGATACACTGGACAGCAAATGTATTTATTTATTTTAAAATCGTTTTTCCAAAGGAAATCATATTTCGATGCGGTATATAGTAAAGTAAAGTTGGGCAGCCTCTGTAGTAAGCCGTGTCAGAACCTAATAATTATCTTCTGTAGAATGTAGAAAATCCGCACAAAGCATTCTTGGCCAGCTTTGCTTTTTTGTTGGTTCCAGTTTGTTTTTTATTTGTTTAACATTTTTGTAATTTCATTGAACAAAAAATTTATTTCGTTTGATCTTTTATAGTCATTTTTATGCAACTTTCTTCACCCTTTATTAGTAGTCTTGAAAGTTCACGAAATATTCATATTGATTATTTTTTCAAAAAAAAAAAAGATTAATCGAACTACTTGTGATAACGGTTATTAATCACTACTTAACAGCCCTGCTTTAAGGTATTAAACACGATTATAATACCCGATTGCTATAAGTTGAGTCCTCTTCACTGCCTAATGTCTTCAGACATTGAAAGCATAAAGAAGGTTTACAAGCATTGTCATAATGGTAAAGGCCTTTAGATACTCGACTTAAACGGACGTCCCATCTTTTAATGCGCTGCTTTAAGCCGATCAGCAAAGATGAAAGAAGTTTTATTTTCGAAATCACCAATTTACCGTTAACAGCTCCACACAGAATGCCAGCAAAGCGAGTAAAGCGCCACCTTAAATTAAGAAAACTAATAGTACGAAATTTAACATGTAAGAAGGATCAAGTCGAAATAGCACGACTTGTTGGTACCCTCAATTTTTGACATAAATCGAACATGCATTACCCAATAACAAATCAGCGAGCTATTAAGTTATTTTGAGATGATTTAAAACAAGTCTGCACAGCGAGCGGTGGATGTACACGAAAAATTAAGAGACCTGAGGTCTCTGGCACACAGGCGGAGATGGCAAAGCCCCAGCTGATTTTCCTGATCAAGAAAACGAATAACTTCGAAAATTTTATCAGAACGACCAAGCTACTTTTTCTTAGAGCCCAATAAACAAGCATCTGAAAGTTTTTCAAAATTCCTGCATGCATCGGACCAGTTCTAGTGTAGAAACATAAAAGATTGCCTTTAGAATGGCTCCCGGCTTTTGAGTTATTTTGTATGAGATATCAGCAAACTATTTTCGCTATTACTCCTAAAGTTACTGCATTTCGTCGATTTGTTACAGTCCTGAAATGGCCTCAACTGCGCCAACAGATCAACTTTTTGAAAAGAAACTAGGTCACAACACATTATTGTTCAATTGTATTTGACCTTTTTTAAAAGTTTTACGTGTTTTGCATCTTTATTTGATCCAAAACCTAGCCAACCAAAAGTTATAATTTTTTTTCGTATGAAACAATTTCAAAGCTTGATGATTGTTTTTATGGCTGTATGAAAAAGTAGCTTGGCGGCGTTATATATATGTATGTATAACTTAAAAGTTTGAATATGCTCTCTTCAGTAATTTACTTAACAACGTGAAAAATGCTGAGGTAACTCCTGATATGGTAACTGGGTAGACGGTGTAGAAGGATTGACATTCTGGCTTTTTTATTTGTCGCTGTCGCAGAATTCTTTCCACAAGGCCAGTCTCACGAGCGTAACACATCCTGCATTTAATATAAATTTAAATATTTAGTTAATGATAGCATTAAGTAATTGGAAGATATGCTTACGCTGTTCTAAACAGCTCTGTATATTGACTATTTTTATGAACAATCCAGTTCATAATCTCCACTTCCATTAGACCCGAAACATCGCGTAGATCACAAATTTCGTTTGCATCGAACAATTCAGCTATTATAGGATAGGCGTCCACGACTTCACAATGAAAGGCGAATCCACCCCGTTTGAGATACGGAATCGCTTCTTCTATGTGGCCATAGACACCCATTTCATTAGGACCTCTTAATGCTGATAGTTTCTTACTTATAAGTCGGGCTACAATTGATTTTTTACTTTCCTAACATTTGCAGCAAAAAAATGCTTTTATAAGAGCTTAAGCCTTTATCTAATGGTTGACTTACTCGAAATAAAACTTTATAGTAACCAATGTCTTCAAATGATATTTGCAGCGGGCTTAAAATTATTTCATTAACTGTAGCGGGACCACGATCTGAAGAGCTAAGCAATCCACCAACAACCGATGATGTATAATAATTGTACATAACTACAGAGAATAAGAACACTGTCAAGACAATAGAGCGAGATGGTAAGCCTATTGGAATTGGTTCCATTCCCTGCTGGCAAACAGCTCCAAAAGTGTAAAGTATATGTTCCATCCAGTTGGTTCGCGATTTGACTGCAGTGATCTCAGTAGCAACTTTAAAACGTTTAAGTTTTAATTGAGTAGAAGCATGAGAAGATTTTGTTTCTGGTTTTGTTCTGGTTATCCATCTTTTACTTATGTACTCAAGCAGAAACCAAATGAAATTAATTGCAATAAAGGTAGCCAAAGTTAGGAGCCACACTCGGCGGCTAAACGGTGCTAGAAAGTTTCCGCTTTTTCCCTGCGTATCCAAATCGGGTGTAAAGCGAAACAGGAATGCCGTTTCAAATTTCCAACTCTGATGTATTGTGTCAAATTCAGCAAACCGATTTATACGATTAAACGCACCAGATGCTGCAATATCCGCCTCATTTCGCATTACAATTCCCAGCAGACCCAGTCGAAAAGTTGTATTGCCCAATCTGCCAGCCCAACCTCGAGAATTTCGAAATTGGACTGTGAAGTTAAATTGATCACGCAGCAAATTTAACAGTTCGTAATGATACTTGATGAATGCAGCTACACCTGGATCCTTAGTTGGACGTGATAGTATTAACTCAATTTGTTCATTAGTTACTATATCCTCTTGATCAATCTACGATAGAAACAAAAATCATCTATATAGTACAATATAAAAATTAATGTATGTTAGTAAATACGCTATTTAAAAATAAACCCGATTTTCTTCAACGTCAATACTAAAATTTAAATGAAAAGTCGGTTCAATTGGTTTTGATACATTCTGAGATTCGTATTGCGGATTGACTTCTAATAAATTCACGTCGTAACTGTAAAATTATGGCGCTAAAGCGAGAAGCAGATTTTCCAGGCATACCACCGCACGTTCTTACATTGAAAATTGGCACGGCATCATTCTTCTTCGAAACATAAATCCACCACGACTTTGCAAGGATATCAGTAAAGAAAATTAACAATGTAATCGAGGCAACCTTTTTGATTGGAAAAGACTGGTAAAGAAGTACTATTGCCACATATCTTAATGATCCTGACAGATATGATATTCGAATTCAAGCATTTGCTGTACCCAGTGCGAATCTCTTTCGCAATGACTATCAACAAAGTACAAGGACAATCGTTGCAAATGCAATGCTTTTCACATGGGCAGCTCTATGTGGCCTGCTCAAAATTCTGTATGTTTATTTTTGGGGGTCGTCAATTGCTATTTTCATACCAAATTTGGTGACTCTAGCCCCAAGTCAGTAAAATATGGGGAAGGGGTGGCTAGGGGCTGTATGAGGGGCGTGACATCCAAAGTTTTGCTGCAGATCTTTGGAGGTCGTCAATTGCTATTCTTACACCAAATTTGGTGACTCTAGCTCAAAGTTTGCAAATGGTGATGAGAGGGGGGCTGTGTGTGATTTGGGTTGGGATCGTATCAAAGTTTTATGGGTTTCTTCATCACCTATCATGGCACCAATTTAGACGGCTCTTGTTCAAAAACTATGGAAGATATAAGCACTTCTGATTTCAAAATGCAAGGAAGGCTGGGGAATGGTGGCTCCTAAACTATGACGCACTTTTTTGGGGGTCATTACCTGTTATCTATTTACCAAATTCGGTGACTCTAGCTCAAATACTATGGAAGAATTTGTTTGGGGTCGTTATTACCTATCTTGGCACCAAATTTGATGGCTCTACCTAAAGAACTGTGGAAGTTATAGGCATTTCTGTTTTTAAATGGAATGGGTGGGCGGAGCTCCAAAACTTTGATGCAGTTTTTTTGAGGTCGTTACCCGTTATCTTCCTACCAAATTTGGTGAATCTAGCTCAAACACTATGGCAGATATGGTAGGCGGTTGGAGACTTCTAGGGCAGTAATTATGAGCGTGGCATCCAAATTTTTTATGAATTTGTTTATGGGTCGTCATCACCTATCTTGCCAAATTAGGTGGCTCTATCTCAAAAACTATAGGCTTTTTTGTTTTTTTTAAATTGTTTGGGGACTGGGTATATAGACTTTTTTGGGGTTGTTAGAAGCTATCTTCTCCCCAAATTTGGTAGTTCTAGCTGCAAGGGCTTGCGAAATAGGTGGATTTATCGAATTTGAGTTGTCGAACTTATCGATTTGCCAGCCCCCAGTTATCGTAGAACTTCAATCTTGACACTTTAATTTACTATGCCTTAGATAAGGACATTTGCAAAGTTTCAAGTCTCTAGCTTGAAGAGTGTGGAAAAAGTTGCGTTCATACAGACGGGCGGACAGACGGCAGACACCATGATGGACATTGCACAAACCCAATATACTCTTTTTACCTTCGGTAAAAGAGTATTAAAACCTGATAGACGTACTCATAATGCACAAAACCAACAAATTTGATTGATTTTACCAATCAAGGATTAACCAAAAATATTTGACTTCCAGTTGGCATTAGGATCCAAATTTGCATCAAAATTTTAACTACTTAATTCGAAATGTACAGGGCGTATGCCTGTAGGGTTCGCTAGTTCTTTTTTATAAGTATGTAAACTTACCACACTTGCTCCTCGTAAAGTCAAACCGTTAAATTGACTGCGGTATTTGATGCTCTGCAATTCGAAAATATCTTGAACAATACTTAATTGTTTTTGATTATTCAAGAGCTTTGCAATTAAATGCAACTCCAATGCAGCTTTCAATTGACGACCCTTTGAGTGAATGTCCCACAGATTGTATCCGTCATTTGTTTTATTCACATAGGTAATTTGCGCATTTGGACCAACATAATCCAAATTGAGCGGCAGCAAACCGTCAATATCTCTGTCCACACCCCAAAGAAGCCATTGATATGTCTTGTTAAAGTATCTATTTGCAGTTGCTTCTGAAAAAAGAACTGACGCGCCTTCACATCTTGCATTTACAATCACCGCAGTTCTCGCATAATTTTCTCTTGTTAATACTGATGTGAGACAGTATG
Organism: Scaptomyza polygonia; assembly: GCA_035044585.1. Taxonomy (NCBI): domain Eukaryota; kingdom Metazoa; phylum Arthropoda; class Insecta; order Diptera; family Drosophilidae; genus Scaptomyza; species Scaptomyza polygonia. Next base: position 456,966 of record JAWNNU010000953.1, on the reverse strand, counting down.
AACTAAGCAGGTTTATTGGATAGACGAATTGATTTGATTTCATAAGAGCCACTGCATTTGAATGGAGATCTTTGTTAGAAAATACTTTACATTAATTACTGCAGTTAATGTAAACAAAAATTAATCTCTTTTACCTTCTTTAGAGCAGGCAAATAAAATACTTTGTTGTGTTTTCACCAAACGGGTTGTGAACTCGAGTAGAACAGTGCTTTCCATCAAAGATCCGTTTGAAAGAAACTTACCTCCTATGAGGAGCACTATAATAAGCACTTTAAAACTCATATTTAAAATTTGTTTGCCAACTAAAACCGAAGTAAGTAAGTACGTCAGCTTATATAGTGAATTTAATTGGCAATTGATTGACATGTTGATTGAATTGAGAATTTAACAATGAACGTACAATAAGTGCGTAAGAGCCTTATTTATCTGTCAATCAAAACAAAATGTGCATTTGAATATAAATTAAATCGGAGCCTTTGGTAATTATAACACTCAATTGAGGCGTAAGCTAGACCACCTGCAATTGCATTTGATTTTGGATTAACGAATCAATGGGATTTTCATAGCGTATCAGCTTGTTCAATAAAAATGTGCCATCCTGATGGTAATCGGCATCTACAACAAAGACCTCCACGACTTTCGTCATTACAAACTGTTCGTTTTTCAACGTGTCCACAAAAATTAATGGTGATACTTTAATAAGGCCTAGTTTTGATGGACAAATGGTGAGTGGAAAATCAGCCATCTCTCCAGGCTGTAGAAGATCCAGATCGAAATCCGCAGAGCCCGTATATGGGCAATCGACAAATGCTTTTGTATCCAGAGTTACATGCAGTTTCATGGAGTGCGCAGCTGTACTGGTTACTCTGCATTGGAATGTAAATATTGTGCCAATTTTAACAATGTTTTCAGCCTCAATCACCTCTAAGCGCAGATCCTTGTATTCAAAGGGCTAAGAAATTATATAAAATATGTTTTAATCAATATTTGTTAGATCAGTTTTAAGAGCTCTTACCAATCGCTGTAATTGGCTTGTTTGCAATCTACCCTTTTCGCCAAAATTCGATCTCCAGACAATGTCGAGCTTGCCAACATTGTTTGCTTGACGCAGTGTCTTTATGTCTTTGGAAATTTCAGGTTTTGGCTGTAATATTCCCATTTAATAAAAAATGTTTTTAAAAATCAGATCAGGTTGGCAAACCTTAATGCAATATAGAAATTGACAGCTATTATTCGGCTGAAGCATATTCTTTGAGTTGAAAACAGACTCGCCGTTGGGCAGGGTATTTAGCGACGTCACTGTATACTGCTCAGAGCTATCCAGCTCGACTTTCTCCAAACAAAATGGTCCAGTGGTCACGTTTTGGATTTGCGCCTCCAAATAGATTTCATCCATATCAGCATTATAAAATTTTGTCTTCACATCGAGTGGCTTCAGAACTTGAAACTTAAAGAACTTTCGGAGCGACTGAGCAAACCCAGCAGGACTAGTATAATTAACTTCGCACACCAATCTTAAATATAATCAAAATATATCATTAGCTATGTTTATATCAACTATTAAAAAAAAAAGTCGGTTACACACATGTGAGTCCCAATTTCCTTGACTTCATAGCGAATGACATCATCGAGTGTTTCGTCTGCCGTTAAAATCACTGAAGATTGTTTGTTTTCATGCATAAGCAAATTTATACGCGATGTGTTCGATTGCAAGTCCACTTTAACAGAGACCCCTTCAACTGGATGTGTTGTACAATTGTGTACACAGATGTAACTTGAAAACGTTTCACCCAGGTATATGTTACCAAAGGATTGGGGTAGTAGCATTGTTTGACCTGCGCCCAGTGCTTCTGCGCATGTTTTGGTAATGCCATCGTACTCCACCAGTCGATTAAAACTCTGAGGCAAATCTTTTGGCTCGCAGGTCACAATTGGCCCAAGCCCAACTAACGTGGGTCGTGTCAGTCGCATAACTGTAACATTTGCAGACTCATCAATAACCGTATTCCGGTTTGCTGCACAGCAAATGAACTTACCCTTCAATGCCAATAAATGAGATTCCGTGTCTACAGTATTCATTTCCGAAAAAGTCCAATAAATTCAATCTATAATTTTATTTTGCGTATTTGCTGCTATAATCGATATTGCCTACTTGTTAAGTGTTGGAAAAACAAAACAGAAAAATGAAAACAAATTTTGGACCGACGCCTGTCTTCTTCTTTCAAAAAACAATCAATTGATTAATTGCGTGTTGCTTATTAGTGGTGACACATGACGAATTCCCAGCATATCGCAACTATCGAATACCAAATGCATTTAAGCATTTTTTTAAAAATATTTAGTTATATTTATTTATTTATTGTCAGCTATTAGCATCTGACATGAAAATAAAATTAATTTAAAATAATTATAAAAAAAAGAATTAAGTTTAAGATAAAATTTAAAATTATATGCAGATCTGAAAGTAAATTAAGGTTGAAAAAATTATAAAGTTAGTGTTAAAGCTCTGGGAAATTCAACAAGAACATTAGTGGCCCAACATTTGTTGCGTGGATTGGGAAAAACCCAGAAAAACCAAATCAGACCAGTGGTTGGTTAGTGATTAGTGGTTACGATTAGATAAGGCAAAAAGGATAGATCGTTTTAGTACTGGAGTCGAGGTCTCTAGAGAGACAAGGGAATAAAGCTTGTTTTAGTCAGAACATAATACACGAAATGGTTCATGAATTAAATAGTTGCTCGAGCAACGATCTAGGCTGAGGGGTAAAAAGTTACGAGTAGATCTAATGGGAACATTTAATTTTATTCGACTTAGAAGAACTGATGAGTCGATTTCACCATTAAGTAGATTAGTGATAAATACTACACCATGCATAATTCTACGGTTCAACAGGGAAGGAAGATTAATTAAAAGAAGTCTACTTGAATAGGGGGGTAGGTCTATTCCAGGAACCCAGTTAAAACATCTGAGCGCAAACAGAAGAAATTTCCTCTGCACAGATTCAATTCTATCCTGGTGAATCCCGTATTGCGGGGACCACACACAAGATCCATACTCCAGGATGGGACGTACTAGGGATGTATATAGCGTTTTGGTGGTGTAGGGATCATCGAACTCTTTTGACCACCGCTTGATGAAGCCAAGAACGTTTATGGCCTTATTGACCATCGAAGATATGTGAGAATCAGATTTTAATTTGCTATCAAGAATGATGCCTAAATCTTTAAATTCAAAAACGCGGACAAGTGGTGAAGCATCAAGCACGTAGTGAGCAGTATGAGGGGTACCTCTACAAAAAGTCATGATTTTACATTTTGAACAATTTAAATTAAGTAAGTTATAACGGCACCAAGCCGACAGTGCTCCCAAGTCCGACTGTAGTAAGTTACTAAGAGAATCATCATTATAGGTGAAACATAGCTTTACATCATCAGCAAACATAAAAACACGAGAATTAGTAATAACAGCAGGAAGATCGTTAATAAAGAGATTAAATAGCAATGGTCCTAGGTGACCCCCTGAGGGACACCAGAGGTAACAAAAATAGATTTGGATACAGAAGATTTAAAAACCACTTTTTGTGTTCGGCCACACAAGTACTCAGAAAGCCACGACAGGAGTTTTGCTGGAAATCCAATAATATTTAATTTTTGAAGCAACAAAGAATGACTAACAGAATCAAATGCCTTACTAAAATCTGTGTAAACGACGTCAGTTTGCATTTTTGCCTGAAACCCTTTGATAACTAGTGAGGTAAACTCAAGAAGGTTGGTGGTAGTAGATCTTCGCCTAACAAAACCGTGTTGATAAGGGGATAAAATTGAACTACATAAGTGCTGCAATTGAGAGCTTATAATTTTTTCAAAGACTTTCGGAATGGCAGACAACTTGGATATACCCCTATAGTTTTTAACGTTAGACTTAGAACAACTTTTATGAAGTGGAATAATAAAAGATTCCTTCCATATACCAGGAAACACAGCTGAGTCAACCGATAAGTTAAATAATTTATGTAAAGGTTTACAAAGTGAATCCGCACAGTATCTAAGTATACAACCTGGCACTCCATCTGGACCAGGCAAGAAGCCTGGTTTGATAGAGTTAAGGTCACTTAGCAGCGTACACTCAGTTATAACTGGGACATATATACAATTTGAGGTTTGCACTTGAAAAGGATAGGAATTATTGCGACTATACAAGCTCGATGAGTATACTGATTGAAAATACTCCGCAAATAGATCAGCCACTGCTTGATCGGAACTTGCTTTTGTATTATCAAGGTAAACCGAGGATGGCAAGCATGAAGATTTACGTTTAGAGTTTACAAATTTATAAAACTGTTTCGGATCGCGGGAAAAGTTTGATCTGCAACGATTGAGATAATTGTTATAACAAAAAGTGTTTACAGAAATAAAATTTGACTTTGCAATTATATACGAGGATAAATCTATAGTATTTCCAGATTTTTTAAATTTTTTATAGGATCTCGTTTTCACGTTTTTTAATTTTGAAAGTTCCCTCGTAAACCAAGGTGGTTTATTTTCACTTGATGGAACAGTGAGGGGAACACAGTTATCCAAGTGCGAATTCAAAATCCTGTAAAAAATGGCAATGGCAGTTTCTATATCACTACAAGAATACAGTTGAGACCAATTAGTATGTTGAAGCAAATCATTCAATTTAGTAAAGTCAGTTTTACGAAAGCAACGTGTCTTTAAAGAATTGTTAGATGCTGGTCTAAGGTTAATAATTTCAAAGGAAAGTTCTAAGGTTGGATGGTAGGTATCTTCGGGAAGCACTAAAGGGTGTACTCTACTAACGTTACAACAATCAGAATCAGAAACAAATATCAAATCTAACATTTTATCACTACTGTTACGCACCCCGTTAACTTGTATAGGCCTAACTCTAAAAGGCCATCGATAAAATCATCAGAAGTGGCCGGTAATTGCGCTGAAGATGTGTCATTCAACGACCATACAACATGTGGCAAATTAAAATCACCAACCACTATAAGTTGATCCATATCCGTCAACAACGACGACACAAGCTGCAGGGCACCCAGATGTGATATGTAAATGTTATTATCAGAATTTGGAGGGATATAAGAGCAAGTAATATATAGTGAGCGACCTCTAAATAATATTTTAACACATATGAACTCAATATCTGGATGATCATGAGAGTGAATCTGTTCAGAGGAAAAACAAGAATCAACGGCAATGAGAACCCCGCCCCCCTTGCGGGAGGTGCGATCGCATCTGTACAAGTTATACTTATTAGGCAAAACGGAATAATCAGATATATCAGGTTTTAACCAGGTTTCTGTGAGTGCAACTATCTGTGAATCAAAGGATAAGCTGTTTACATAAAGTTTAGAAAGTTTAGAGTTAAGGCCTCGAACATTTTGATAGGCCAAGCTAACTACTTTTGTTAGTTTTTTGCCGCCGAAGTTGAGGCAATAGGGTGGCTAACAGTTGGTGCACTACTGAACCTACTATCGTTATTATTAATTTTATGCCTATTCACATACTCCTTTACAATGAGCTGCGGTGGCCAAAACTTTCCAGAACAAATTGTCGAGAAAAGTTCGGGCGGAACACTCAATTTGAAAGAAGATATGGTTCGGGCTTGTTTAAACTTGAACTTTTCAACAGTTATAAATGGAGAGTCTATTTTACTTTTAATGTAGGCACTAACATCATCCAACGAAGTGTCGGATGCTAGCCTAGACACGAAAATAAATTTTTTCAAAGGCACAACAACAAGAGGCTTGTGAGCCCCCGGTGTACCTTCAGTAGGCTTAATAGGCACACAAGCTGTTGGAAGAGAAAGATTTGGTGTTAAAATCGGGGAAGGGTTATGGTTTGGATTTCTTGCCGGCGAATTAAAATGCATTAACGGGCTAGCAATTGAACCCGTTGGGGGATTAGAGATAGGTACCAAAAGGGGAGTGGTGACCAAGACCGGAGGAACACTGAGCGGATTTGGCCCCGAAGTCTTTTTACGCTTCGGCGAATTACTCAACAACTTGCCTTTTTTGAAGCTCGACTGCAACTCTTTAAAGGAGGTATGAAGGTTATTAAATGCAGTATGCATTGTATTAAAACCAACATAGGTCTGTCTCATAAATTGAGTAGACTCCTTTTCGACTTCATTACAGGACTGACAAAACCATTTAAGGCCTATGTCTGCAATTAAGCAGTCCCGTATTTTGGCCGTAAAGCCAACACACTTCATGTGTATCACATTGTCACACAATCTGCACATAATGAAGTCTTGGTTGGATGATCCAACCAATTTACAGTTGTTGCTGCAGCAAAGTAGCATATTGATTTTAAGTTGAAAAATAAAAATAAAAAATAAAAATTAAAAAGGTAATATGCTTTATCAAAAAGATGTAGGGTTCACGAAAGTAAGTGTGAAGAAATTGATGCAATGAGCACGATAAAACGGTAAAAACCAAGAGAGCGAGAGAGCTTGAGTGCGTTGGCAGATACAACTAAAGTACTTAGTTAGCGTGAGAGGACTGATGCTGGAGTGCAAGAGCAAGAGAAATTAGACAAGCTGTTTGTTGTTAGTGGAAAACACAAAACAAGCACAGAATAAGCAAATGCAAATATACGTATGTATGTACTTATGTTTTTTTTTAAAGCAACTGCAGTGTTGGTTCTGCTGCGACTTCAAATGCAATTTAAGTCAGCAACTATTATTATGCACATTTAAATATAAACAACGTATATTTGCGATCACTGATAAAATCGTTTACCAAATAAAACCAAGTAACACTCCGTGCACAAACACAAGAAAACAATAACTTATTGAGAGCGCTCAAAAACACAACCGTCACCAACGAAAGACAAAAGCTAATGTTTGTTTCCAATAACTTTCCCTTCCAAATATTGTATGTGTATATGTATATGTATGATTTATTTCAACAGTTGAAATTAATATGAGTTTGATGTCTAACTCTCCAACGAAACCATGTCACGGCTTATGAAAAAGGCAGAAACCAGCGCTGCAGTTTGAGCCGTCTCGGTGCAGCCCTTCGATAATCGCTCCTCAACTTGTGCCAGCTTGACAATCAGTTTATTCATTACCGACATGGGCAATTCAACTGTTTAACAAATATAAAATAAATAAATCGTATGACGTGGTTTTATCTTTAATGCTTACGTCTCATTATAAACAAATGCAATTCAGTGACAATATCCTCCAAGGCAAGCCCACGCTTACTTTTGGCTTCCTCAATGGCTACAAGTTAAGAATCAAATTAATAGGTAGTTCCCTTTCCCTTCAAATATTCACTTACTGTCATATGCTGAATCAAATGTGGCTGCAGAAAGCAATGTTTGGAGCATATGCTCGATTTCACTCCTCAACGGGTAACCCACGCACATATAAACATTATCCTCGTTTACAATGTCAAACGCCATAGAGGTGCTCTGCAAAACATTTAACACCTTTCGCATATCACCTTTGGATAGCGTTAGTAATGCATGTTTGCCATCATCCGTAACATTGACTCTGAGAAAAACCAAAATATAAACGTAAGTAAGTGCATTGAACCATGGATAATTGTATATAAGGTGAAGTATTCAGCGGTGGTAAAATTATTAAATTGTATAAAGAGCATTAAGCAAAAGGGACCTATACTCTGTATATTCTGTAGTGCTAATGCAGGCACATTAATAAAAGCAAGCTGAAACCAACATAAACAAAACCAATTCAAAAGAGGCCAGGCACACTGAGTACTTCACCTTATTATAAAAAAAACATGCATTGTTTCAACTTTTGCGCTTACTGCTCGTCCTGTGCAATTTTGTCAAGACGTGGCAGCATCTGTTCCGGTGACAACGGCGCAAAGCGAAATCGTGTGCATCGAGATTGAAGGGCCGGTATAATTTTGCTGAGGTAATTACAAATGATGCAAAAGCGCACGTTTTCCGTGTACTTTTCGATAATGCGACGCAAGGCATTCTGAGCATCGTTGGTCATTGCATCAGCTTCATCCAAAATGATGAGTTTAAAAGTGCCACAGAAAATGGTTCTGGTCGAGGCAAAGTTTAGTATCTGTCCACGAACGATACCAATTCCACGATCATCCGATGCATTCAGCTCCAATACCATTGACTTAAAGTGTGCCGGCGAGTAAAGTTGACGGGCGCAAGCCAAAATTGTACTCGTTTTACCCGTGCCCGGTGGGCCATAGAAGAGCAAGTGCGGCAACTGCTTCTGATTGATAAAACGAGTTACTATAAAATATATAATATTGTTAGCTGCTCAGTATGTTTGTAGTACTTGCTGCAATATGCAACCTACTAGTAGATATTATTTCCTCGTGCGATATTAAATCAACCAGGCAGCTAGGACGATATTTTTCTACCCATGGCATGCGCGCCACCGTTCCATTACTTTCCGACATTTTAATTTTATTTGTATGACGACGTTTTATTTGCTACTGATGTTGCAAAACTAGTATGTTTACGCATTCGCGGCGTTTTGTAAGCGACTTAACTTTATCGAAAAACATATCGATTGTTTGCCAATTGAGGCGACTTGCTTTATGCTCGCAATTATGTTTAAGATTACTTTTGCCATCGAGCATATCATTCAGCCGAACTGGCAAGGGTTCCATTGTGCAAATTGACAGCAAACCCGTAGCGAATAAAACCCGCAAGCAGTGATTCACTTATAAGTCAATTTAATGAAAAATATAGACTGTTAAGTTTAATAGTTCCTTTTCTGATGGCGTTCTTAGTAATTCTTAAAATTAAAAATAATACAATTATATATTACGTAGTTTCTAACAAAGCTGAATGACTTCTGAAAAGAATTTTGTTCACTTTTTATATTTTGAACTGCTTTCAACAGCTATTTAGTTTCAATATACATTAACATAATCGTTGTGTTGTTTGTGTATTATAAAAACAACAACTATTTAATAATCTAATGACCACTCATTATCAGCAATAAATGAGTCTACGACTTCCTTCATTGAGAAATTTGGTATTAACTGATCCTGCGTGAGTTTGACTCGTGTTACAGGATCGAAATGCCCAACACGCTGCAAATGCTCCTCAATATCCTTACGCTCATAGGTGATGCCCGATGGTGTAATCACAGGATCGGCTAAAATTTCAAAACTTATTTTTCCACATAGAAAATCCGGAACATCACGTTTCTGTAAATAATCGAACAATTAAGAAAAAAATAGTTAAAACTTGATCTAGATATCCACGCTTACCCTTCGACGCTCATCTACTTTTGCAAAAATGTTGTTAAGCTCGTTTATGTGATCATCCTATAAAAAATTTTTATAAGTTAGTTAACATAAGTACTGAAAAAGTTTGCATAAACATCGCTTACACATTCTTGTTCAATTTCCTGCTGTTTTTCTTTTAAGTTATCCTCATTTAAGTTCTCAATCAACTTTAACTGAGCCAACCGGTTTTCCATATCATCTTTTACTAAGCTTCATTTTAAGAAAGAATTTTTGTTTTAAGCTTTAGCCTCAGAAAAGGGAATACTTATGCCTACCGATTCAAATAGCTTTGCAGTTCAATTTCCTGGTGTATTCGCTTTTCTTCCATAACATTCCATCGTTTTTTTCGGGCTAATCGCAATTGCAATGTAATATCATCGCCAAAATTTTGTTTTTGCTCTTTTGACAAATCATAAGCTACAAATTTAATAAAATCAGTAGATCTAAGATAATCGATAATAATGGTATATGATATTGATTTCGTTTACCGCGTTGAAGATGTTTAATAGCCTCATCATAATTGTCAATTTCCATAAGACCCTGGCCTAAGAAAAAGTGTCCTTTTAGTAAATTTCCATCGATATCTAAAGCTCGTCGGCAATCCTGGCAGCACAGTTCCCAGCGCTTTAGTTTAAGATTGCAAAGTGCACGATTTGTAAAATAAGTTGCATTTGTTGGATTTTTAATCTGCAAAATAATCAAAATGTAATATAACTTTAAAATGTTTAAAATTAACTTTGGACTTACAATGGCCTTGGAGTAACATATAATTGCATCGTCATATTTGCGGGTTGCAAATAAACAATTACCCTGCTCTTTCAATTGCAGGTCAGATAAATTTGTCGTCGAATAAATATGCTTGCTTGTCATTCTGAGGAAAGTTTTGCTTTCTTAATTGTATTTGATGCTTGTGAAAAATTATCGATGTAGGAATACGAAATGTCGAAAGCAGTTGATTCGAGGATCCTGAGCAGTAGAAGAACTACGTGAACTCTGTATCATTTAAACCGTGTTTCGATGCAACAAAAATAAAAGCGTCCACTTATTGTTTTTTTCCATCAACATAGAAAACATATATGTGTGTGTACGTAATTTAACACATCTGTTTTGCTACTATTGACAATCGATAGTTACACATCGATAAGGGGTCTTACTGAAAATGTTCTGATATTAAGAGTGCGTTTTGGACAAAAAATCATTTATCTTACGTTGCTTCAATCGTAGCAAAGTGACGGTCTTAAAATATATAATAATATAATTTAAAACTTTCTATCAAGACTTCATTGTGTTTTGCTTGTCAATCTCAAAATAAATTTATGTCCACTTGTACCCTTATTGATTTGCAGAGATAAAAAATAACCTTCGTGTTTAACATTATTAATTTGAAATCAGTTTTTCTCCTTTAAGTTTTGTGTCATTAGTCATTTGTAAAAAAACTACAAGCTTGACTGTGGTAATTTTGTTTATTAACTGTTCTTAAGTGTGAGCGGTATTTTTCTTTTATTTTCGTGAGTACTTGGACATATTTTGTTATTCTTTGTTTTGGAATTTACTGGTAATAACAGATTTATCGAACTGTTAATTCAACAGACCCGCAAAGAAGAAGAAGTACATTTTTTTGCCAATCCAGCTAAAATAATTTTTTTTGCGTTTGCACACAAAAAAGTGTTTCAAAATCATAAGAAAGGTAATCGCGTTAAACAAAGATTAAATGGCTTCAACATCGAGGTAAGTTATATGACTATAAGTGTTTACTAAAATGCATTATCTTTTCGCATTCATTAATGTAATTGACCATTCCAAAGACTCGAAAACAACAAAGTCTGCTGCTATGCACACCCAGAGTCTCCATTAATTGAAGACTATCGTGCTGGTGACATGATATGCTCCGAGTGTGGCTTAGTGGTCGGAGATCGCGTAATAGATGTGGGTTCTGAATGGCGCACATTTAGCAATGAAAAAAGTGGCGTCGATCCGAGTCGTGTTGGTGGTCCAGAGAACCCCCTGCTCAGTGGTGGTGATTTGTCAACAATAATTGGTCCAGGCACAGGCTCGGCATCCTTCGATGCTTTTGGCGCACCAAAATACCAAAACAGACGCACAATGAGCAGCTCCGATCGTTCGCTCATATCTGCATTTAAAGAAATATCATCAATGGCCGATCGCATCAACTTACCAAAAACAATTGTCGATCGTGCAAATAACTTATTTAAGCAGGTATTTAATACTTTATATTTTATAATGTACCTATTTAATCAACCAAAATTATACAAACCCAAAAAGGTCCATGATGGTAAAAATCTTAAAGGTCGCTCAAACGATGCTAAGGCATCAGCTTGCTTGTATATTGCCTGTCGCCAGGAGGGAGTTCCACGCACTTTTAAGGAAATTTGTGCTGTGAGTAAGATAAGTAAGAAAGAAATCGGAAGATGCTTCAAGCTTACACTCAAAGCACTTGAGACAAGTGTTGATTTGATAACCACTGCCGATTTTATGTGCCGTTTTTGTGCAAATTTGGGTAAGCTTCTTACTTACAACTTTATACATATAATATTCTTTTGTATCTTGTACAGATCTGCCAAATATGGTGCAGCGAGCAGCAACACACATTGCGAAAAAAGCTGTGGAAATGGACATAGTGCCTGGTCGATCGCCAATCTCTGTGGCTGCAGCCGCAATTTATATGGCATCGCAAGCCTCGGAGCATAAGCGTAGCCAAAAGGAAATCGGTGATATTGCCGGTGTAGCGGATGTAACAATTCGGCAATCATATAAGCTTATGTATCCACATGCAGCTAAACTATTCCCAGAGGATTTCAAGTTTACGACACCAATTGATCAGCTACCGCAAATGTGAGAGTAGAACTTAATTATTATCGATGCTCAACTTAACAGAATATGTCTGAAAAATAGGATTAACATAATCGATGTACATGAATTTGTGGGGATTGCGTAGTATAAACTGAAATGACCATACATTTATTCACAAAAGAATAACGATTTTATTTTAATTATTAAAAATTATATAAACTCGTCTTGTTAAAATGTTATCTAATAAATCAGGGTTATAATTGCGACAATTTGATCATATTTACTGCAACACCCACTGAACTTGAGAGATTAAAGCATTTTATTCAGCAAAGGCATATATAATTTAGTATATTTTAGAAGCACTTGCCTTAAAGCTTTCATCAATGATAACATAGTAAAGTGTTAATTGTAATACATATAGTTTATATGTTAATAGTTTATATATATATATATATATATATATATATTTATATATAATTTAGAGTAACAATATAAGCCACATTAAATTAATCAATGCCCAAAGAGCACTTCTCGTTATCAGTATGGCCCACGCATTCCAGTGCAGGTCGATGCTCCGAATCCCACATGCCAGGACCACAGCGCTTGCACAGACCGCTCAATGTACATGGAATCTTTGGCAGCTGTCGATATTGATATAGCAAGCCGCGTGCCTTACGTAATATCAACTGACCATCCATATACATGGCCAATGAGCTAAAGTGCAGCAGCATCTCATCGGCACGCAAATTTTGAGCAATCACATCATCCGCATAGACGGCAATAATGGCCAGGCAGAGGAATAAATGAAAATAATCTGTGAGATAGTTTGACCAGCAAGCCTCCCACATCCGTATGACGACAGCTTCAGTAAACTCCCGCTTAAAACATAGCAAGAGCCATCGATGACAAAACAGCAGCTCTATGGCCTCGTTGTGTCGTTGCAGGTGTTCGTAAAAACGCGGCAGCATTAATCTTATCAATTCGCGAAGATAACTCAGATTATGATCAACATCGTTGTCCGTTGGTGTACAAACAAAAAATGCTCGTTGCATAAGGCCAACAAAACACCAGAATGTTTCTGATTCGTTTTGTACTTCGCACAATACCGGTGCTAAAAGATCGCTCATTCCCTGGAAGACAAAGAACACCAAAATTATTTACAAATGATTGGTCAAATAATTTATTAATGCAATACTACTAGTATAACAAGTAGAAACGGTGCAGTCGAACGCAACCGACTGCGGTATACTCGATACCAGTAAAAAATAAGTAAGAAGCCTCTAGTCGGGATAGCCCGACCAGAAGATACCCTGAACCCAGTTGCAGTCCTTGCGTCCCAAAAGTATGCTTCAAATAATGATCAATTTAAACAAAACTCATACCATAACACCAACCCCCAATTTTACATTTTCCAAATTCGATATTTTTGTTATCGATTCCATGTGTATATCGAAAACCAGAGTAGTGATCGATAATTTGAAGCAAACTTGTTCTGCTTATGGTATAGGAGAAATTATATTCAAAATCTGAAGTCCTAGCTCTTGTAGTCTCTGAGATCTACGCGTTCATACAGACGGACAGACGGACATGGCCTTATCGACTCGGCTATTGATACTGATCAAGAATATATATACTTTATGGGGTCGGAGATGCTTCCTTCTGCCTGTTACATACTTTTGCACAAAACCATTATACCCCGATTTACCCATTTTATGGGTTCAGGGTATAAAAACCAATGAAAAGAGACCTGATTACAATGGAGTGCGGGGACAGGAGTGTACGCTGCCTTAAAGATTGTCTGATATAGAAAGGGATGCCAAAAAGCTATCTTCCTTCCAAATTTGGTGACTCTAGCTCAAAAGCTGTAGAAGATATACGCATTTCTGCTTTTCAACTGCGGGGGGTTAGGAGAAAGAGGGGCCGTGGCTCCAAAACTTAAATTCAGTTTTTTTTGGGGTCGCTCACAGTTATCTTCCTGCTGAATTTGGCGACTCTAGCTCAAACACTTTGGAAGATACACGCATTACCGTTTTCAGTGAAGCGTTTGGGTCGTTGGGGGCGGCTAGGGCAGTATTGATAAGCGTGGCATCCAAATACGATTGTTTGGGGGTTGTCATCTCCTATCTTGGCATTAAATTTGGTGGTTTTAGCTCAAAAACTGAAGAAGATATGGGCATTTTTGGTTTCAAGCCGTGTGGGGTTGGGGCGGAATGGGTGGGTGGGGCTTTACTTTCGGTATCGAATATAAAAAAGGTAAAGCTTGTGATATTGTTGCTGGTAACTTCTGGATCTACTGCACCGATTTTGAAAAATTTTTTCCACCGAAAGTCACGTTAATTGTGGGCGTCCCAGATAGTGGAGCCACCTACCAGCTTAATATCTATTTTTATACCCTGAAGTTCAGGGTTCAGGGCCTGAACCCATAAAATGGGTAAATCAGGGTATAATGGTTTTGTGCAAAAGTATGTAACAGGCAGAAGGAAGCATCTCCGACCCCATAAAGTATATATATTCTTGATCAGTATCAATAGCCGAGTCGATATGGCCATGTCCGTCTGTCCGTCTGTCTGTCTGTCCGTCTGTCCGTCTGTATGAACGCGTAGATCTCAGAGACTACAAGAGCTAGAGACTTCAGATTTTGAATATAAGTTCTCGTATATCATAAGCAGAACAAGTTTGCTTCAAATTATCGATAACTACTCTGGTTTTCGATATACACATGGAATCGATAACAAAAAATATCGAATTTGGAAAATATAAAAATGGGGGATGGTGTAATGGGTAACGATAAAACTTTTCTCAAAATTTCAAATCGGTTAAGAAACACCGGAGTTATCGTAAAGTTAAGTCAGTTATGAGTTTTGTTTAAACTTTAAAGTGATCATTATTTGAAGCATACTTTTAGGCCGCAAGGACTGCAACTGGGTTCAGGGTATCTTCTGGTCGGGCTATCCCGACTAGAGCCTTCTTACTTGTTTTTTTTTTAATTTTATTATTTATAGAATAGATATAACAATTTTTACTTAAATAATAAAAAAGTGACAGTGATTTTCTATATTTTAAGTTGTCTCTAGGCGAGCTCTCATTAAATTATAATAGATTCTATTTAATGTTCTTTTTCAGAATTACTTGATTAACAATAGCTATACTTTAGTATTATATTTATGTGGGCTGCGATGAAAAGTATCTATAAAAAACATCGTTTCAAAATGTATTATTTAAAGGAAAAGGACTTACGAACTATTACAAATAAGTTCGAAGAAAAGGTATGCGGGTTTAACTTGTAAGCCAAAAGCAAATCTTTTTAGTTGCTATAGATTTTTCTTCATCTCTATGTGTTATAGACAAATCGAATCTTTTGTTATGTCTTGTTAGTATGTTGGTTTCAATTTGCTTTTTATTTGCTCTCCTGTGTATATGATATAATATTGGATGTCCATTATTGTTCTGTATGTATCCGTTCCTGTCTAAATAAGAAAATATTGTTGGGGGCGAATACCCCGTGCAAAGGCAGTTACTAAAGTAAAGGTCGCTTTCATAGAAGGGTGTGTTTATTAAGGGGTTATCTAGAGTATTAAGGCACCTTATTATATGAAGCCTCGTCAGGTTAATTATTTGATTATCAATACGTATGATATTTGCAGCGTTATATAATTCTAGGTTAGAGTGATACTTCGAGAAGTTGCTTTTTGGGGATCTGTACATGTGTAGACAAGATCGTAGAATTTTTCTTTCAAACAGCCTTAAACGTTCTATATAAGAAGGTGAGATGTTAAACCAAATTGAACTACCATATGTGAGAATGGGTCTTATAAGAGATTGGTACATTATAACTTTAACTCTACTATTTATGTCTTTATTACTGAACATTTTTTTAAATGCATAAAAAGACTTATGTGCTTTTGCAATTTGTTGATTGATGTGAGTATTAAAGTACAAAAATATATCTAAGTAAATTCCTAAGTATTTAACGGAGTTTGTTAGTGGTATTTTGTTATTCGTAGCTCTCGAACATATCTCGAATTTTGTCCAGTTTTTTCGGACATTATTACTACATCTGGCAACCGGAGGACGGAAGAGCATACTCTCACATTTGTTTAAATTGATCCTGAGATGCCAATCTGTAGAGTACTTCTCAAACGTGTCAAACATTAGTTGTAGGTTATCATTAATTATTTTTATATTGTCGCTTGAATGGTATATAACAACATCATCCGCAAAAGCAATAACATTGTCGATTTTGGATAGCAGATCGTTAATATATAGTGTGAAGAGTACAGGGGCGTTAACTGTGCCCTGTTGAAGACCGTTTTTGATTGTATATTCACTGCTTGTAGCGGAGCTAAAATTTACAATAAATTTCTTAGAACTTAACATGTTGAAAATCAGTAGAAGCAAGTTAAGGGGAAGTTGATATTTTATTAATTTAACGATCAAACCTTGTATCCAGACTTGGTCAAAAGCTTTCTCCAAGTCAATAAAGCAGGCACCCGTAGCGAATTTTTTTTGCCAGTTCCAGTTTATCTCTGAGACTAGAAGGCTAATGGCATGTACCGTGGAATGGCCGAATTTAAAGCCGAATTGCTTGGGGCTGTTGAGATTCAAGAGGGATATACTTTCGTTTATGTTTTTATTAATGACCACCTCAAAAATCTTGCTTATGTTTGGTAACAGACTGATAGGCCGATGGTTGTTGATACTGTTTTTTATTTTATCTTTTTTGGGTATGACCACTAGTTTAGCTGTTTTCCATTGAGTAGGAAAATATGAATTATTTAACATATTATTAAATGGCGTGCAATATTGTGAAATGATGCTTTCTGGCAAGTGTTTTAGGACTATATTCGGAACTCGATCTACTCCCGAAGACACCTTACTTCTCAGCTTATTGAATATATCTTTAAGGTCCTCCAAAGTAATAAAATAATTTTCGGTTTGGTTATTAGACAGAGCATTTGCAGGTTTAGAAGGGTTGAATATGGTTTTAGTAAGTTTAAGGCTTTCAGATCTAGTTTTTAATTCTAAAAACTGATAGAAGCAATATTCAACCTCCTTATGAATCACGTTATCTGGTAAACTCTGTTTAACAGAATGAACCGATTGGAAATGAACGCCCAATATTTCTGCGATTTTATTTTCTTCTCTAACAACAAAACTGTTTGTAAGAGGATCTTTATCAAGAAGGTTTGGGTTCAATCCTGCTCCTGTAATTTTGTCTATATCGGTGATTGGAATTTTGATGTGCTCCAGAGAGTTGTGACCTCTTGCTAGGAAGCTTTTTTTCACTATTGCTAATTTTGAGGGGTTATTAGGACGAATGTTAAGGAGAGCTTCTTTGAGACGTTCGCTTAATTGATTTTTAATATTATCATTCGTTTCAATAACTTAAGTTTAGTTTTTGCCAAATTTAAAACACTAAGTGGAAGGATCTTTTCAAGACGATTGTGTCTTTTAATCAGTGAAAGAACCCTGCTTTTTTCGGATAGGAGAGTTTGCATATTCGGACAAATTGTAAGAACACTGTTTATTGGTTCGTATGATGATTTAGGAACATTTTTATACTCGATACCGAAGGTAAAGAGTATATTGGGTTTGTGCAATGTCCGTCATGGTGTCTGGCCGTCTGTCCGTCCGTATGTTCGCAACTTTTTTCCACACCCTTCAAGTAAGAGACTTTAAACTTTGCAAATCTCTTTATATATGGCATAGTAAATTATAGTGTAAAGATTGGAGCTCTACGATAACTAGGGGGCTGGCAAATCGATAAACTCGATAACGCAAAATCGATAGATCCAGCTATTTCGCAAGCCCTTACAGCTAGAACTACCAAATTTGGGGAGAAAATAGCTACTACCAACTCCCAAAAAAACTGCAAAATTTTGGAGCCACGCCCACCCATACCGCCCCCAGCCCCCCCGCAGTTTAACCCCAATAATAACCATATCTTCTACAGTTTTTGAGCTAGAGCCATCAAATTTGGTTCCAAGATAGGTGTTGACGATCCCCAATCAAATTCATAAAAACTTTGGATGCCACGCCCAGCTATACTGCCCTATCCACCCTCAACCATCCCAACGCTTCGCTAAAAACGGTAGTGCGTGTATCTTTGAAAGTATTTGAGCTAGTGTCTCAAAATTTGGTAGGTAGATAACTGGAAACGACCCCCCAAAAACTGCATCAAAGTTTTGGGGCCCCACCTACCCATTCCGCCTCCAGCCCCCTCGCAGCTTAAAAACAGAAATGCTTATATCTATTACAGTTTTTAAGCCGGAACCACCAAATTTTGTGCCAAGATAGGTGATTACAACCTCCAAAAAATGCATAAAAACTTTGAATGCCTCGCCAATCCATACTGCCCAAGCTGCCCCAAACCGCCCCAATGCTTCACTAATAACGGGAATGCGTGTATTTTCCAAAGAGTTAAAGCTAGAGTCACCAAATTTGGTAGGAAGATAGCTGTTAACGATCCCCAAAAAACTGCGTCAAAAATTTGGAGCCACGCCCTCCCGTTCCCTAGCCCCTTGCATTTTGAAATCAAAAGTGCCTATATTTTCCACAGCTTTTGAGCTAGAGCCGCCAAATTTGGTGCCAAGATTGGAAGTGAAGAAACCCAAAAATTTTGGATGGCGCCCCCACCCATACCGCCCCCAGCCCCCCTACCACCATATTCTACTAACTTTGAGCTAGAGTCACCAAATTTGGTATGAGGATAGCAATTAACATCATAAATAGATCTGCAGCAAAACTTTGGACGCTACGCTAGGAAAATTCCGATCTTGCCTTGTTTAAATTCTTTTATTTTAAACTCGTTGATATTCATTCCGTCATTAATAAGTTTGATGACTTCTTTTGCCTCCGCATTGAATAAGTTAATGGGTGGAATATTTGTGTTGTTATTACGTTTTTTGTTTATTTGCCAAGTCAGACACAGCTTCAGGTAGTGCTTTGTCGACAGAGCTTTTTGCAGCTGCACTTGTTGACGCCCTTGGCGAGCTTTTGTTATCTGTTGTTGTTTTTTGGGAGAATATTATGTTTTAAGTGGCTTTCAAAGCTTGATAAAGATTCAACATTGCACTCATCCATCTCGTCGTCGAGTATAGAGAAATAATTATTTCTGCCTACCTTAGGCATGGCGTGATCGTTATCACTCATATTCTTCCTTTTTTTTTTGGTGACTCCAGCTCAAAGTTAGTAGAATATGGTGGAAGGGGGGCTGGGGGCGGTATGGGTGGGGGGCGCCATCCACTTTTTTTGGGTTTCTTCATCACCTATCTTGGCACCAAATTTGGCGGCTCTAGCTCAAAAAATGTGGAATATATAGGCGTTTTTGATTTCAAAATGCAGGGGGCTCGGAATCAGGGGGGGGGCGTGGCTCCAAAACTTTCATGCAGTTTTTTGGGGATTGTTATTAGCTATCTTCCTACCAAATTTGGTGACTCTAGCCTTAACGCTTTGGAAAATACACGTATTCCCGTTTTTAGTGAAGCATTGGGGCGGTTTGGGGCAGCTTGGTCAGTATGGATTGGCGTGGCATCCAAAGTTTATATGCATTTATTTTGGGGCTATAATCACCTATTTTGGCACAAAATTTGGTGGCTCTAACTCAAAAACTGTAAGAGATATAAGCATTTCTGTTTTTAAACTGCGGGGGGGCTGGGGGCGGAATGGGTGGGTGGGGCTCCAAAACTTTGATGCAGTTTTTGGGGGGTCGTTATCTACCTACCAAATTTTGTGACTCTAGCTCAAACACTATGGAAGATACACGCACTACCGTTTTTAGCGAAGCGTTGGGTGGTTGAGGGCGGATAGGGCAGTATAGATGGGCGTGGCATCCAAAATGGGCATGAATTGGGTTGGGGATCGTTAACACCTATCTTGGCACCAAATTTGGTGGGTCTAGCTCAAAAACTGTAGAAGATATAGGCGGGGGGGGGGCGGAATGGGTGGGCGTGGCTCCAAAATTTTTGATGCAGTTTTTTGGGGATTGTTAGTAGCTATTTTCTCCCCAAATTTGGTAGTTCTAGCTGTAAGGGCTTGCGAAATAGCTGGATCTATCGATTTTGCGTTATCGAGTTTATCGATTTGCCAGCCCCCTAGTTATCGTAGAGCTCCAATCTTGACACTTTAATTTACTATGCCATAGATAAAGACATTTGTAAAGTTTTAAGTCTCTAGCTTGAAGGGTGTGGAAAAAAGTTGCGTTCATACAGACGGACAGACGGACAGACACCATGACGGACATTGCACAAACCCAATATACTCTTTACCTTCGGTATTGAGTATAAAAAAATACAGAATAGAGATAAGCTTTAACAGCTTAGTACGATTAGCGGCCCTCGGTGTGGACAAGAAAAAAAAAACACGTCTTATCGCAAGGATAGCTTAAACGAGACTCCCAGCTTAATATCTTTATTGCATTCAAAGCGAGGGAAAAGTTTTAAGTTGTCTGCATTTTTGCAAACATTTATCAGTTAGCAATATTGTTAAGAAATAAATAATTTGCTTGGAGGCTTTTCAAGATTGTGGATTGAACAATTAGGTTTCATATATTTAAAATGCAAATCTTTGTCTTACCTGTGAATAGGATATACTTGTGTTGTAAATGGCAAAGTTGAGTAGAATATTCTTCATCATTTCGGTATTGGGATTGTCTTCGCCGCAGAAGAACGGATTCGTGCGATCCGTACGAACCACGTCTTTTTCGACAACGCACTGGACAGTACGCCAAAACTGAACTTGCTGTTCCGGTGACATAGAATACAGACGCTTGCGTGTAATTTCATCATATTCTTGCCGCTTAATATCCATGAGTATCGCCCTATCCTCGAAAGTGGATGAGAACGAGTAGCATTTGAGAATGAAGGGCCATACTGTTTTGCGTAGACTCTTTTCTAAACCGCCGAAAAAAACGCATTTGCGCAACAACAAATCATCATCAATTTGACCCTTTTCATTGAGCAGAGTGCCATAAAAAAAGTTTGTAGTGATCCTTTTCACGTTGCCCTCGTCGGGATGCATTTCGGACTGCTTAACTTCTGGGCGACAGACCATGAAGTGTCGATACGGCAAGTTCATCTTCTCCTGCCCCGGTGGTGCCAAGGTAATGTTGTGTAGGAAGCAGTGCCACTGGTGCAGCACCTGTGCCAAGTGATCCAAGCCACCGTAGTGGAAATGGAGTATTTTGTATTGGGATTCACGAGACGCAATTACCAACTGACCGGAAGTACACTTGTCATCATTGAAAAACAGACGCAAGGAGCGCATTTGGCTAAGATCAACGGAGAAACGGCGACCTCTAATTATGGCCTTGCGGCGTACAGTTGGTGTTGCATTCGCACTATCCGGGAACACAAGGTTATGCTTGAAGGCAAGTAGCTCTGGTGTCATCCAATTGGGATTATTGTCATCAGACATAGAACCATCCGAGTTGATCACTTGGTGTTGATGGGCCTGTTTCCCTCGACCGCTATGATATCCATCGCTGCCCTCACTGCTATCGGGCGTGGTCAGAATGCAGTTGTATGATTGGGAGATATTGCTATTCTCGATTTGGGGATTGGAAATAGTAATGTTAACGGATGTTATTGGATTTTTTTTTAGCAGCGCCGCCAAGTCACCAATTGATGCCGTCTGTCCGCCCAGCAGCGGCTGCAATTCGTTTTTTAATTCCTGCATTTCGGCAACGGTCTCATCCTCGGCACGCAAGTTTCCAATTTCATGTTCCGCATCGTCGACAATCCTCGGTGCAGGCACTGCCACCTGTGATGTGGGCGTGAAGTGTCCATTATGAGGCAACATACCCGTATTCCGATTGTTTATCCAAGGCTCTTCACCGGCGCCGCCGCTGCTTGTCATCGAATTGCATTTGCAAAGCGAACTATTTGGTATCCATGTGAGTAGGAGTGTAGGTCTTTTGGCGCTATTGTACTGATCTATGAAAGTTTTGGTTGTGCACGTCAAATAGCCGGGATAGTGTAGAATATCGGATTCTTGGCGTGCGACAGTCGGTGGATGAATGCACACATTGTTCTTGCAAAATAATATTTCGTTGTCTTCGTAAGTGATATCGATTTTTTCATCTGACCTTTCTTCTCCCAGAATCAAGTTAGATGCCTTTTTAATAATACTTCCGATTGGCATTTTTATATTTGATTAATTTCTTGTTAGCAATCCAGCAGTTATATTTTTCTCAATTCCAGCCTTTTGATTTATAATTTATAAATTTATACAAAAGGGTACGAAAGCAGGTGAGGTTTTTTTTTGGGTAAGAGGTATCTCGGCACTTTTTATTTTAGACCGAATCTCACATGTGAGTGATCATCATGTAAATTGGTCATTTAAATTCTGCTAATTTACTTAATTTAAATCGTAGTTGGATTATTGAAAACTAGGAGTAGGATACCGACTTACGGTATAAATATTTTTGAACACAATAGTATAACGAGCTATCGAGTGTCATAATAATCGATAGTTTATGCATTTCTTGTTGGAAAAGTGCTACCTTACATATTTAGAGAATAAAAAGAGTTGCTATCATTTTAGCTCGAAGGGCCACACTGATAATAATTTTTTTATAAAAATTATTTTATTTGTGATTCATTCAGACGGTCAAACGAATTAACAAATAAACTGAATAAAACAACACCGAACAACCTAATTGTAGTGTTATTTACCCCAACAATTTGCACGGATAAGCACACAATTTTTCATCATACATAAGTATTTGTTATTCTAGTAGATATTAAATTTTTTACTGTTGGGGAATGGCAGCCGAGATAAAACCAGCGCAGCGCAGCAACAACGACCGCTTTTTGTCAACCAAAAAGCCGGAACTTCTTAGTAAACTAGAGGGAAGCGGGGACGATGTAAATGCAGCTATGTTGATACCAGGTGAAAATGGAGTAATTAGCGTATCGGACGATAAGTAAGTGCATATTAAGTTAATGAAATAAATTTAGGCCATAGAAAATTGATTGTTATTATTATAAGAACTGTTCGTGTGTGGCTTAAACGCGACTCTGGACAATATTGGCCTAGCATTTGTCAGTACATGCCCTCGGGCTGCACGGCAATCGAATACGTTCAGGAACAGCGACAATTGTATGTCGGTCAAGACAACGGCACAGTCACACAATACACTCTGTCCGAGGACTGCAATCGGTTATCGTTTGTACGAGACTATCTACCGCATCAGGGTCGCGTTGTGGCTGTTGTGTTCACAAAGACCCACAATTGGATTCTCTCTGCTGGCAAAGATAAACAATTTGCGTACCATTGTACAGAAACTGCTAAGCGAGTGGGTGGATACAATTTTGAAACACCATGCACAGCTCTGCAGTGAGTGTGAATATGTTATTATCAGTTTAAAATGAATTAAAACACTTGCGTTAATCTTACTACAGGTTTGATGCACTGGCTAAATATGCTTTCGTTGGTGATCATGCGGGTCAAATAACGATGCTGCGATGCGATGTACAGGGTGTTCAGCTTATTACTACATTCAAAGGCCATACTGGTAAATAATAATAATGCGTAATGGCCTATTATGTTGAAAATAAATTTTACAAAAATTCTTTCGATTTAAAAATTCGAAATCAATTAAAAACAATGATGCCATCATTATAAACAATTTCGCTTTGGTGGAAACTTGACACAATTTGAAATACAGTCTTACGTGGCCATTTCATCAATGCGTTTCTGCGGTGCAAAATTTCAATAATGGTTTTGTATGGCAGCCATGATTATTTTTTTTTCAAACATATATTTTGAATAAGTCTTTCTTTCGTATCTTCAATAGTTTGTAGCTCAACTCGATTCGATTTTTAACACACACAAGTAGCTTATTGATAAAAAGTGACGACGCCCAGTAATAAACAATATAAGTCATTTTTATATTGATATATATTATATATTAACTTGGAACTAATAATTGTTTTTCGTTTACCAGCTGGTATTAGGTGCTTGAGGTGGGTGGAAGGACCACAATTATTGTTTAGCGGTGCGTGCGATCAATCTGTAATTGTTTGGGATGTTGGTGGCAAGCGGGGCACAATCTACGAATTACAAGGGCACAGGTAACTAGATGCCTTTAAATTTCATGTGTATATAGTAATAATTGTATGTCTACATTTGGAATAAGCAACAAAGTTTCGGCGTTGGCATACGCTAATCACACACAACAGCTTATTACATGCGGCGAAGATTCCGTTGTCGTATTTTGGGAAATGAATGCAATGCGCAAAGAAGTGCCCGGCTGGGTGGAATCTAACAATTGCCAACTGTGCTCGAGGCCATTCTTTTGGAACTTCCGTTCGATGATGGACCAGAAACAGCTGGGCAAGTTTTGACCCGCATTCGAATTCTCAACAAATTTATGTAATTAATTAAAAACATTATTTGTATGTAGGGATTCGACAACATCATTGCCGTCATTGTGGCAAAGCGGTTTGCGATAATTGTTCAACGAATCGCATCAATATACCAATCATGGGATTTGAATTCGATGTGCGATGTTGCGATCCATGCTTCAAGCAACTGCAGACAGTTGAACGTCCTTCTTTGGCAGCCTTCCACGATGCGAAACACTCCATTGTACACATGGATCTGGATGAGGAGCGGAAACGTCTCCTGACCGTCGGTCAGGATCGACTTATTAAAGTGTGGGATTTGTCCACCATTTGGATATAATTCCATTTTAATGCTTACCAGCATATTTAAAACCTATGACCGCAAGTTCGGTGCTTTTTATTTCTAAAAATTTTTTTATGAAATTGCATTGTATTGAATTAAAATAAAAAAATACCAAATAGACAAGTATTGATGCAAAAAATTGCCAAGGTGCAACGGGACGGACGATTTAAAGCACTCTAACAATATAAGCAATGTTTAATATATACATACATATAATACTATTTGACATAAGTTATTTTTTCATCGAAATGAAACTGATGTAAAACTTAAACCCATGGATATCAATAAAATCAGATCACGAATATCATTTAAATTTGTAATTATAAAACGTATGTTGGTTTATTGCTAAATAAATGCAGTGATAGCCTGATTGAAAAAGATATCTCAACAATAATTTCGTAAGCTTGAAATATCTGACTTGGTAATATTGGTATTATACATACAAAATTCACATTTGATTGTTGACTGAAAATGTTTGATTTATTTACTATACAGATAAGGTGATGCTGTTTTTTAATAGCCTCCTCGGCCTGGCGGTGGTGCGCCACGCATCATTGGCGGCGGCCCTCTCATTGGCGGTGGTGCACCTCGCCCCAAACCGCCGGGCATAGAGGGAATGCCACCAGGAATCATTCCTGGCGGAGGTGCGCCCATCATCGGGGCTCGTGGAACACCACGGCCCATTGGAGCCATGTGCTGTTGGGCGGGACCGCCCACACCTCTTACAGGACCCTGCAAGCCAGCTGGCACCGCTGAAATATTCATTGGTACGCCACGACCAGCGACGCGACCAATACCTGGACCAGGAGCAGCCCCTGGAATGGGCACTCGTGGCAGACCCTCTTCTGGTGGTGGTGGTCCTTCTACGGTGAGGGAAACAATATTTTCACCACGCAACAGCACAAATCCAAGAACTCGCTTTTCTTCTCGTTCAGGTACCTTGGAGTTTTTTGAGCGAATTTTACGAAACTCTTCACAGTCACCCAATATTAGGTTCATGTGCTTATCAAATGCCTTAAATGTTCCAATAAATGTTCTCGAATCCTGCAGCACGATTCGCACCCGGTAATTTAGGTGCTGAATCATTTTGTTGTTCTTACCAATAGTCTAAAGAAAAATAAAAACAAATTGTATATTTATTGTTAACAAACTGCATCATACCGATTTTGCATAGGTAGAGGGTATAGAAATTAAAATTCACATGGCCGGCAAAAAAGAGCAGAATGATGCAAGCATACGTTTACGTTCATTTGAATCTACCCTAATTTCATCTTTAGTAACCTACCATTTTGGCGAATTTGTTTTATTGTTGGCGGATAGTGCAAAACTTTACGCAGCGTGTTATAAATTTGCAGACGTTGTGAAAATAAAATGGCTTAACAAACTTATGCTTCTTTAAATCTATCGACGCACCGATATGTATTCATTAATGTGCCTTTTGTATCGATGTTTGAAACATTCAAATATAATCAGATGTGCGGTGCTGTTTTAGAAACCGATTATTTGTTGCAGCCTTGGATTCAGAATTTGCCGTGAACATAAAAAGGTCGCTCATTGGCGCAGACGCTCATATATGTATGTGGCCACGTCACTTTGGCTCTCTTTGTTTCTCTCTTTTGTGCCGACATTCTACGGATATTTCAGGCGGCACAACACCAAAAAATTTTAGCTCGTTGGCAAAACAAGTTAAAATTTAACAAACACTTTGGTTTCGGTAAAGTACTATATTCAGATTAATTAAACAAATTGAAATGTGGAAAAATAATTAAATATTTGCATATGCTTTCAATTAATTCAGGTGTCGTCGCGCAAATTAAGCACCAGCACAGCACAGAACACTTAAGAGAGAAAGAAGAAGAAGAATAACTTAGAATGAACATTTTTCGGTTCGCTGGTGATTTATCGCATGTATTTGCCATAATAATACTATTACTTAAAATATGGAAGACGCGTTCATGCGCCGGCATATCGGGCAAGTCTCAAATACTATTCGCCATTGTCTATCTGACACGCTATCTGGATCTCTTCACCACATACGTCAGTCTTTATAATTCGGTGATGAAGGTGCTGTTCCTGGCCACATCGGGCGCCACGGTTTATCTGATGTATGTGAAATTTAAGGCAACCTACGATCATAATCACGATTCTTTTCGTATTGAATTCTTGCTTATTCCGTGTGCTCTTCTGTCTTTGGTAATCAACCATGAGTTCGCATTGATGGAGGTGCTCTGGACATTTTCGATCTATTTGGAATCGGTTGCTATACTGCCGCAGCTGTTCCTGGTCAGCAAGACGGGAGAGGCCGAATCAATAACAAGCCATTATCTGTTTGCTCTTGGCTCGTATCGCGCTCTTTATCTGCTCAATTGGGTTTACCGTTACATGGTTGAATCACATTATGATCTGATTGCGATCTTCGCGGGCGTTATCCAGACGATTCTCTACTGCGATTTTTTTTATCTGTATATAACCAAAGTGCTCAAAGGCAAAAAGCTACAGCTGCCAGCATAAGCAATCAGCAGCAGCTGTTTCCTGATAAGGAGAGGCGAGGAGAAAACAATAGGAGCAGAAACATGGAAGATTCGGACCGCTTATCAACGCGTTATAAGTAGTTCTATATCAAATAACAACAAAAAAAAATAAACATGATATGTATATGTATATCAAAAGAAAAACATTAATGGGTTGCATTTGATAAATGAACGCAAAATTTAAAAACTAAGCATTATTTAAATTGCATATAATTACCAACTTTTGCAAAATATTAAACGATACAAAATAATGTACAAAATCCACTCATTATTACTTATATCTTCAAACAAAAGTATCCAGCGATCCATCAAGTACATAATTATTGGTGCATCTGTATAAAAGTATTTATAAAAACCCAGTATGTCTCTTTGCTTACCTATCAACCAAAATCAAAATTTGTAATAACTATAATTTACTTAAAAGTTTAAACTAAATAAATCCATCAATTCAATCAACGTTTGTGACCGGTTTTGTCACCGTTTAAATTGAATGAACATTTCGCCCTATTTTAACAAGCATATGTTCACGGAACTTGTCCTATTGAAAATCCATTATTATTTAAATGTGTAGAAAAATATTTTTCGAATATAGCGAATGAAAATGTCTTTGTTTCGAAACATTCTGTCCCACTGTTCAACCGATTACAATCACATGCGATAGTTTTTTTCACTGGACTAGTTAACCACTATCATCTCTAAGCGGAACCAGTCTAATTGGACCCAAATAACTTAGCCCAGTAAGAATCTAGGAAAAAATGTCTAACTTTCGTTATCATATGCTAAAAAGCGTAAAGCCCTACACCGTATATATACCACAATTAACAAAATCGGCTCTACGCGTTTTTATCCAAGTTTCTGTGCATTATATCGAAACAAGAAAATCATCGCCCGATGTGTTAGCGTTAGCGATAAATAAATTAAAAAATGCTGGACACGAAGTACCCAAAAACTTTTGCGAGCTATTTACAATGGTGCTCCTTATAATGCAAATGTATCTGCGCTATCCAAAAGGTGTTGTAAAAGATAGCGAGCTGCGTCAATGCTTAACAGAAGATTTAAGGTATCATCATACAGACACGCTACGCTGTTAAATAAAATTTAAATATGTAAATTTTTATATTTGTATATTAGCTTTACAGATAACTGCGCCGAGGATTTAACAAAGGTGCTCCTTAATCACCGAACAACGCTTAGTAGAAATTTCGCTGAAAAAAAAATAGAAAGAGCCAAACTGCAGAATATGCAGTGGCGAATCAACATATCCTTAAACTCATCGTAAGTAACTTTGACTTTCATTATAAAGTCATTCATGAACTTCAATCAAATCTCTTTAGGATGGCACAACTGAGTAGACCAACAATTGTGTTGCACTTCAAATTGAATAATGGCGAATATCGAACTTTGGAGTTGCCATTAACAATGTTTCAACGTTTGCGGTACAATGTAGCAATTTTGCTTAGTGAATTGCAAGCGTTACAGAATCGCCCAGCATTAAAACAGTTTTAGATGTAAAACAAATATTAAACTAATAGTAAACAAAACTTATAAAGGGACTAGCAAACCCGGCGATCTCCGTTTCGCCACCAAATTTTATTTAATTTCAAAACAGTAATGAATTTATTTTGATTACAAAAATTAAAAGTTATTTAGTTGAAGTAAATGAAAGTAAATCCAAAGTAAATACTGAATCGAAGCGTTATACGTGTCCGCAAATTATCCGTTTCATCGAAGTGCTCTTTGGTAAATCACATTTGTTGTTTTTTGGTCTGACGTTAGCACAAACAAAGCGGATGGTTTCCCAACTCGTGAACACGCAACGTATAACTGCCCATGTGAAAAACAATGATTTTCTAAATTTATTCCGCGATTGGCCTTGCGACTTGTTAACTGTCATTGCGAACGCAAGGCGAACTGGAAATTGCAATCGGAAAATCAGTCGGAACCATTGGTATTCGAGGAATACATACATTTTCACCTGCGTACTTTCCGTTAATAATGGTTGCCTCAAATTCGGCATATGTCTTTTTACTGAAAGTCGAGTACCGTTGCAAAGTCGCGGTGGATTCAATTTACAAAATAACATAATAACTGTACCAACTTTGAGTTGCAAGTTATGTGGTGGAAATCCTGGTAACTCCAGAGAGTTCAAAAACTCCGTTGGTAATTTACAACATCATCGGGATTTGTTATGGAATCAACGGATTTGTATGTCACCAAATCACCAGCAATTTTTGATTGAATGGTGAATTTTAGTGCGTGTACATCATTATTATTTGTGGTCAGAATTCCTCGTTGACTTAACCAAGCATAATTCTGTCAATTCTCACTCATGTTTGCGAAAACATTTTCAATTTTTTTTTTTTTGAATCAACGCGTTTTCTGAATTGGACATTTGCTCTTATTATATTTTGTCTTTCTTCGCTTAAGTTCTGTGAATACACTTGTTGCTGGCTTACACGTCTTGTGCGGCGGCAGATGTTCGCACGTCGTCCTCTAGGCATTTTGGACTATGGACAGAGTGGTGAATTTAACCTCAAATGCACGATCCACATAATTTAAACAGTTCAACTTACAACCTTAATGACAAATTTCTGCACAATACACGTGATTGATTTGATGGTTTCCAATTGAAATGTTTGGAAACGATTAACTTTTTTTTTTTTCACAATTTCACAGTGAACAATACCTGTTTGTCACATGAAATGAACTGAGCTGAGAAAAATGAGTAGCTGTCAAACAATATTGATTTGTTGTACATGCTATGGATCAGAGTTGGCGCTGTATCTTAAAAGAGATTTTCCCGCTTCTCTGTTGCAATTTTCTTAGCTACAAACCTCACGGAGCCCGAGACCTTTCCAACGAATGCAAAACCGTGGAAATCGGTTCGTGCGTTCAGGAGTTATAAAGCCATGAGGGAAATTTGGACTTAGTTTTATATAGTAGATAAGCTGTTATTAAATAATAAAAAATATTTCTTATAAAAATCAAGTTAATTTTATTATTCTATTTTTCTTAACTTCTTAATGAGTTTCTTTTTAATAAGGGGATGGTCTTTTGAATTATATATAATGTGCTTTTTTGCTGTCATTTTCTGATGCTCCTTAAATTGAATTTCCGAAGCTTTTAAATATTCTTGAGGGAGAGTCCATTCAACAATATCGGTGTGCTTTGTAGGATCACACTCTACGGAGTGTTCTGGAATTTCTATGCCAAGACGTTTGCATACTTTCGTCAATATATCGTCAATATAACTCGAAATATTTAATGCCGCTTTTTTGTCCTGTAATTCAAACAAATGTGTTAGAAATCTTTGAATAAACAATTTTCAAAAACTTACATGCTTTGTGGGTTGCAAGTTACATATGACGAGTTTACCACCATGCTTAAGATTTTTAAGTGGCAAGTTTCCGCTTGGAACAATTTGCAGGGTCGTTCCCATTGTAATATTAACATCAGCTAAACTATTGAGAGAGCATAATTTAACAAATCAGATGATCATCCTTTAAACCAATCGCTTTGCTTACGTGGAATGTATAAATGCCATATCCAAATCACGCTCCGGCAAATCGTGCTCCCAATCTAAAACATTATCTTGCAAAACTCCACCGCGGCAACTGCGAGTGTTGCCAATCTCATTAGATCTGCATGGAAGATTCAATTGCTTTTGGCCCACCTTCTCTACAGCCGTCTGCCTCACGAATTGTCGACGACATTTTTGACACTGTTCGATAAAAATATTACCATGAAGTTCAGCTAAATATTTTCGGTTTAGTCCCGATTTTAAATGCAGCCCATCAATGTTTTGCGAGACAATATACTGAACATATCCGTGCTCGACTAAAGCCTTGAGGGCCATATGAGATTTTGTTGGCTTTGCTTCATCGAAAGAAGTGTTAAATGAAGGCTTTTCACCTTTTTGTTCAAGCGTCCAGACACCTTTCGGTCCTCTGCAAAATTAGATTTACTAAGCATTTTCAAATTAAATCTAAAATAATTTAAAAAAAAAGTTACCTAAAATCAGGAATACCAGCCGATGTGCTTATACCTGCGCCCGTGTGAATTACAACATGCTTCGATTCTTTTATAAGATTGGCTAACTCCTTGCACTTTTGATTCACGATTTCTTCGCTGTCAAATTTCTAATTAATAATAATTGACATGAAAATTATATTATGTTCGACAGTATAGTTGTGCTTACCTCCGGAATACCAAGGATACCCTTGTTTTCGTAATCTGAGAGCCCTTCTGCATAATTACAACTCATATTGAATAATTGTTTTTATCAATTGTAAAACTATTTTTATGTTTGTTTATGTATGCAATGTAACACATAAAAGCACCGACATACACAATTGAACAATCGATTATTTGTAAAATCGATTGTTTTATCATCTTATTGAATATTCGTCAGCTGTTGGTTGTTTTCATTTTTTTGGTTGCAAAATGCAGTCAAAACTCTCAAGGAATGTATGGCAAGTGTGCGGAACAAAAATACAACGGAATTTATTCCAACTCAGAAAGCGGTATGGTCTTTGAATGACTTAGAGTTTGCCCTAGTATATTTTGCAATCTACCATTCACATAATAATTGTTTATGAAACGCTGTTTATATTAACAAACATGTCCAACTTAACAAACAATATATTACGCAATTTACTTAGTTGATATGAGTGAATTTTTTTGTTTATCCGTTTGTATAAATACAACTTAATCAAAACAATATATGTACATATTTTTGTATATGAAACAAAGTTATAAATAAATGTGTCCCCGCATTACAGAGATGGGGGCCAATGGGAAAAGATAACTACCACCGGCAAAGTTTCGGTGGAACGAAACGTTCCTGAGCACATAAAAAAACCACCATACTACTTCAAGCGATTAGGAACCGGCAATACTTTGGGTATTCCTGAAAAAAAAAATCTGGAACAGTTAAATAACATGCGTTCCAGCGGAAAATTAGCTGCCCATATTCTTCGTGAATGTGGCAAAATGGCAAAAATCGGAATTACTACAGACGAGATAGATAATTTTGCACACGATCTTATTCTTGGGAAGAATGCATATCCATCGCCGTTGCGTTACGCCGGATTCCCCAAGTCCGTGTGTACATCCGTTAATAATGTAGCGTGCCATGGTATACCGGATGATCGCCAGCTAATCGACGGGGATATTATCAATATAGACGTCACAGTTTATCAGAATGGCTATCATGGCGATTGCTCCGAGACTTTTTTGGTGGGTAATGTAGACGAATGTGGACGCTTTCTGGTTAACTCAACTAGCGAGTGTCTTAACAAATGCATTGAACTCTGCGGTCCTGGGGTGCCGTTTAAAGAGATTGGTAAATGCATTCAAAGATTTTGCCATGAGCATGATCTAGAAACAGTTGCTGCATTTATTGGCCATGGCATTGGTAGCTACTTTCATGGTCCACCCGAAATTTATCACTATGGTAAGAGCTTCCATTACATAAGAAAATATACCGGCATTTTAAAATTTTTAGATAATGAGGCTCCGGGTCGAATGGAACCGGGCATGACCTTCACAATTGAACCCATATTGTCTCTCGGTTGTGGAGACATTGGCATTTTGGAAGATGGATGGACGGCAATTAGTTTAGACAGTTCACGAAACGCACAATTCGAACATACAATATTAATCACAGATTCCGGTGTTGAAGTGCTAACAAAGAAAAATTCAAAAGGAGAGAGAGAGAATCCAAAATAGTAAGTCATTTAGGTGCGTTTGCTTTTAATTGTGAAGTTGAAGATTTAAGCACATTGTTTGACATAGAATCTATGTTGTTAATAATAAACACGTATGCCGGCTAGCATGAAAATTTGTTGTCAAGTGATTCGCTTGTAAATTGAAAAATTGGTTGCCTAGCATTGGATGTGGTTGTTCACAAATTTTGGTACTATAAATTTTTTTTCGGACAACTCTTAACTGCATATGGCATTTGACTTTTGAACTGGCTTCTGTATGGGAAGGAATAGCTTGAATTCCGGCGGCAGTTCATCTTCCGAATAAAGACGATCCGAGAAATACACACGACGAATTCGGCAATTGGCATGGATTTGGACACGCAGCGTCTCGACATAGTTGGTGCCGTAGGCGCGTCGGGTAAAATCGGATAAGTTAAACTGTATCTGGTTCCAACCCTCATCCAGGCGCATGGGCATTGTGCATATAAAAGGCTTTACTCTGGTGGTTGATTGATAATTGCTGGCACGAAATCGGCGTCGCACATTTTTGTCGTCAAGAACCTGTTTATAATTGCATACATAAGAGCACAATATATGTATTTACATAAGAAGGATGCTTTACTTACTTGTACTTCAAACGTAAAGTACTTCTTCATGTTCTTAATGATCATCACCAGAAATGGCAACTTGATGCCAAGCGTCTTCTTTGGATCGGCTGGACATGTTATGAACGTTGTACTTACATTGGTGCCAACTATTTCGAGAACAAGGCTCTGTATATCATTATCCGTTATCCGCTTAATATGTCCATTGCGCACCTTTTTGTCAAACAGCTGCAGCGGCTTGGAACCAATGCTGTAGAGAATTGACAAAAATCCCGATTGAAACGTGTTTTTGAACATTTCGCGCAATCGTTTTCGACTGTTCTTTGGCGGTGTTCAACGGGTAACTCGATCTTTTGCAAATTTATTATTTGGCCAGTGGATGGTGCTGACCGATAAATTTTGCTATGCCGGAAATTGTGTGGATTACGAACACTAGAACAAAGTAAATGAATTTTCTTATGTCAATAAATTTGTAAACAACAATGTGTTGCTACTAGCAACAGAGATGTTGAAAAGAACCTATCGGAATAAAAACTATCGCAAGGCCCTATTAAATTTCAATATCGATATTTCATATCGATACATATTTCGTAAAAAAAATTAAACTTTGATTTTGAAGTTTATTTTTTATAAAAAAATCAAGAGCAGTAAAAGTATTTTTATTTTACAAATATAAATCAAAATCTATTCTTTTACTTGAGTAAAAATTTGAACTCTCTCCAACTTTACGTACATATACCCCATCCTTAAAGTAGTCGCCTTGAGACAAATTGTACATTTTCTCTGTACTTTATGGACCCTGAATATCTTCATCAGTCTGCTTCCATTTAAACTCCCACTTAAGTTCGTTTTCACATGGATCAGTAGCTTTCGGTTGAGAATCTTTTAAAAGTTTTGATTCCTTTTCCTCAAAATCATCCGCATACATATCAAAAGGTTCACCAGCAGGTGGCTTGCTAGTGCTTGGCAAATCTTCAAGCTTCTGTTTTATCTTTTCGTAGGTTTCTTGATATATATCCATATTACCCGTATTTGTAAGAATTTCGTTCGCCAGTTCGGTTAGCTTTGATATTTGTTGCGATTCAGTATTTTCAATACCGGCCTTCTTTTGCCTTAGCTTTTCGAGAGTTGTTAACTTGGGCCTTTTGCGGCCCAATCTTTGTAAGGACATTTGAACGCTTTCGCCAGGCTTCATATACTCCAGCATTTTTACAAATGCCATTAAAATGTTAAAAGGTTTTACTGCGGGACTTCCATCAGTCGAGTTTTGCTCCTCATTGTTTGGATCAAAGTAGTTCTTGTTCTTCTCCACCTATGTATTTTATAAATAGAGTTAGTATATTCATGTATGTGTAACAAGTGTACAATGAAGCGGCCTAACCTTGACCCAATCAATATTATCCAACCAGTTGTCCTTAATTTCCGACTCTTTGTTCCAATGATAGTGTCCATCTTTATCAAAGTGACCCTCTTCGAGCTCCTCACGCATATTAAATGGTGTTATTTTGACATCGTCTTCTACTTTTCCAACGCCCTCCTCGCCACCCTCAATATCGCTATCGTTAAGGTTGTCCCTTAAATTGAATACGATTCAGCTCGATTTTGTCTGAAGGTCTTTGGGTATTGAAGAAGTAACAAATAATTCTTACTTACCGTTCGTAGTCGTCTGAGTCTTCTTCATCCGAGTCTAAAGTGTGTTTCTTGTTCAATGTTTCACTTTCAGCGTGGCCAAAATTTTGTTTCCTTTTTGATGACATAGTATTTTTGAATGCTTAACTTGTTTTTTAAACTAACAATAATATTATTGTTTATGTATTATTTTTGCAGAGTTGTTTATAAAAAGAACTACATCCTAAATTATGGTTCATATGAGCTAGCTCAAAATAATAGCCATGTATTAAAAGGTTATCGAAAACACGCACCACTTTCTTCATTAATGCAATTAAATGCTTGATTGTAAAAAGCCAAAAGATGGTAAGAATTTATTTAAAGCGTTTTAATAGAAAAAATCGGTTTCTAAATTGCAATTTATCTTATATACAATTATTCTAGTTACCATTGTCACTACTTAAAACTGCCCAAAGCCATCCTATGGTAAGTTTGCAGTACACTTTTTTGTATTGTTTGTTTATTAAATTTATTTTGTTAGCTAGTAGAGCTCAAAAATGGCGAAACTTACAATGGACACCTAGTAAGCTGCGATTCTTGGATGAACATTAACCTACGCGATGTCATTTGTACGTCAAAGGTATGGATTTGTCCGCGCTCTGGTTTCACATACCGGCTCCGGGCCGGGCATCGGGATGATGAATTCAATAATGACAAGTATGTTTTTTGTTTTTCAGGATGGCGATCGATTTTGGCGCATGCCGGAATGTTACATTCGAGGCAGTACAATAAAATATCTCCGTATTCCAGATGAAGTTATTGACATGGTAAAGGAAGATGCTCAAGCCAAATCGCGAAATCGGGCAGAAATGAACAAAAATCGTGGCAGCAATTCCTCACAGAACCAAAACCAACGTGCCCCAAGAAGCGGGAATCGTAATGGATTCGGTATTCGAAATGGACCAAGTGGTGGTGGTCTGGGTAATGGCAATATGCGTCCTGGTCCTTCGGGGCAAGGCAATCGCCCTCCTGCACAGGGGAACAAACTTAGGAAGTAGTGTAAACTTAATACATTAAAAAGCGACTCTCATTTGTTTCTTTTATACCATAATAATATGTAAGTTCATTTGAGGCAAACTTTTATTAAAAAAAACATGCGATATTTATTTACTATAATATGGAGTGTTATTAAAATGTTTGTAATCGGTTGTATGCCGATTAAGTTTTTGTTTATCGCTTTGTGCTCGATGTAAACATCGAGTATTATCACAAAATTTTCGATAGATAATAACTAGAATAGAGCATTTCTTATAAAGCATTTAAAAAACAAAAAATACAATGGACTGTACGGATTATTTGCAAATTTCTCAACCTAACTTAAAAGCTGAGGAAAACTTGCGTATCATTGAACTGCAAAGTTTAATTGACAAAAACATTTTGATAGGTATGTCGATAGCTGAATGGTAAAAATAATGCTAAAAATAAGTTGAAAACTTCTTTACAGAGCAACAAATTGAATCGCGCTCATTTCTTGAGTCTGTATCTGATGTTCAGGATATATTAAGCAAGGCTAACGAAATTGCTGAAGGCTATGAAGAACGACCAACAAACCCAACAGAACTTGTCTTGGATACGGAGCTTCTCAAACGCAATCACGATGTAGTTGCCAAGGCCATTCAAACGAATACGAATTTCACAGATAGAATGTTTTGCACGGCAATTGTAAGTAGTATTAAGAGCCCTGCAAATAGCAACCAACCGCAGGTTGCAGGGCTCTTTCCAGCTCTTGTAATAATGAACAAGTCAAGCCAACGTTTTAATAAAAGAAAAATCATGTTTTTAAAAATAATGTTGAGGATTGGAATGTCCTCTGCAGTCTCGCTTGCCAATATGCCGTTCCGTTTTTTACAAACACAACAATGCTACCCTTTATTGATGTTGAACCTAAGCAGAACGTTCCCAAACAACGTGCCCCACGCAAAGCAACATTAAATGTAAGTGTCTTTTATTTTTTTGGTTTTTAATTTTACATAAGGATTTGTGTCTGAATATTATATTTCTCTGTAGGCAGTAGAAAAGCGTCCTAGACAAAGCGACAAACTAGAACGCAAAGGCGAAGGTTCCACAGCTGTCAATCATGTTTTAAAACAGATTAAAAATATTTATCGTGCTGGCAATAATGAGCCAATACCATACTTCAAACTAATCTGTGATCCAAGCAACTTTATGGACAGCGTGCAGAATGCACTGATGATTTCGTTTCTGGTCAAGGAAAATCTTATTTCGCTTGAAAATGGTAAAGACGGACTGCCTCAAGTAAAAGTCAACAGCGGTTCCGATGAAATAACATCTACAAATGAGACCCATCAGGCCATATGTTCTTTGAATGTTAATCTCTGCGAGGTACCTATACA
Organism: Scaptomyza polygonia; assembly: GCA_035044585.1. Classification (NCBI taxonomy): domain Eukaryota; kingdom Metazoa; phylum Arthropoda; class Insecta; order Diptera; family Drosophilidae; genus Scaptomyza; species Scaptomyza polygonia. The sequence goes on along the minus strand of JAWNNU010000953.1, from coordinate 419,333 downwards.
TATTTAGCAATTGCTATAAAGATTAATTATATACATATATATATATATATATTATATATATATATATTTTTGTTGCTTTACAGAAATATGCCAAGCACTACAATGTCAAGGAACCAATGCTCAATCGTTTAGAACGCGATGATAACTAACAACTACTAAATATGCATAAGAAATTGAACCAATTTTTTTTTAACATATAACCGTTAAAATAAGTATGTAGTTGGAGATAGTTGGATATAAATACGTATACATATTAGAATTATCTGTTAAAACACGCCTCCCATGAGCAAAATAAACTAAAGAGAAAAACATCAGAAGTCCATTTTGTAAGCAGCTAAGAACCATGGTCGATGTACACTGGCGCAGATTATTTTTTAAATTAAATTTTAATTTTTTGCTATAAAGTTACTTATATGTATTTTATAACTGTTTTTTCTTTAAAAAAAATCACAAATCGACATATTAAAATTGAAAAATTAAAATTTTCTTTTGACATTGCAAAAACTAAGCACCAAGCCACTGTACATTTTATATGAGTGTTGATTTTTATTTCGGGATCAGAGTGCTTGAAAATATTTTTAATGTTTTAGTTGCATTTCGGATGTTTTTTATGGCACACGCACTTACAACGCTCAACGCCAGAAAACACTAAAAAAAAATTATTATGCTGTTGATAAGGTTATTACTTTATTTAGTTTAATGAGTTGTTTGACAGATAACAAATGGAAGATCTTTTACATTTTTGTTTGGCAAATAAGCATTTTAATCTCTGCCAGCAATTAAAGTGTCAAAGTAATTAGTAAATCATATATCTAATTACTTAACAATTACTTTTTGTTGGTAAATTGACTAATTTTCTATGTCTTTTGGGTTCAGTGTTTTGATTATTTTAGTAGCTGTATTATTTTTGGCTACAAACCAATGCGACGCCAATGAAAACGACTTTACATCTACACCGACGACGTTAACATTTAATGAAGACAGCGACGATGATTACATAGACTATGTTGATGGAAATGAAGTAAGCAAGCAAAACCGTCAACGCAACCAGACCGAATTTGACAGAGTGGGAACATTTTATAAGTGGGATCGATGGGAGAAGTGGAGCAAATGTGGAATAACTTGTGTGCAAATCAAGAAACGTAAATGCACAGAACGGTCAGAGTTTAGGTTAAAAAAATATTTTATGTACAATGATCAACTGTATAATTCTTGTTAAAGCACCAAAAACTCAGCCAATTCAATTGCTGTGGAAAATCGTTTCTATCCGGCAGAGGGCAAAATTGGTTGCTTTGGTGTATTGAAGCGGTATCGTCAGTGCAGGAGGGAGGAGCGCTGCAACGCTGGCAAACAGCTGCGACTGCGTGATGAACAATGCGAAAGATTCAACAGTGTGCCTTATCGTGAAAAATTTTATAATTGGGTCGGATATGAGAATGAACACGATGAGTGTATGTTGTTCTGCCGTGGCGTCAACTCGGATTTATTTATTAGTATGAATCAATCTGTTACCGATGGCACGCCGTGCAATCGCCCGGCAGTCTACTATACGCATTACTACAGAAGTCAGGCCGTATGTGTGGAAGGCATTTGTCGGGTAAGTGTGTTGGTTTCATTATACGTTACATAATACATCACACTATACATGAACAAGGGTGTTAAATCTTCGGTCCGAACCGATATCTTTAGTTTTCTACAAAACATCTGCAAATAATAATTAAAAGTTATAAGTTTGCGTCTTCCGGTCTGGTGTAGGGATTTGAATTGCGCACATTTGTTCCAATTGCTTGCCGAGTGTTCCATATCAATAGAATTTTATTTATTTAAACTCGTTTAGCGCGAAAGTTTATGTTCTGAAAGTATGATGTCATTTACCAGTAGATATTGTATAAATATTGTTAACAATCTCTCTTATATTAGAAAATTGAAAATATTGAGTGTAATAATTATATAAACAACTCAAGTTAATAGTGTCATTTACGCCTCTCATTGATCCAGCTAGAATAATCTTATTACATTTTGTCAATAATGTATTGTCCGTAACATAATCTGTACCATCTACGGTAGTGCAATTTTTATAATATTTTTTTTTGTTTTCTTCTATTCCAACACATTTGAAATTTAATAATGGTACCTTGCAAGGGCAACAACAATTCATTGTACAATGGATTTGATTTCTGTTTATGGCCAAGTTAAATTGGCCCGAGGCAATTTTCACCATAAGCATGCAAATTGCCCAAGTGACTTAGCACAAATATAGTAATATATAGATATGTATGTAGATACATAGTTATGTTGGTATACTCCTTCTCCGTCCGTTAACACTTAACGATTTGTCGCGAGGCCACACACATGCAACTGGGGTTTCTTGAAATTCTGCCAAATGCCATAAATCTTAATTAATATCGTTGGCCAATGATTTCCATATTCATTTGGCTTTCGGTTCTTTTTTTTCAATTTATAATTTAATTAGTTTTGTGGCTTTGAGTGGCAAGTAAAAGAAAAAGAAATAGGGTCTTTACTATGCCATTTGGGTTTTCTGTTGACATGACCCCATTATCGCCTGATAATTACAGAAACTTACTTACATATACACACAAATGAACATGTTTGTAATTAGCCCAGATACAAAGCCATCGCATTGTTTTTTATGTTTCACGCGCCATCGTTTGTCTGCCTGCTCTCCAAAGAGAACTAGGAAAACTGTATAGAAAACATTCAAGTGGCTCTTAGGTGCATTCGATTAGAGCGGCGAATGTGCAATAGTGTTTAATAAAAGATCAAAGCACTTGCTAAATTCCAAAAACTTCTCTCTCTAACTCTCTCACAAAATTGCAGGCTGTTCACAGCAGCGGCCTTATTCGCCCCGTGACAACGCGTGACAGTCAAGTGAAATGTGGCTCGATATTGTGCAAACATGTTACTGCAATTTTTAACAGGACAAACCTAACCAAGGGGAATAACTATATAACAACACTGCCTGTTGGCACAATGAATCTATCCATTTGGCAAAGCATTAAAGACAATAACTCATTGGGTAAGCTTGTGCGGTCCATAAACGTGAATCTTATGAATCAGTTCTATCATCGTTTTAAATCTTTTCATGGATTTTCGATTAATTTTAATCGCTTCGACTTTTTATACTTGATACCGAAGCTAAAGAGTATATTGGGTTTATGCAATGTCCGTCATGGTCTCTGTCCGTCTGTCCGTCTGTACGTCTGTCCGTCTGTGTGTCCGTATGTGCGCATTTATTTTCCACACTTTTCAAGCTAGAGACTTGAAACTTTGCAAATGTCTTTATCTATGGCCGTGTAAGATAAAGTGTTAAGACTGGGGCTCTACGAAAACTGGGCGACTGGAAAATCGATAAATTCGATAACTCAATATCGATAAAGCCAGCTATTTCACACGCCCTTACAGCTAGAACTACCAAATTTGGGGAAAAGATGGCTACTAACAAGCTCCAAATACTGCATCAAAAATTTTGGAGCCACGCTCACCCATTCCGTCCCCAGCCCCCGCAGTTTTAAACCACAAATGCCTATATCTTCTACAGTTTTTGAGCTAGAGCTACCAAATTTGGTTGGAGGATAGCAATTGACATAATAAATAGATCTGCAGCAAAACTTTGGTGTTAGGCCCCCATACCACCCACAGCCCCCCTTTCCCTACCTTTAACAAACTTTGAGCTAAAGTCACCAAACTTGGAAGGAAGAAAGCTTTTTGGCATCCCCATCTGCACCACACAATCTTTGTGGCAGCGTACACCCCTGCTGTATCCGCACCCCATTGCAATCTGGTCTCTTTATATCGATTTTATAACTGGTATCGAGTATACCGCAGTCGGTTGCGATCGACTGCAACGTTTCTACTTGTTAGCTTTATTATTGCCTAATAAAGCTCACTAACCTTACTTTCATTGCACTCACTTAATAAAACCATAAGAAATTTATGATACTGAAGTCACGGAAATCGCATTGCGTGAGTTCACATCTATTCACGCTATGAATCACGTGTATGGACCATATTCAACATAATGTGCTCATATATTCTTACATATACATATGTATAAATATTAAATATGGCGCAAATGAATTATGATTATGGGGTTTTTCAGCGTTGAAAAGCCATGACGAAGTGCTTCTCATAAACGGTGATCGAAGTAAGATATCAGACAATGGAATTTTCAAGTTTAATAATGATGCGTTTGAATATAATCAAACAAATGGGTTGCTTACATCAAGCGGACCACTTTCTAAAGTTGCGATCTTAATGGTAAAATTGTACATATTAAAAATAAATATAAAAAAACTAATAATCTTATTATCTTTGCAGTATAGTATTTTCGGTGACATCAATCACACTTTTAATAATATTCATTATAGCTACACCATACCGATATCCTCGCCAGCCGTCAGTAAAGAAGAAGAACTACAGGCGATGTGGGACGAGGCGGGGAACGCCGTTAATTTCACTGATGCTACCAGCTATACACAACGCTTAAAAGAACGCAAACATCGCAAATTTAGCTGGAAATTGTTGGGCTTTGGCGCGTGTAATCGCTCCTGTGGTCCGGGCACTCAAACACCCATCTTTCGGTGTGTGTTCATGCGCGAATCTTCACTGCGATATTATTCACCAAGACGCTGTGCTCAGATTGAGAAACCCACCTTCAGCGATGACATTTACAATTGCAATCGTGGCCTCTGTTCAGCATTCTGGAGGCCAAGCACTCTCAGCAATTGTCAATGTCTCGATGGTAGTTCCCATGGGCAGCGTACACGTCACTTTGAATGCATGCAGGAACAAATCAAGGGAAATGTTATTCTAGTGCCAGACAATCTGTGCCCGGTGCGACAGGGCCAACCGGAGGCCTGTCGGTGTATAATCAAAAAACAAAGGGTTTACAATGATAAATTAATGTAATTATTTGTACAAGAATGTAATTTTAAATGTTATGTTTAAATACAATTTGCAATCCTTATAGATCATATCAACCCTATGGGGACCCATTTCATTAAATCTTGCGGTCAGCGATTTGGTGTCGATTGATCATAAAGGCAGACATTTCATACGCAAATCGAGATGAATCTAATGCAATGCTAAGGGCTAATGGCTAATGGCTTAAGTATATATTGGTATTCGCCTAGTGCCACAATCTAGTGCCTAGTACAACATCGCTCTCGGTGGCGCTGTAAGAAAAATGGATTTGCGGAGAACATGATAACTCGTTACCCGATCATCGGAAACAAATAAAGTATATGCATTTAAAAGGGGATGCATTTCGCGAGGAAATCACAAAGAGTTCATATTTATAAGACCGACTGACCCTACTAGGGGAGTGTCACAAATAGAACGTTTAAGGGTCTTTAGCGGGGCCGGTGGTTGAAGATGGTTGGACTGTCTCGGTGTGAGTACCTACGGAGTGTGTGTGCATCGGGCAGACGCTAGAAGCTTTTTGGGTTTCTGCTTCTTTAATCCTGCAAGGATTTAATCCTGCAAGGATTAAAGAAAAGAGGTAATGTTTGAATTTGTTAAAGCATCGGTTCAGAAGATTTTGAGTTAAAATATTCACGAACTTCAAAAAGTTCATACGCGAAAATTCACGTACATACAGTATCAAGGGCCGGACTTTGAAGCGCTGTAGTTCCGTATGTTTTTTTTTTCGGAATGACTTCAAAAAAGGGGGGAAAAAAATTAAAGCCCTACGCTCCCCTTAAGTCAAAGGTAGGGCAATGTCGTGCCAAATCTTGATATACTGCTAACCTTTTTTATTTATTTTTTATCATTTATAATATTAATGCTTTGTTAGGTACTTGACAACATTAAAAAAATCATTTAAACAGTCAATCTCTGTTGGAACACAACTCGACCAAAAAAAAAAAACCACATTTTGTAAAGCAGACTGTTCCGCGCCCGCTCTTTGTGTGAAATGACTAAAATATATTACACATAAGTCAAAGAAAAGGGTCAATAAAGACGATTATCCATTTAAAATCTACGACTTCGTGCCACAATTAATGACCCACAATGCACAATATGAAGCTCAGTTAAAAGTTTCTTTCTTTCTTCCTTTTAATTTTCAATTGCCCGCAATAGAGAATATCAAATCAATTAAAAAGAACCCATTAATTAATGATGAAATCAAATGAATATATTCAATTAATCTAACTTGCCTAGACAAATTCTGGTTATTATCAAGTTACGATGAAGTTTTTTGAAATATACTTTATTTGTTTTACTTTTGAATGTGAAATTGGCGCTAGAAAAAACTACCGTTTACGAACAAGTTTATGGACAGCAGGCGTTAAATGATTTTTGTGTTAAAGCTATTTTACGATGATTACGACTAATTGAACGCAGCAAACATTTCAATTGTTCAAAGACATAATTAATTGAACTTTATGGTAATTTTATGCCTTACTTGAATTTTCGACTCTAATAATTGCCACAACAAAAAAATTATATGCATATGTATGTGTGTTAATGCGGTATGTTGTCAAACATTTTTACTTGAAGAATATAAAAACTGAAACTTTCAAATTTTTTTGGAGCCACAAAAGTAAAGTTCAGGGGATACTAACTGCTTTGAAATTGGATCATTTATAACAGTATGAAACATAATTTTTGTGCCAGACATTGCAGTTCACCGAAATCATATGAATTAGATTTGAAGATATTCTAGCTGATTCGCACCATTGAAAATCTTTTTTTAACAATTTTTGATATTTAGCTTTTCATTAATGAGTCTTAAACGTTTGGTCAAAAATAAATGTGCCACTTTAAGAAACAATTAAAAACTTTCGATTGTAATTACTGATGTGAGATATTCCTCATATTTGTCATACAAAATTATGCCATCTGTTAAAAGTTTCTCACTCACAGTTTTAGCATATGACATTTACTTAAGTAAATTATATGTACAAGCTTTAAATTTGAACTTTCAAAACAGTACTTAGATTGTGGCACTTTTTATACTCAATACCGAAAGTAAAGAGTATATTGGGTGTGTGCAATGTCCTTCATGGTGTCTACCCGTCCGTCCGTCATTATGAACGTTTTTAAATTCAACGCCCTTCAAGCTAGGAACTTGAAACACTTATCTTTATCTATGGCCGGGACAGATAAAGTGTCAAATTATGGTTCTACGATAAGTGGGGGGTGGCAAATCGATAAACTCGATAGCTCTGAATCGATAAATCCACCTATTTTCCAGTGTTTGAGCTAGTCACTAAATTTGGTAGTGCTAAAATTTTGATGCCATGCCCACCCATATAACTTCCAGCCTTCCTTCCCACAACTTTTCAAATTTTGAACTAGGGTCACCAAATTTGGCAGGGAGATAAATTCTGACATTGGCATCTGCATCAGAGAATCTTTAAGGCAGCGTGCAGCCCTGCTGCATCTATTCCCTTTTGCAGTCAGCCCTCTTTTTACCGGTTTTAATACAGGTATCGAGAATACCGCAGTCCGACTGCAACGTTTCCACTTGTTTTATGTTTACAGAATGTAAGCGGCAAGCTCTAAGGGGGCTCTTGTGTGCTTAATGTTAGGCATAAATACGTTGTGACAGAGACCCAACGGCGATTAGAATTACAAACATTTGATTTGCCTTCTTATAGTTATAGTAGAAGCAAGTAAGGTAGGCTCGTACTTGTTCTGCGGTAAACTATGAATGAATGCTCCTGCTTGTAGCTGAAAAGCGAACAAATTGGGCACAGCCAACATTTCCGTTTGTGATAAAATAATGTTTATTTAATGTACTTATTACTTAACTTGTACTTTGTTATACTCGATACCGAAGGTAAAGAGTATATTGGGTTTGTGCAATGTCCGTCATGGTGTCTGTCCGTCTGTCCGTCTGTATGAACGCAACTTTTTTCCACACCCTTCAAGCTAGAGACTTGAAACTTTACAAATGTCTTTATCTATGGCATAGTAAATTAAAGTGTCAAGTTTGGAGTTCTACGATAACTAGGGGGCTGGCAAATCGATAAACTCGATAACGCAAAATCGATAGATCCAGCTATTTCGCAAGCCCTTACAGCTAGAACTACCAAATTTGGGGAGAAAATAGCTACTAACAATCTTCAAAAAACTGCATCCTGAAAAATTTTGGAGCCACGCCCACCCATACCGCCCCCAGCCCCCCCGCAGTTTAACACTAAAAATGCCCATATCTACTACAGTTTTTGAGCTAGACCCTCCAAATTTGGTACCAAGAAAGGTGGTAACGATCTCGAACCCAATTCATAAAAACTTTGGATGCCACGCCCATCTATACTGCCCTATCCGCCCTCAACCACCCCAACGCTTCGCTAAAAACGGTAGTGCGTGTATCTTCCATAGTGTTTGAGCTAGAGTCACAAAATTTGGTAGGTAGATAACTGGTTACGACCCCCCAAAAACTGCATCAAAGTTTTGGAGCCCCACCCACCCATTCCGCCCCCAGCCCCCCCGCAGTTGAAAAACAGAAATGCTTATATCTTTTACAGTTTTTGAGTTAGAGCCACCAAATTTTGTGCCAAAATAGGTGATTATAGTCCCAAAATAAATGCATAAAAACTTTGGATGCCACGCCAATCCATACTGACCAAGCTGCCCCAAACCGCCCCAATGCTTCACTAAAAACGGGAATGCGTGTATTTTCCAAAAAGTTAAAGCTAGAGTCACCAAATTTGGTAGGAAGATAGCTGTTAACGATCCCCAAAAAACTGCGTCAAAAATTTGGAGCCACGCCCCCCTGATCCCGAGCCCCCTGCATTTTGAAATCAAAAACGCCTATATTTTCCACATTTTTTGAGCTAGAGCCGCCAAATTTGGGGCCAAGATAGGTGATGAAGAAACCCAAAAAAAGTGGATGGCGCCCCCCACCCATACCGCCCCCAGCCCACCTTCCACCATATTCTACTAACTTTGAGCTAGAGCCACCAAATTTGGTATGAGGATAGCAATTAACATCATAAACAGATCTGCAGCAAAACTTTGGACGCCACGCCCCCCCATACCAGCCCCCAGCACCCAGCCCCCCTTCTACCAAATTCTACTAACTTTGAGCTAGAGTCACCAAATTCGGTTTGAGAATAGCTATTGACATCATAAATAGATCTGCAGCAAAAGTTTGGATGCCACGCCCCCCCTTACCAACCCCATCCCCCCTTCCCCCAAATTTTACTATTTTTGAGCTAGAGTCACCAAATTTGGTATGAGGATAGCAATTGACATCATACACAGATCTTCAGCTAAAATTTTGATGCCAAGCCCCCCCCCCCCCATACCTCCCCCAGCCTTCCATCCACCATATTCTTCTAACTTTGAGCTAGAATCACCAAATTTGGAAGGAAGATAGCTTTTTGGCATGCCCATCTGCACCAGACAATCTTTGAGGCAGCATACACCCCTGCAGCAGCATACACCCCTGCCGTATCCACACACCATTGCAATCAGCTCTCTTTTAATCTGTTTTACTACTGGTATCGAGTATACCGCAGTCGGGTGCGTCCGACTGCAACGTTTCTACTTGTTTTATTATACGCAAGTAATCTAGTAAGTCATGTTGTGATTTCGAGTGCGTAAAATGCTTTGCTTTTGCTTTTAAGTTTCTTCTTTTTATAAAATTAAACGAAAAAATGTTTCGAGTGCTAGCGAATGTGGCATACATTGTGCTCAGAATGTTTTTACTTCGTCTTTTGTCGCATTTTAAAACAATTTAATTCGTCTGAAATTTTTACAGTCTTTTCACAGTCTTGGAACAATACAGTTACTAAATCGTTATCTGTTTGGTCATATTAATTTCTATCTTTTAAGTTTTTTGCATAAAACATATCTTATCTTCAAGCCCTTTTTAACATTTTTGTGGTTTAACGAATTTGGGCCTTGTATTGTACGTCTTAATCTTTAATTCAGTATCTATAGATGATTCCGGCACTTCAGGCCCACAGGGACTCCGATATCATATATAAAAAAAAAAAACGTTTTTACCTTGTTTAATTTTATGTTTTTACTAAGATTTTCTCAATTTCAAACTTTATTATTGTTTTGCGTTTTGTATTCCATATAAGGTCTGTTTCTGTTCTCTGATTGTACATATGTATGTCATAATTTGAATTTGTCATTTGAATTTCTAAGCTATTCGCCTTTTAACCGATCGAACAAAAGTATCCAGAAAACTATAATAAATAAAATGTGTGTATTATCTTTTAAAGCATGGTAAATATGGGGCCCAAGATATTGTTTGTTTATCATGGTTTTTAATTTAAATTGATTTGATTGGAACCTAAGTTAATAAACTTTGACACAGACCGTTGCACATGTCCAGAAGTTTAACCAGAGCAATGTGAACCTATTTCCAATATTAAAATGGTATTAAAAACCACATGCAAGCAAGCACTCTCAATAAACTGATACACTTACAATCACAAACTCACTCTCACAGCATGAGTGTGGTGAGTACATGGTGTAAGCACGCATCATCCAGCCTTTTTTTTGGGCGCGCGCCGCTATTTACGAAGCCATCGCCATTGCCAGCGACACCTCCCACTGCCCACCTCCCCCCCGCTGATAATAGTTGCCAGTAGCAAATGTTGTTGGCGTCTGCGTTGCGTCGGCGGCTGTGACTGCGGCTGCAGCTGAGGCTGAGGCTTTCTTCACAGCGCTTCAATTCCCAAAACGATTTCCAAGCGATTTTAGTTTGGATTTGCGTACCACGCGATGACGACGGCGGCTTTAATTGAAACGAAAACAAACAACATAAATATATACATATGTATATCGGGCAGCAATCGTACTTGGTAGTTTTGGAGGCGGCTATTTTTTAAATCAGACTGAACGTGTTATCACCAAGACCCTTAATAAGTAATGATTATTTATTTTGGTCAATTCGAATGAGCAAATGATTTAATGATTAATGGCAAATGCAAACAGATCAATGAGTTATGAGATTAAAAAAGTGTAATTTATGTAATTCATAATTGCATATGCATGCATCTCAATATTACTTAGAAACAAACCTGTACGAATTAAGGTAAGCATGTACATATATATTAGAAGAAAAAGGATTATTCGCAAATATTTATTAAACATAAATATGTATAACCATCAGTGAGTTTAGTGCAAACATCTTGTTAGACAAAATGATAATTATACAAGAATAAAAAAGGGAGAGTATTTGACAAGTATCAAAAATTTATAGAGTATGAAAGACATGGATTTTTAAACAAATAAAGTGTTAAACACACTTTAAGACCCAATTACAATACCCTCAGCAAGGGCGTACAAATGAAAAACAAAATAGAAAATAAAACCCGATTGAAACACAGTACATATTTGATGGTTTTATGGCTATTTCATCGCAACGTCGCAATTAAAAATGCACTTATGGCCCCAAACGACATTATAGCCCTCCTTCTTGCCATATATGTAATTCTCAAGTGCATCAATCAATCTTGCCAAGTTTGATTGTCTTCACAGAGACAAAAGAATTGTATGAATGTGAAATCAAAAATTAAGCCATTATATTTTTTGTAGGTAGCTTGAGCTCTTCTTTCTTTCTTTATGTGTCTTTTGTACAAAATGTCTAAAAGACTTGCTGAGATTTTGGACGAACTCAAATTTCTTGAACTGTGTGTGAATGCTGTTAAATCTGATGTTTTTTCAACATTTATAAGTTTTCAAATCCATACATTCATACTTTAATTGGGTTTGTATAGAAAATGTTGACAAACAACTGCCGGTCGTTTTGTTTAATGTAATTTAAATGCTATTTAGGGATTGGGCAAAACATACCCTTTGGTTTGGTAGGCCAGCAACATGTAACACAGTAAAACTTGCATGGAGTTTTTGTATTTTGTCAGTGCACACATTTTGTATTTTACATAGTACATGCATAAACACTTTTGACATTCAAAAAACTTCAAACGCAAAGGCCATTTGTTCTTTATTTCTTTGGATGCAAATTTTGATAGCACTTGACTCAATTTCTGTATAAATTCAATTCATATCCGATCTATTAGTTTGTCGCTTTCATTGAAGTATGTAAATGCCCCGTTAAGTTGCCACTTTTCATAGCGTATAATTTTAAAGAGCCTGTTCACAGCTTCAAGTGCCGCCATGTTTGTAAACACAAAAGTATATGGTAAATATGACTTCATGCATCTAAGCAAATATATTAATGTATGTGTTCTTCCGTACAATGCTAATATGAACAAACCATGATAATATGAACAAATGAATGGAATAGGAATGTGCCGATTGACATATATTTGAGGAGTGCGAGGGCTCATTAATGTTACTTAGCGCTGACGCACTCTCTGCATCTCATTTAGCAACCATCACTTATAATTATTTAAAAAAAAAAAACATACAAACACAAATGTAGCTTATATGTATATATGTATATTTTTGCAAAAGTGATTGGAATTTGAAATTAATATAAAAAACAGTACCAACCATATGCAGTTTAATGAAAGTCTTACAGACATAAAAATACGTTATTTTAGTCACACAAATGCAAATGCAGTTATAGAAAAACATTAAAAAGGTGTAACTTAATAAAAACTATAATATTTAAAACAAACAAAAAGTTTTCGGGGACTCAAGAAGTAAGAAAAAGACAAGTGCGAAAACTTTAAAAGAAACAATTTATAAGTTCGTGGACCAATTAAGATAAGTTGAGTTAGCATTTAAAATGAAAACTAAATTTATATTTTAAATGACGTTTACGATTTGAAATTGAATGATATTCTAGACTTTTTGTCACCTAGCTTAAACCAACTAGGGTGTTGTTTTTTTAAATTCTAAAATCTCAAAGGTTATTAGTTATGCTCTATATAGTATTAAATCTATGTATGTTTGTACGTGAGATGGTTCTCGACAATTGCTAAAGTATGCAAAAAAATTGGGCAATGCCCGTTTTGGACAATGTAGAGCATTGGTAGCTACGTTCACTTTGAAAATCATTCACCATGAAGGTCATTGGTATGATTATAACAGACAAATATCTATTCAACCAATTTAGTATTGACAAACGTCATTTGTATAAGTAAAGCAGCTGGTTAAAGTTCTGTGGGAGACTACTATGAGAACACACCCTCCTTTATGTATGTACTCAAAAATTTCCGAATGATATGCATTTAGGCGTTACCGAATTCAGCTTAGACCGTTGTGATCACATTCGCTATCGTATATATTTGATATTTAAAATTTTTTAGATAAATTTTATAGATGTGCGTCTATTTTTTAAAGATAACAACATTAAAATTTTTGATTTTACGTATACTTTTGCTTTCCTTCGTCCCTTGCCTTTTTGAATTGAACAATGCCTTATAAGACATCGTCCATTTATCAAAGTTGTCTTTTCCATATCTCCTAAAATTAAAAGAGTTTCTCAATAAAAGGTTGAGCCACGCCCAACCGCAACACCCACCGTTTTTCCTGATATTAGAATTTTTAACACCTGATTTAGCCACCGGTATCGGACTACTCCGCAGTCGGTTGCGGCAAGCTGCAACGTTTTCATTTGTTTTTTATGTTTTTTACATAGAATGATGCTTACATACGGGTTTGTTTAATGACAGTTTATATTTGTTTTGTTAAGTCAAGCCAAATCGCTTGATTTGCAGACTTTGAAAATGTTCAAAACACAAATAGGAAAGTTTGTTATTGTTTTTCCAACTTGAACTCAAATGCGAATATGTACAAATCATTTAAGTTATTTGTGTACAAATAAAAAACATAAGTATGCATGAACGAATAATAGGCGTACGTTAGCATATTCGTTCTAACGACTTCCGATGAGCTAGCGATAACATTCTCTTCTCATCCCGAAAATTTTTGACGCTATCGCAAAAAGCCAATCTACGCAGTTAATTTGGTCGCACCCGCCATTGGAGGGAACAACATAGTAGCACAACAGCCACAGACAATTTGCCGATGTAATGTTTCGTTATTGAGCGGAGCTGATCTGAGTTGTGTTGAGTTGAGTTGAGCTCAGCTGAGCTCATTATAATTGAGGGATGGGCGTGCCAAACTCTGTCGCAGTGAGCGCAAATTACGAGCAGATTAATGATCACATGTTTCAATGCGTTCTTTCTTCGATCGTCGATTTTTATTTTTGCTTTTTTGTTTTTCGTTAAGCTTAGCTATGCGGTAAAGCATCTGCACGGGAAATAAGGGAAATAAGGGAAATAATAATGTATATATGTATATATACAATACGACCTCGCTTAACGCAACATATTAAAATTTATCCAGTTGCGAAAACAATTTAAAATATACGATTCCCTTTTGAAAGTTGCGTTAAATGATATTTTTTCAAAGTTTCGTTAAAAGAGTCGTTAATGTTAAGAATTTGGGTGTTGCAATAATCGAGAAGTTGCGTGTAACGCGGCTTGAATTAAACGGGTTCTTATTGTTTATACAAAGTATATGTGTGTGTTGAAAGCTTTTTCATAAGTTCGGCTGCACAAATAAATGAATGCCATAAAGTTAACATACTTAAGTTGACATACTCTGAAATTAATGCTTTCATTTAATGATTAAACTGATTTATAGGTAACAAAATGCTTGTAGGCTACAAATTGTTTGTAATACTTCAACAAATAAAAAGTATTGAGTTTTTAAATTGGATAAGCTATTTTGAATATTCTTTTAATATTAACCATTATACATAAGACTTATTTATCGCACTGGCTTGTTTGTTGTTTTTTTTTTTAATTTGAAAGAAAAACATTGAATATAATCTTTTTATTTTTCAAAATTCACAAATGCTTAGTGTTTCTTTCTTCCATTCAGATTTAAAGATTTTTAAATGCAAGACAATGGCAAATCGTATTTATATATTAAAGTAAGTTTCTGTATTACATTTTTTTTAAATAAAACTCTGCCTAAATATTTATTTATATATTTCAGCATATGCCTAATTGTTGCAGTTTTAACACAATTGGTCAATGCGGATACATCAATTGTGGATCGTATTAAAGTATGTTCCGTGTTAACGCTAGTACATATATATTTTATTAAGATGATTTTTAAGAATTTTATTTAATTTTTTATTTGTTTCGTTGCAGAAACATCAAGAATGGCTGAATCGACATAACAAACTAAAAACGGAAAGGGTAAAAAATGCCAAATGGAAATCATCACTTGAGCTAGCAAATTTATGGCGGAATAATAAGCCGCTAATAAATTATAAAAACCATGCACTCATTAATGAGGTATATGCGGAAAACGAGACAACTCCCGTGACCAGCAATACAGTTAGGGATAATATTAACACTATAGTGAAGCCCACCATTATAGCAAAACTAACTCGATTGCGTAGCCCTGGTGCAGAACAAAAAACTAATACATCGACTACGTCTAGTATTCCTGAGCCGTTCACAACGGCAGTATCATACATCGGTAGTATCAAGCCGGAACCGTTTGTTTCTCAGTCAACCGTTTCAACAACAACAGCAACAACTACGACAACAAGTACTTCGACTAGTAGTCCTACTTCTACGACCACGAAGAAGCCAAAGATTAAGGTGCGACCTTTTCCACGATGGGCAAACTGGAATACATGGAGTGAATGTTCGCGTGGTTGTGGAGGTGGAATTATGCATCAAACACGAAAGTGCATTGATCGGTAGGTAACTATTTCGTTATACAAATTTTTTTTTTTTTTTGTATTTATTTACAATCTGTCCTAAGACATTCGGTAAATTTGGTTACTTATTATGAAAAATTAACAGGAATAGGAAGTTTCCAGTGAAAGGTTAAATTCAATTAGTTTTAATTATCTATTCGGGAGATCGAGGAAGTGTAGTCTTTTGAGTCTTCTTACTGTTAGAGTATTATCTGTTAGATTTATGGCTAAGTTATTTTCGTGACTATGAAGTCTATCAATGTATTTTTTACTAAATTTTTTTATTTCGTCCCTAACATAGGGAATTCTTAAATCTTTGTGTAAGCATGCATTCAAAATGTAGAACGGAGCATTAACAATGGAACGCAAGGTTTTTGGTAGCGCTGAAGAATTTCAATGTTCGAGTTGCTAGCAGTGCCCCACAGTTGTATGGCATATGTCCACACCGGCTTAAGTATTGCTTTATAGAGGCGAACTTTATTTTCCAGGCTGGTTTGTGATTTACGACCAATAAGCCAGGACATTCGTTGTGTTTTTAGTTTAAGTTGCTGTCGTTTTGCTTTAATATGGTTTTTCCAAGCAAGTCTGCGATCGAGATGCAATCCAAGATATTTAACACAGCTTGCTTGAGGTATTGCTGTACCGTTAAATAATACATCTGGGCAGTCGCCCTTTCTTAATGTAAATGTTATTTGGACTGATTTTTGGGCATTTACTTTGATTTTCCAGCGGAGAAACCAAGCTTCAATAAGGTTAAGTTCTGATTGCAGATGTTGAGAGGCTTCCTCTTTTGATGAGCTTGATGCTATAATGGCTGTGTCATCAGCGTATGTTGCAACAGTTGTGTCATTGGTAGTCGGCATGTCAGCAGTAAATAAGGTGTATAAAACGGGTCCTAAGACGCTTCCTTGCGGAACACCTGCATTTATGGGAAAGAGTTGCGATGACTCAGTTTTTTGCACGTAGAAGTATTGATTGTTCAGATATGACTTCAATAATAGGTAGTATGGTGCAGGTAGCCATTTTTTTATCTTATGTAGGATACCGTTGTGCCAAACTCGATCAAACGCTTGTTGAACGTCAAGAAAAGCTGCAGTGCAGTATTTTTTGTTTTCAAATGCTGTTGTTATTTCATTTATTACTCTATGGCATTGCTCAGGAGTTGCATGGCCTCTTCTAAATCCAAACTGATGTTCAGGAATGATGGCAAGCTCGTCCAAAGTTGGCAACATTCTCTTTAAAAGTATTTTTTCAAATACCTTAGAAAATGTTGACAACAAGCTAATGGGACGGGTACGAAGAGAACTCACTTTCTGGTTTGTTTGGCTTAAGAATCATGGTTATTTCTGCACATTTCCATTGACTTGGGAAGTGATCAAGTCTGAGCATAGCATTATATATAAACGTTAGAAAACGAATGCATTTTGCTGGAAGATTTTTTATGGTTAAGCCATCGATTTTGTCAAAGCCCGGTTTTTTTTTATTGTTTATGCATTTAATCTCCGTTGCAACTTCCTCAAAGCGAATGTGTCGAATTGGTAAGCTCATTTGGCAGGGTGAGTCAAGAAATTGTTCAACTTCTTCCTCTATTAAATTGTTAGAGATATCATTTGTCTGGAATACAGAGTGCAAATGTTGACCAAATGCTTCAGCTTGTTCGTCGTCAGACCTGCACCACTCGCCATTACTTTTACGAACAATTGTGTTTCTCTTAGCAGGTCGCTTAAGATATTTGGTCGCTCTCCATAAATTGTGTTCGTATTTGCTAGTATGGGGGTCTAGATTTCTAAGGTATGCAGCAAGAGATTCATTTTTTAAATCAAACAACAATTTCTTGAGATCAGATACTGCCTTATTGTACAATCTTTTGTCAGCAGGATATCGGCTTTCTTGCCATCGTTTCCGCAAATTTCTTTTGTTTTGTATTTGTCGTCTGATTTCAGTAGAAAGATACATCTGACAAGCTTGATGATGCCTAGCTGCAGGCGTGTGCATATATGCAGCTTTATGAATGGCACTGGTAAGAATCTCTACAGCAGAATCTACCTCACCTATTGTTTTTAGCGAAATATCCAAGTTTATTGTAGATTCAAGACAGTTTTTTAAAAGCATTTACGTCTGTTGTTGCAGCGATTATTTTGTGTGGCTTCAATAGCACTTGAGCTATAGTACTGTATGTCACTATTATTGGAGAATAGTCTGAGCTTAGATCGAAACTTTCCGTAATGTGCATATGTGGCTGTGGAATTCCAGAGTATAGTACAAAGTCAATCAAGTCAGGTATTTTCCGGCTATCAGTAGGCCAGTATGTGGGCTTGCCAGTTGAAAGAGTTGAGATGTTATTATTTCTTATACATTTGTAAAGCTCGCTTTCCTTTGGGTTTATCAGTCTGGAACCCACCAGGGGTGTTTGGCGTTTAAGTCGCCACCAACTATAAACTTCGTCCCCAGTTTTTGGAAGAAATTGAAGAAATCAGATTCTTTGACCGCAAACCTTGGGGGAAAGTAAATCGCAGTTATTGTCACGTCTGCATGCATACATTTAACCTCAATGGTAGCGGCTTGTATCGCGTTTTCCCTGGTGCTGTCCATAATTTTATACTTTATGCCATTTTTAATAAGAATAGCAGCGCCTCCGTGAGCTCTACCGGTCGGATGATCAGCTCTGACTATTTCATATCCCGTCACTTTAAAGAATGATCTACTGGTAAAGTGTGTTTCAGATATTAACATAATATGAATCTCATTCGTTTTTAAAAATAAGGATATTTCATTTACATGGTTGGAAAGCCCATTGACGTTCCATATTCCGATATTCAGATTTGCTTGCATAACTTATTTACGAGCAACATAATCATATTGAGAAAATTATTCGTCAGTTCGGATTGTTTTTCTAATAGATGTTCTATCCTCTCAAGTGAGTTATTTGTATTTTTATTTCCTGCCGTAACCTTGGCATAGGTTTGAGACTCATTGGATTGTTGGGTATGGGCTGTTTTATTAGGCAGAGCAAAACTTTGGGTTATGCCGTTGTCGTTTCTACTTTCGCGTGTAGTGTTTTTAATGTTTTTGCGATCAGCTACTGACTTTTTCCTGGTAAATCCTACACCCTTTGTAACTAGCGGGATGTTCGTCCAGGCAGTTGGCACATTTTGCTGGCAACTCTTTGGCTTTCGGGCAAGAATTACTTGGATGACTAAGTGAGCATTTCACACACTTGAAAAATTTGGCACAATAAGATTTTGTGTGTCCAAATTGTTGCCACCGATAACATTGCACAATATCATTTGTTTTCCGAGGTGGCTCTATATTGACAACAGCGTTACCAATACGTTTAAGATTTTATATATCCCCATTCTTATTGTCCGGCTCAATATCTAAGAAAAATAAATTCAATGGCTCTTTGGTAGCACGGCTTTTTATGTTGCTTATGTTTCTAACTACATGTCCTTGCAACTCAACTTCGGTTTTTATAAATTCAGTTTTCGTGGAAAAATGCAAATTCTTAATGACAACTCTGAATGCCCTTTCTTGTTTAAGCTGGTTTGTATGATAATTAACGCAGTCATCTTTTAGAACTTTAACTAATTTTCTATATTCTTCTGCAGACTTAACCATAACTCTTACTTGTCCATCGCGTTGACTTTTATAGTAAAAATTATCTTTATTAATTCTACTATTAAGGTAGTTTAGCATAGCACTAATGTCATTAACGTCGGACAGAAAGATAGGTGGCGGCTTGGGAGAGTCATTGGTATTATCTTCAATTTCCATTTCCAGTTTTTCGTTTCTGTCATCATCGTCCGGTGTGGTGTTGCTTAAAATAGCAAATTATACAAATACAATTATTTAAGTACTTGATTCAAGTAATTTTTTATTTTATTCAGAACTATTTGGTACAAGTACGTTAATGGATAAACAAAGTATGAATAGATCTTCTTCAAGCCAGTCTATCTAAAGTTAAACTTTCTTCTTACTTGGTTCAATCCAGATTTTTTTTCTTTGATAATAACTTATCTAGATTTTTTCTTCAATTTCAATTTAAATTAAAAATCGTACTCATATTCATTTTATCTAAAATCAATTACCCGGTTTCCGTTTAAGTCAATCCCATTTAGTAAATGCTAAATTTTTCTTGATATGACCTAAATCAATCTTAATTTCTAACCAAATTTTTTTCAAATGCACTAAGTGGGTTCTGTAATTTATTCTAGGTTCTTTCCTTCATATTTTTTAAAAGTTAATTTTTTAAAATATACTCGCATATTTTATTCAAAAATTTGATTAATTTAAGTTTTTCGTTTTCTTGGGTTAAGTATTACCTTATTTGTTTTGGGCTAAGTCACGATTATACTCATTATACTCGATACTGAAGGTAAAGATTATTTTGGGTTTGTGCAATGTCCGTCATGGTGTCTGTCCGTCTGTCCGTCTGTATGAACGCAACTTTTTTCCACACCCTTCAAGTTACAGACTTGAAACTTTGCAAATCTCTTTATCTATGGCATAGTAAATTAAAATCAAGATTGGAGTTCTACGATAACTAGGGGGCTGGCAAATCGATAAACTCGATAAGGCAAAATCGATAAATCCAGCTATTTCGCAAGCCCTTACAGCTAGAACTACCAAATTTGGGGAGAAGATAGCTATTAACAACTCCCAAAAAACTGCATCAAAAACTTGGAGCCACACCCACCCATTCTGCCCCCAGCCCCCCGCAGTTTAAAGCCAAAAATGCCTATATATTCTACTGTTTTTAAGCTAGAGCCACCAAATTTGGTGCCAAGATAGGTGTTGATGACCCCCAACCAAATTCATAAAAACTTTGGATGCCACGCCTATCCATTCTGCCCTAGCCACCCCCAACCGCCCTAACGCTTCGCTAAACAAAGTAATGCGTGTATCTTCCAAAGTGTTTGAGTTAGAGTCATTAAATTTAGTAGGAAGGTAACTGGTAACGACCCCAAAAAAACTACATCAAAGTTTTGGAGCCCCACTCACCAATTCCGCCCCCAACTCCCTACGGTTTATAACCAAAAATGCCTATATCTTATTCAGTTTTTGAGCTAGAACCACCAAATTTCATGCCAAGTTAGAAGATGACAACCCCCAAACAAACGCAAAAAAACCTTGGATGCCACGCGTATCAATACTAGGCTAGCCGCCCCCAACCGCCCCAACGCTTTGCTAAAAACGGTAACGCGTGTATCTTTCAAAGCTAGAGTCAACTTTAGTAGGAAGATAACTGTTAACGACCCTCAAAAAACTGCATCAAAGTTTTACAGCCACGCCCCACCGTTCCCTTGCCCTTGCATTTTGAAATCAAAAACGCCTATATTTTCCACAGCTCTTGAGCTAAAGCCACCAAATTTGGTGCCAAGATTGTTGATGTAGAAAAAAAATGGATGCCGCCTCAACCCATACCGCCTCCAGCCCCCCTTCCACCAAATTCTACTAACTTTTGAGCTAGATTCACCAAATTTGGTAGGAGGATAGCAATTGACATAAACATAGATCTGCAGCAAAAATTTGGATGCAAAGCCCCCCATACCGCCCGAAGCCCCCTCCACCATATTTTACTAGCTTTGAGCTATAGCCAGCCAATTTGGTATGAGGATAGCAATTAACATGATACACAGATCTTCAGCAAAAATTTGGATGCCTCGCCCCCATACCATACCTTTTACAAACTTTAAGCTAGAGTCACCAAACTTTGTCGGAGGATAGCAATTGACATCCCACATAGATCTGCATAAAAACTTAGGATGCAACGCCCCCAAACCACACCCAGACCCTTATCCCTACCTTTAACAAACTTTGAGCTAGAGCCACTAAATTTGGAAGGAAGATAGCTTTTTGCATCCCGCTGCCGTATCCGTTTTATTACTGGTATCGGTTGCGTCCGACTGCAACGTTTCTACTTGTTTTAAACTAACTTTCAAGCAAAGTTGTTGCAAAAACAATCTAGAATTGTGTTTTATGTCTTTATAACATAACAGTTTGTATTCAGCAGCGTAGCACGTAAACAATAACGTTGCAATTTTGATAATTGCTCTATTAATTTGCAATGCTAATCTGACGAAGTCAATATTAATGCTTAAATTAACAAAGTGACCTCTAATAAAGCATTTTTGAGGTTGGTCACACGGGTCTGATTGTTTTTATCATGATCAGCGTGACGTTCTGAACAGTTTGTGTCTTAACCACATAAAATTATAGCTTTTTATCGTTTAAAGTTTTTTATTCATCATACTAGATACCAAATGTAAAGAGCTTACTGGTTTTGTGCAATGTCCGTCTTTCAGCTTATCCGTCTGTCAATCTAAATGAACGCAACCAGGGGGCTAAAAAATCGATAAACTTGAGAGCTAACGCCCACCCATTCCGCCGCCAGCCCAACGCATTTTAAAACCAGAGTCCTATATCTTCCACAGTTTTTAAGCTAGAGACACTATTTTAGCTGGCAATACAGCTGGTGGTCTCTCCGAAAGATCTTTGTCAGCTAATCTTTGATCGCAGCGTACACCCCTATCGCGTTCGTACCCTTTTGCAATCAGGCTTTTTTATCCTTTTTTTTAACAGGTATCGAGTGTATCGCAGTCGGTTTAGGCCGACGAACCGTTTGTTTTACATGTCGTTCAGTCCATGAACACTTACATATAAGTATGTACATATATATGAAGGCTAGCTCCATGTTATAGGTCTGGGATTTACAGGTAGTTGAAAACAGTTGATTTTTAGTGATCATATTTGCAAATTTTAAACTGGTTTTGCCTTGAGTTTGGGGTTTTTGAGTCATTTCACCGGCAAGGTAATGCATGCTAATTATTTTGTCAACATTTGAGATATGTGTATTTGCCGAGTATATGAAACAAACATTAATAGTCGTTAGACAAATTACACTATAGTTATAGTTCAAATGGTGCCAATGATGTTAGTCAATTTTAAAAGTTTATGTGATTATTGCAATTGATTAAAAAAAACAAAGATACTTTACAATCGAATCAATTGAAAATTTTCAGTGTATTTTGTAGTCGGTCGCTGAGAAAATGTGTTTGAATTTTTTCCACATAATGTACATAAATAATCAATTTTGTGTTTTTATTTATCCACATCTTTTAAATAGTTAATTATTGATTTAACTAATCCATTTTGTTCGCAAACGGTTGGGTCGTAAAATCCAAAGAAAAATCACGTATCACTGAAACCTGTATACCATATAGCAAAAGAAATTTTAAATACATTCCGTTAGTTTTTTCTAAATAGGTTCAGCACTCCTATCTCGAGCTGCTGTATTAATACAAATGAGGTAATATCTGAATATTTAAACAAACCCAAATACATATTTTCTGACCAAGATTTTTAGAAGAAGAACTCACCGGGTATTTTAAGCTGTTAGCTATTAATATCGTCGATTTACGCTAGAAATTCGAATCAAAAGGTAACCAATTCAAATGTATTCGTATAGCAAAAAAAAACTAAATTGTGTTTTTAATTTAAAGGGTATTTGACCGCCTTGTTATCTTTATTAATTGTCTCACACACTACTTTTTGGACTTGTTTTGAGTTAAAAAGAAATCTCAACAAGGCAAGAAAAGCAACAAATACAAGGCTCCGTTCTGAACAATGACAGACTTTGTACGCTTGTTTTGATGACCGACTAAAAAGAAGAAAGAAAAAAAAGCCCCAACGCTGAGAACCGATTTAGCTATAAATACGAGACCTGAGTTTTAAAAGCCGTGAGTTTCCGGCAATCGTTGCGTTCGTTTGCATTGAAGTTTATATTCCTACAAAATATGTTCAGATTAGTATTTCAAATTTGCCTTCTGTCGCTGGCACTTGTGTGCGTCCTGTCGGAGGATCCAGCCGATGGATTGAACATTCACATTCGCGGACAACTGCAGGCATATGAGAAATTCCTTTCGAATGACGATGGTACTCACAAGGAGGATTTGAAAAAGCTAATCAGCATTTACGAAACCGCATTAAAAACTGAAAACTTTGATGAAAAACAGGCATTGATCGGCGGTGTCACAAAGCAGTTCACTCCTGAATTTGGTGCTTTTGTTCAAACCAAATTAATGGAGGATCAACTTGCTGAGGATATTCTGGGTGCTATCAGTTTCTACAAATCGCTGAAGGCTGGTGATTTTATGGCTGATATTGAAAAAACTGTTGCCGAGCTGGAAGGCCTTCAGAAAATGACCGATGTTGAGGCCAAGAAGATTGGTTTCGTTAACCTAGAAAAGTCCTTTAGTCCGGAGTTTGTTAACTTCCTTAAACAAAACTCGGTGCCAAAAATCAATCATGACCTGCAAGATGCCGTGAAGTTCTTTGATAGACTCTTAGCCGACTCTGAAGTTAAGTACGCCACTGAAATCAAAGCTTTAAAGGAACAAGCCGCAGGAGCGATCGCCGACACAGTCGCCGTCGATATTAAGCAGAACACGCTATTTGAAATCAGAAATCCTGCCAACCAAGAACTGACCGAATTCTTGAAGAAGAAATTTGTTGAACTGAACTAAAGATTTGCATTATCATCTTAAGTTTTCATCGACCTTAATTTGAATTGAATAAATAATTTTTTATCTGAGTTTTAGTTATCACCAACATTTTCCTGAACTAAATAAGCTAAAAAATAAATGAAGGAAAAAAAAACATTAAACAGATACCCAGTTTATAATTTCCAGTGTCAAAAACGTCGCTAAAATCTATGAATATTCGAGCCGTCCATAATCGTAAAATAGTTTTTAAGTACTTCATTAGAGTAGGTTCACGTTATTATTAAATTTCATTACCTATATTTTTTCGGTAAAAGTTTATTCTAAGCATTCTTTTGTAGTTTCCAATTTTGGCAGTCGCTTTCAATCTATTTTTACCCAAACATACTTACATACATTCAGATTTATTGGTAAACATCGCACTCTAAACAACAATTAGTAGAAAGTAGCTATAAGGTAAAATTCTGTCAATTTGTTAAACAGTGTTAAGCATTTAAATATAGCTCAAAAGCTTAAACTTATCAATTAACTTGTCTATTAATATTATTAAAATGTTTTTCAGCATTGTAAAATTCACCCAGTATTTCCTATACTCTAAAACTACTTATTAATATAAAAGCGGATAGCAGTTTGGTTGCAAATGAATTGTAGATTGTTTGATGCATGTCTTTTGGGTGGGCGTGGCATCTTACGTTTTTGATAACAGCTTTGTGGGATCTTCAGCTTATTAACTGTTAAGGAAAGAGGTGAGTCCAACTTAACAAAGCGGCGGGTTGGCGGGGAAGTCGTTACCAATCTCTGCAATAATTTTGCCCACTCCAGTTCAAAACCAAGAGAAGCTGGGGGCTGAAGGGTGGGCGTGACACCAACATTTTTGATGCAGAATTTTTACATTTGCAAAGTTTAAAGTATCTATCTTTAAGTGCGTCGAAAAAAACTGCGTTCAACAGACGGACGGGTAGACGGCATGACGGACATTGCACAAAACCAATATAATCTTTACCTTCGGCATTAAAATATAAATATTGCATTATTCTCTTCTGAATTTTGCAGAAATTCTACAACAGGTAGGGTATTTACGAGTGACACCTGTGTCGGTCTGTCAAAGCGCTATCAGATATGCAATGACCTCCCATGTTCAACGGAATCATTCGATATTCGAGCATACCAATGTGCTGCATACAATAAAGTTGATTTTCAGGGTCGCCAATATAACTGGGAGCCTTACGTTAAAGGTACGTTTAAACACTAAAACAATCATATTAGCAAAATAATATGTGGTCTCAAATAATCTTATTTAATCAGAATGAATTTTCTTTAAATTGTTTATTTTATGTATATATCAGACGATGCAGAATGTGAGCTGAATTGTAAGCCATTGGGCATGAAATACTTTGCCACTCTAAATGATACAGTTATTGATGGAACACCTTGCCAACGACCAGCGGAATATTATCGCTCCACGTCCACTTATGCGAGCCGCGCAATGTGTGTCGACGGCATTTGCAAGGTAAATTTTAATGCACAATAAAACTACTATTCGCAATTATAAGTTAGATCACAGTACATAGTTGCTGATAATACTCGCTATCAACTCGAACAATTAATTAACAAGTAGCCACTATTTGATTCTCGATCCATTAAGTTGAAATCTTTTTTTTTTTGTTATTTACAAGTTGTAAATGCAAATGACGCTAGTATCACAGACTCACCTTCAACAAGAAGACTTGCTCCTCTTTATTGCTAAGCTATTTTTCATATATACTTCTACATAGTACGACTAGCAATAGTAATGTTATTTTCCAGTACACGAGAGCAGCTGTATGTGTATGTGTATGTGTGTGGCTAAACTATCCATACTCTTGAAGGCATCGGAATAATAACAAAAGTGCCAGCCAGCCAGTCCGATGTATGTATATGTATGTAAGTGTGTGCGTCTGCGAGTTATGGAAAAAACTCTTTGAAAATAAATGAATCGCTTTGCCGAATATTTTAGTTAGCATCGCGAATCGAAGCACGCAACACATGCGTATCCGTATCTCGCTAAGAATCGCGCGCAAGTCTCGTCGAAGACAATAATATTCGGATATCAAACCAGTTAAAAAACATATTCATGTATACTTGTTGAGCTAATCGCAATCAGATTTAAATAAATTAAGTCTGACAGTTTTGATCATTACATGCTCATCATCTAAAAATAAAAACCGAATGTTCAATTTAATGCAGTTATCTTGTCAGTTTAATTAGTGATTTTATGTGGTGATTTACATATTTGAAATCAAAATGTATATGGGCTTTTTTAATCAGCACATGTCATATCCCAGACCATCAGACAGTAGCTGAATTATAAAACATTCGTTATTATGTACTTGTCCTAATGAAATTTTTAGAATTTTTATACTCGATACCGAAGGTAAAGAGTATATTGGGTTTGTGCAATGACCGTCATGGTGTCTGTCCGTCTGTCCGTCTGTATGAACGCAACTTTTTTCCACACCCTTCAAGCTAGAGACATGCCTCCTGCATTTTGAAATCAAAAACGCCTATAATTTCCACATTTTTTGAACTAGAGCCGCCAAAATTTGGTGCCAAGATAGGTGATGAAGAAACCCAAAAAAAGTGGATGGCGCCCCCCACCCATACAGCCCCCAGCCCCCCTTCAACCTTATTCTACTAACTTTGAGCTAGAGTCTCCAAATTCGGTTTGAGGATAGCTATTGACATCATAAATAGATCTGCAGCAAAAGTTTGGATGCCACGCCCTCCATTACCAACCCCAGCCCCTTTTCCCCCAAATTTTACTATTTTTGAGCTAGAGTCACCAAATTTGGTATGAGGATAGCAATTGACATCATACACAGATCTTCAACTAAAATTTGGATGCCACGCCCCTTCCCCATACCTCCCCCAGCCTACCATCCACCATATTCTTTTAACTTTGAGCTAGAGTCACCAAATTTGGAAGGAAGATAGCTTTTTGGCATCCCCATCTGCACCAGACAATCTTTGAGGCAGCGTACACCCCTGCCGTATCCACACACCATTGCAATCAGCTCTCGTTTAATCTGTTTTACTACTGGTATCGAGTATACCGCAGTCGGGTGCGTCCGACTGCAACGTTTCTACTTGTTTTATACATATGTTTATCCAAAAACACTTGAGAATTACACTTGAACACATTAGGCCTATTAGAATGTACAATAAGCATTAACGTAATGTACTAATATACTTAAATTGTACTAAGTCTTTAATTAGATCCATTTGCCATTTTATTTTTTTTTTTTGGAAAATTGCGCTATTTTTATTTTAATTATATAAATGCAGATTTGCGTCGTAGTGAGCTTTTCGTAATTTACATTTATCTTTATTTTTTTCAGCATTCGCAAAAAGTTTGCCTATAGCTTCTTTGTCGTGTTTGTTGTTGTGGGTCGTTTAAGCAAATATTTTAATAATTCTTTTGTGTTTATCTTGCTACAAATTAATTTTATCATTTCAGTTTGCATGCCATGGATTTCGACTTTTTTAACACTCTGTGTAGTACAAATAAGATGCTTTGTATTTTCAGGCAGCCTATCCGCTTTGCCTATTTGTTCAAAATTTAATTAAAATAGTTGAGAACAAGTATCAAAAGGTTGTTATCTACGAAACAAGTAAATATAAAAGATTTATTGCAAAGCGTGCTAAAGGATACAATATAATTGTAACAGTTTCCAACGCACGCTCTAAAGTATGCTACAAAAGGATAGTTACGACCGTTTTTACGAACGTAAATATTCGAAAATTTGTAATCGTATTTGAGCAAAGCTTATTCACTTTTATTCTGACCGTTTTAACGGACATTCTAAATGAATTTTAACAGTTTCCTAATACACAAGCTCACTTAAAATATATACTATGCACGTAAATTTTTGGCATCCTTAACACGAAAATTGGAAAAGCTTAAATTGTGCCACGCACTTGAAGATTTCATTTTTTTACCTGAAATTTGTGCATTTAAAAGCTATATTTTTCTGCTTCATATATTCGATTTTTTGCCTAAGAGTTTCGTTGGTTGTGACCAAAATCCATATGAAGAGTTAACTGGAATGCCTGACACTAAATTTAGATTTCTATTTAGTTTCGTTGAGTTAATATTTTGTTTTGTGAATGTTGATCAATAGGAATATTTTAGATATTGTTTTGCTGCAAGCACAATATTGTATTACTAAAAGTAAAGTTTGCATTTCAAATGCAGCTCGATAGAATATAAAATAATATTCAAACAAAACGTTGATGCCTGAACTTAAACATGCATAATATACCTTTGCTTATTAATTAAAGGGTAGAAAAAAGCACTTTAATCTCGCACTGTTGCATCGTAAACAACTAAGTGAGTCTGGGCCAAGTAAAATGCGTCCATCGTAAACTTGCAAAAATGCGTCAAATGCTGCCGCGTCGCCTGTTATGTCTTCATGCCATTTAAATGGAATAATCTTTCTCTCACTTCGCAACATGATGTTGTACTGCGCCACAGCAGCCAGAGCAGCACTCAACGATCAAACCATTTACTGCCGCAAATTTTTATCACAGCTTCATTATGAATGTTGGCACTTAGGATTGGAATATTGGCTCTTTTTAACCGGAAGTGAATATCAATTTTTCACCTACGCCCACAAACTGTTGTACTGTATCACTCAGAGAAATACGTTGTTAAAATGATCAAATTCATGGTTAATTAAACTACTTACTTAATGAATTAGCATCAAATACGAATAAGCTTAGCTTAAAACGTTCACGTGTTAAACAAAGAATTACTATGCTGTTTAACTGTGTTAAATGTATACCAACAAGTTTTAAATTTAAATTAAATACAGTTCCATATTTAAACACCACATTCGTAAATAAATGTGACTTTTTCTTTGAGTGTATTTAATTGAAATATTATACATATTTATAAATTTTTTGGGGCACAATTAATACAAACAATGCATGCACACACACACACACACACAGTTGATATGTTTAAAGAAATATAAATGTGGGATTTTTTTTAGGTGATGCGCTGACATTCACTATAAATCAAACAATATAATCGACGCATAAACAAAGAACAATTAGCAGGCAAACTTTACGTTTGACCTTGCACTGTACACTGTACATATAATACCTAATAGTTTGCTTCAAATATACTATAATATTAAATAGTGCGGTATGCCTTTACTGTGGCACTTGGCGCTATCTTGGCTGGTGAGTCAATTTATACAATTGTCGAGTTTTTTCATTTGCTTTTGGTTTTTTGTTCGATTTGATTTGACAACGCTTAGTCGCTTGTATGCAAATTATACCTTGCTGTCAAGCTTTGATTTGTTATAATTTGTTTCAATCATGCCATAAACATTCATTTTATTATTACAGGCCGTACTCAGCAGCGGTTCCATTAAGGGACTCTATGCGAATAGCGGTTCAGTAAGCTGTGGCGGCCTTCTTTGTCGTCCGGTTACTGGAATCTTTACACGCGATCCATTGCCGGAGGATGCATATGTGCATGTGGCCACAATACCTGCGGGTGCTTCAAATATCTCGATTACCGAACTTAAAAACAGCGCAAATTTACTTGGTAAGCTAACCTATTATTGATATCGATATCGCACAATGCTGTTCTGATTTTTTGTTGTTGATAAAACTGAATTGCTTGTATGTTCTTGTATTGTATATCTTACGAGCTGAGCCGGCAAACGTTGTTGTGTCAGGTGGTGTTTCTTTTTCCGTTAGCCTCACTCTTCCTGATGAAATAAATTTAGGTGCTCGACAATGCAGGCATTCCTTGTCCAAAGTACCAATGACAACTTTCAAATAAGCATAATATTCTACATCGTTCTCACACTGGAATGCTAGTCGAAGGAATGAAATAGATGTAAAAGCTCGATGTACTTGCGAGCGTTGTTTATACCCTGAACCCATAAAATGGGTAAATCAGGGTATAATGGTTTTGTGCAAAAGTATGTAACAGGCAGAAGGAGGCAGCTCCGACCCCATAAAGTATATATATTCTTGATCAGTATCAATAGCCGAGTCGATATGGCCATGTCCGTCTGTCCGTCCCAGTTAAAACTGTGGAAGATATAGGCATTTGTGGTTTAAAACTGCGGGGGGACTGGGGGCGGAACGGGTAGGCTTGGCTCCAAAACTTTGTTGCAGTTTTTTGGGGATCGTTAATAGTTATCTAACTACCAAATTTGATGACTCTAGCTCAAACACTATGGAAGATACACGCATTACCGTTTTAAGCGAAGCATTGGGGTGGTTGGGGGCGGCTAGGGAATTTCCGATGCAGTTTTTTTGAGCTTGTTAGTAGCTATCTTTCCTCCAAATTTGGTAGTTCTAGCTGTAAGGGCGTGTGAAATAGCTGGCCTTATCGATTTTGAGTTATCGAATTTATCGATTTGCCGGCCTCGTAGTTATCGTAGAACCCCAATCTTAACACTTTATCTTACACGGCCATAGATAAAGACATTTGCCAAGTTTCAAGTCTCTAGCTTGAAGGGTGTGGATAAAAGTTGCGCACATACGGACACACAGACGGACAGACACCATGACGGACATTGTACAAACCCAATATACTCTTTACCTTCGGTATCGAGTATAAAAATGGATAAACTGTATGGTGAGAGAAAGGAAGACTTCATCGTTCTCATCCCTACACCATTATGTTTGCAGGTTGAGAAGTAACAACGGGAGAAACCTGGCAAGGATAACTGATTGGTTCATAGACCTATGCATGATAATTATAGTATTTTATGTTAGCCGATTCTCAGACCTAACCCGTAAGCACCCAAATTTTCATCTAAATTGGGCCAGCCATTTCGAAATATTGTTACTCATCCCGTGACACGAAGATAAAGAATATATTGGTCTTGTACAATGGTGTTTGTCCGTCCGTCCGTCTATATGAACGAAATTCTTTTTTTTTGTGATCTGCATTAGCCAATCTTTGAATGCAAAGCACGCGCCTGTCGTATCCCGTACCCCTTTGCACTCAGGCCTCATGTTACCCCTTAGAAACAAGTATCGAGTTTACTGTCATTGTCAGTGTCAGTTGCGTCCGAATCTAACGTTTCCACTTTTTATGTCAGATATTGCATTTAAATTTTCTTATGGATACGTTTTCGAGATATTCCAGCCCAAAGGTGGAAATGCCACGAATTTTTAAAATGTTTTTTGAGCAGATTTTTTTGAACCCGAAGCTTTTATTCGTCTTCTTAAAACTTATATAAATTTTAAATATATAAAGTAATTGTTAGTTGAGTGTTCTAATTTGATACTAAATGTTGAGCAAATGAGCTTTTTTAATTACTATCGAATTTCCAAAAAGTCAAATAATAAATATAAATGCCTTGAGATTAGCATTATGTAGAAAATATATTTTGATATCTTTCGTGGCCGAACTTAGATTTATTTACAAACAAATATTTTCGCGCAGCAGCTCTGACTTGAGGTGTGCAATAATGAACAGTTTTGGCTTGTCGCGAAACAGACAAGCGTTTGACAACAGTTATGAGAGTTACGCTAAGTTGCTCTTTTGCTGCGCAGAACTTAATTGAACAAGAGTGATTAAACTTTAAGAGATGAATTAGCTTGTGTTCTTTTTGGTGCAGATAGCTGCGTAACATAAGGATCAAAATATTCAACAGATGATTTTTCAGAAACAAAACATTATACCTGAAAAATTACCAAATGGTTTTAAAGGGTAGCAATTGTATGTTCAAATATATCGAAAACAAAATCGATTGGGAAACTAACGGTCTGACACACACGGGGTGAAACCAATTATTATTGTAGACAGTGATTATTTAAATGTTAAGTGACACTTTAAAAATTCAAGTAAATACTTTTAAGGCTTCTGCTATTAAAACTAGTTTTCGACCTTCATTTCAAACAAGTTAAAGCGAAACCGTTCTATTGAAAATTCGAAACTAAACGTTATAATTGACTTGTCGTTACATACGGATTAAAACGATTGTTTTTTTTGTGGTATAAAATATGTTTTTTTATTAATATAATTTGACAGTTTTGCGCACAAGCGAACAGAAGAGCATATTCAATGGTGAAAATGACATATCCGAGAGTGGAACGTATGAAGGAGCAGGAGCAACTTTCGATTATCATCGCATTGATGGAGTTCAGCGGGGCGAGGGTGTTACGGAGTGGATCACAAGCACAGGTCCCATTAAGGAACCCTTGGAGCTCTTGGTATTTAAATACATACATTTGCAAAATACATAAATTGCAAATCAAATTTTTATTATTACAACTTTATTATCATTGCCTTTTGCACCCACACAGGTATATAGTAATATACTTAATCCCGGCATTAAATACGAGTATTTGCTGCCCATCGTATCGGACTCGGAGGAAAACGAATTGTCGCTGGAGACTAGTGATGGTTTCTTACGATCTGGCGCAGGAATCGATGATGCCAGCTCTTTGAGTAGCGTGCGTACGGGACGTAAGCGGAAATTCAATTGGAAAGTGGTCGGTTTTAGTGCCTGCACCAAATCATGTGGCGGCGGTACTCAATCTCCAATAGTGCGTTGTGCCCGTGAGAATCCCGTGCGCTATTACTCCCAACGTCGCTGCAGTCACTCAGAAAAACCGGTGCTCAACGAGAATCTGCTGCACTGCAACACGCAACCGTGTCCAGCCTATTGGCGCGTGGACGATTGGGGCGAGTGCCGCTGTCAACATGGTGAATCGTTTCGTCGCCGTGAAATAAGCTGTGTACAAGAGCTGGCATCTGGCATTGTTATCCATGTGGACAAGGTTGCCTGCATGGAG
The DNA here is from genome assembly GCA_035044585.1 of Scaptomyza polygonia. NCBI lineage: Eukaryota > Metazoa > Arthropoda > Insecta > Diptera > Drosophilidae > Scaptomyza > Scaptomyza polygonia. The sequence continues at coordinate 386,390 of JAWNNU010000953.1, read as the reverse complement.
GAGCAGCCACCCACCGATAAGCAATGCGAATGTTCAAAGGGACGTCGTCGCAATACCGCCCATTATCGAATGCACATGCATTCGGACGCGCCCATTAGTAATGGCACACATCTCAGTCGTCATAGGGCTGCAAAAACTGTTGGCGACGCCGTATGGCTTATGTCCGAGTGGAATCAGTATTGTTCGTCTGCATGTGGCCCGGGCATTCAGTATCGTACGATATTCTGCGATCGGCCCAAGCTAAAAGCTGAGCGCTGCGAGACGCGTGACATACCAGAGAACAAACGACCCTGTGAGCAAGCTGCCTGCGAAATGGGTGACTGGTTTGCTGGACCATGGGCCCCCTGTAGTGGTGATTGCTTTAACCTGACACGTAACCGCCCTGTGCTGTGCATTCGAAATCAGCTCATCACAGATGATGAGGAATGCAAGCTGGAGTTGAGACCACAGCCAATTGAAAACTGTTCGCACGAAGAGATCGAGTATTGTGCTCCTCGCTGGCATTATTCTGAGTGGTCAGAGGTATTGGCTATTAGTTGATAAAAATTACAAAAAAAAAAGCGCTCTTATTTCTTTTCATATATGTATTTTGTATTTAAAGTGCACAAAACCATGCGATGGCGGCACTCAAAGACGAAATGTGAAATGTTTGGAATATGATGATAAGCAGAATGCATTGCGTGAATCCAATAAATGTAGATACGCACTAAGGGAACCAATCTTTCGCAATTGTAACACCAAGAAATGTGACGGTATGTTTTAGGCAAAGCTATTAGAATTATTTTGCTTGTTTAACATATTATTGTCTTCACGCAGATCTTAATAACGAACTTCTGCAAAACGATGAAGCTGCTGAATGCGTAGATAACTTTCCCAACTGCAAATGGGCTGTGCAGGCAAAGCTTTGCAGCTATGAATACTATCTAAACAACTGCTGTAACTCCTGCACCACGAAGCTCTATTAAATCGAATATGAAGTAGAACATTTTAGGCAAAAAAAATTAAAACTTTATTTGTTGCGGTATCGAAATCAGTGATCTTACTAAAGCATATTCTTACATTTTATTATAATTGTTCATTAGTATATAATAAGCATACATACATACTTAATAAGCATTCAAACTTACAACATAGAATGGCTTATATGTAACTAGTTTTGTGCTGGCATTCAAATAACGATATATTTTAAAGTTTGTGCAAGTTACAGTCACTTGCAACTGCACCACTGTACCTAGCCGCAAATTCTCAGTATGGATTTTAATGTTGCATACGAGTGCATTTAAATATATATTTTTATTCATTACCATATATGTAAGTAAAAAGGTAAAACATATATCTCACAAGCACAAAAAAATGTTGACCTGAAGTTGAAAATACTATACAAATTTCTTTGAACTTTATAAAAATGATTTGGGTTTTTTATTTTGTATGTACACATGTAGCTTTTCTAAAACTACTAAAGTCAAAAGCTAAACAAAATTCATTGAATTTTATATCATTCGGTTGAAACTCAAAATACTTAAATATGCAGCCTTTTTGTAAATATAACGACAGAAGCAAATTGTGCGCCAATTGGTTTAACCAAGTTTGTGCTGAATGCCGCTCACATTTCCCGGGAAACAGTGTTGACCAACACTTCTACGATGATGGTCTAATGAAAAATAATGGTCTAATAAGTGCCAAAGAGTGTTATTCGTCTATTAAAAGAAGTGCCGAATCTAACCAAACTGCTGCCTATCACTATAATACGGAAGATATTTGGTGGAAAGTGCCGCTTGTTTTACTAACATTTGGTTGCATTATAGTTGTGTTAATCATCTTCTGCTTTATTTGCCAGACAATTGTTAAAAAAATACATGATCGGCTTCCACGTGAAGTTGATTTGGATATTTGCGAGAGGCAAACGACAACGCAATATGTGGAGCAACCCGAGCAACGATAATTGTATTGCAACTCACAAATGCTATTAATGAAAAATTTACTAAATAAACACAACTCATACATTTTGAAATATTTGCTCATATGTAAGCTTTTAAGTATTTAATTAAATATGAAATGGATTTCTTATGTCTTACTGTCGTTTTTTATTTAAGGTTCGATTGTCACGCTATCAAATCAATGCGACAAATTAGTCGACTAATAAATACCACTTGCCACGAATCAGAAAGTATTGTTACGCTGGCTTTACTAAACTCATAGTCGTTCGCATCAAAAATTATGTTTAAATTTAGCCGGAATTTAGCATATTGGGTCAAATTGACTTACAAGGGACTCATGTGCTTTCTTTTTTAGAGACCAATGCGTGTTAATATAGTACTATTTCATGAAAAATAGTATTTTTAATTTTGTCTAGATATATTAAACATGGTTTAGCGTAAAAATGTTTTATTTAAAATTTATTTCATATATTTTTATCTGTGGGTATAGTTGAACCAATATATGTATTCCATATTTAGCCAAGTTTTAAACCAAACTGTTTAATAAACTATTTTCTCCCGTGATTCTCTTTAATAATATACCCCATTTGTAATCTAAGGTATAAATAATAGAAGAACGTTGTAAATAATAATAAGTATGTTTTTTGAACACATTTCGTTTTAGGACGTCAATACCGTCGAATCATAATGATGATTTTAAGCTTTATTCGTCTATACTTTAACACTTGTTGTATTCATGGATTTCGTTATTTGGTGAAAAGTATGTTAATTGTGCTTGAGAGGTAAATAATAATTTTTCTATAAATATAAATTGTAAATTGACAGATTGTTATCTAACGCATTACAGATTATTGTGGTTTATTCTCTTGATCGTATCCATATATTTTTGCATTATCTCCTGTCTATCCTCCGTGGATCGCTTTCGAACAAAAAGTACACACATTGGTCTTGAACGAAACTCCTATTATTTTAATACTTCGATGCCCGGAGTTACAATGTGAGACTTAAAACAACTAATAACGATATAGTATGGTTGCTTTTTTTGTTGATATAACCAACAGAGTTTCTTTCCATGTTTTAGATGTCCAATGCAACGTCTTAATAAGTCATTTTTTGATACGTATTGTCTGTAAGATTTGAATGAGGTTTTTGTTAAAATTTGATCCTTATACATTTTTCAATTAACATATAGTGGTAAGGTCAGGGGAAAAGCTAAGGAAGAGTTTTGGGACTTTTTGGAAAACTTGGCTAATTCCACGTATACAAATTTTCAAAATATTCCGGATTACGAAAGTATTGATCAAACACTGGATATTTTGGGTATTGGGCCCCAGGACTATATGAAGTTAATCTACAATTTAACCTATGACGGCACCTATGAACCAAATGAAAAGATGCGAATTCGTTGCGTTGATGGGCAGGTTTCCCTCAAGGTGAGACAGATACTCACCGAATTCGGATTGTGTTACCTGTGCAGCACTTATTTGGGTGAGGAGTACAGCTCACGTTACCTTATCTATGGCTTGTATCCGGAATCCACAAATCATTTAACCAGTCTTCGGGTTATAGACGTTAAAAGGGCAACGTTCTTTGACAAGGATGTGGGATATACACTGATGGGATTCGATGTTAACGCCATTGATGTACGTATTCCATGAACCATCTTAAGTTTAAGCCGCAGCCCCACAATAATTATGTTTATAGAGCTATATCCATTCTGCTTTTGAAGTCATGAAAGTGGATAATAATTTTGGATATTCACCCGAAGGCGCTGCATATGAGCCCGAGGTCGAAGAAATAGTTGCTGATCCAAATCTCGAAACGTCAGTCAACAAAAAAAAGCCCTCGTTCAGAGGTCCTCATATATATATATATATATGTATATATATTTTTTCTTTCAGCGAGACATCAATTGAACAAAGAAAATGTCGTTTCTATCATGAAACTAATCTGACGCATTATCCGTTTTATACTAGAAATACTTGCCAGCAAGAGTGCCGCATTAATTTGGCATACAAAATTTGCAAATGCATTCCCCACTTTTATCCAAATCGCAGTAAGTAAACAAATTTTTTTCCTCTCGCTCATTTATGACGTACGTACAGCTGCAAAATAATAAGAAAATAATGTATAATTTTAATCGAAAAACTAAACAAACGACAAGTATACCTGTTACTTATACTTTCAACTCTAGTATCCATTTAACGAAAAATTTATTAACTCTTCAATTATTAAAACAAACGTTTTAAGGAGTAAAATGTCATAAGCACTAGCTTTTTGTTAAGGTAAAATTTATTATTTGTGCTATTATTTATTTTTAATATTTTTACCACTCTTTCAAAGTTACAAATATAAAACAAGTAATAAGGCTTTAAACGAGACAGCTCGACTAGGAGATACTCTGAACCCAAGACATGACGCCTATAGTCCTTGCTTGTATGACTTGACTTGACTGACTTAACTTTAATCGTGATTAAGCTTTCACGGCTGTTCATTATTTCATCAATAATTTTTGGAGCAAGTTTAAAATTTTTCCATAATTTCAGTTATATATAGTGGTCAAACTGCTTTTGACAAACGCCATTTCTTCGATGTCTTCCACATGTACCTCATCTAAGCCTAGGAATTCCCAGGTTGAAATAAAAGAGAGCTAAACCGAAATAGCGCTAAACGAAACCGCGTTAAGCGGCGTCTTACTGTGTATAAGAATAATGCATGGGCTGACCGCAATAAATATGAAATGGAAACCTGTTTAAAAACGGGTAACAAGAGGCCTGATTGCAAAGAGGTACGGATGTGGCAGGGGTGTACGCTGCGTTCAAAGATTGGTTGGTGCAGACCTTTCGGATATGATGACACCAGCTATACTGCCACTTAATTTGGTGACTCTAGCTCAAAAACTGTGATAAGAAGCTGTGGGGCGACTGGGGCAGCAAGGGCGTCATGGGTGTGTGAGGCACACAAAGTTGTGATGCAGATCTAAAGGGGATCCGTAGCAGCTATCTTTCTAACAAATTCTGTGACTCTAGCACAAAAATTGTGAAATATTCACGCGAGGCCGTAGGACGTGGCATGCCCGCCTTCACCTATTTTGGCAAAATGTTGTGGCGCTAGCCCAAAATCAATGGAAGATAAAGGCGTTACTGGTTTCGAAATACGGGGGGCTGGGAACGGTTGTGAAGGCAGTTGTTTAAGGGATGCCAGTTGCTATCTCCTCACCAAATTTTGTAATTGTTAACGTAAGGATGTGCGTAATATGTGGACTTAGGTGCTTGACACTTTATTTGCCCCGGCCATAGAAAAATATATTGACAGAGTGTCAATTCTCTAGCTTTACGGGCGGACAAACAGCCTTCGGTGCTGATTATGAAAACTAATGCCCTTCGTTTAGGTACATATGGTTTGTGGGGAATGTAGCTTCGCAGTTCTTTTTCAGCTGTTGATTTAGTGATATAAACTATAATATAATATCAATACATTTTTTTCAGTTGCGAATCCGAAACCTGTTTGCACTTACAAAATATTAAAGTCATGCTTTCCGAAACATGCAGGTTAGACACTACAATCGTTGACTTTCACACATATATACATACTTACATACATATTTGCTTTATAAGGCTATTTCCTAAAATTTTACGAAGAGAACGGTCATCATAAGAAACCAGCACACTGCCACTGTGAACAAAATTGTATAGATGCTGTGATCAAGCTGAAAAGTGCTCAGGTATTAAATCGCTATCACATTCCTATTTACTTTAAAAACACTCAATAAATATTATGACAGGCTATGCGAGGTGCTAAACAATTGCTTGGAAGTATGGGAAGTACCGTTGCCATGAGCACTTGGCCAAGAAATCAATTCAAGCGGCAAGTCATATTTTCCTTTACAGATCTTTTGGGTAAGACGGCTAAGAATTTGGTTAAAATATATATATGGTATGTCATTGTAAACAATGGTTTTTGGTTTCAATTGGTGGAACGGCCGGTCTTTATCTGGGATTCAGCGTTTTAGGCCTTGTTGAGTTTATATATTTTTTTACTTTGCGTTTACTTTGGCAGTTGCTTGGATATCAAATTTAAAATCGTAAAACTTGTTACATAGCTTATATATATATATATATATATATATATATATATATATATATATACTTATTTAGTACTTTAAATATTACTTAAAAATGTTAACGCAAAAAATAAACAGAAATTCATGGAAACATTACATTCTTATTTGAGCACCTCTCACAGTCGTTCAAGTGCCATACCAGTTAAAGTCTAAGGTATTTGAATAGCTGCACAGCGAAAAATAGACTAGTACTATTATTATTTATAAGCTATAACTCTTATTTTGACCTTATTATTCCAATTATAAGGTGCTTCTCAGTCATATAATAATGGTTTTAACACAATAAATTTAAAATTAGAACAAAAAGTTGGTTATAATTTTAATTATTATGCGAGAAGAGAAATTAAAGAATTCAAAAGTAACATGTTATCCATACAATGAATGGCATACATATCTGCATCTGTGTGTATGCTTATTAGGAAAAGAGCTGGAGAGTCCATTCTCAGATAGCGCAACGAAAATAAATTAAGCGACATCGCATGGATCTTGCCCTTTGAAGGTTCCTTACTCATTTAAAAACAGAGAGAATCCAGCGACGATGGAATTTCGCCGTGACTCTGTAACTCAACTAATAACAGATAATTTTTACATTTTTTCAAATGTTTTTTCTAAGCTAGGAGCGAACAAATGAAATTATTTTATAAAAGTCCTAAGGTTTGGATATTTGTTTCTCATAAGTTAACCAACAAGGCGGACTCGTTTTTAGCATTTCGCACAGTTTATGGTACCAAAGAGCCCAGACAAGGTATAATTAACAAGGTAGCCGCACTATTGCTATCACCGTCTTTTTATTGCCTTATTCGTCAGTCTCTTTGCGAGCTTCGTCAGCGACGCACTTCCGCGGACGGATATTTTCATATTGCATACATATGTTCATACATACTCACACAATTCAGTGTGTTGACGCAAGCCATAAATTCTTCTTTCGTACTCATTCTTCGAACTTTTGTTTTAGGCAATAAAGAGAGGGAGTGCGGCTACCTTGTTAAGTATTAGAGATGGGATCGGGAAAGAAATTTGTTCCCGTCCCATCCCGTCCCGAAATCAATATCGCTTTTCCCGTCCCGATTGTCCCGAAAAATTTTGTGTCTATACCGCGGGTCCCGACATTTTCCCGTAATTTTTTTTCTTCAAATAAGTGTGTATATATTTTTTTTTTTAATATAATCTCGCTATAAATTTAATTTTTTTTTTAAATATAAAATTACTTTAAACTTAAAATTTTTGTTTAAAAACAATATTTTTTCAAAATTTTTTCCAATTAATCTGGTTCTTCTTTCTTCTAAAATTCTAGAAGTAGAAAAAACTCTTTCGCTTGTGGCAGAATATTGCAATATTTCAGCACGCGTTGCCATTGCTGCACCAATTATTAGAAAAGAGTGACCGAACTTCGTAACAGTGAAAATGCTCCCATTTATTGCTCTTGCGATATATCGTGTCACTAAAATATGCAATCGGTGGGTAATTTCGACAAAAGCAGAACATTTATCGAGTACATTTTGCTTGGGTCCCGAATGATTTTTGGGTCCCGACAGGTTTACCGGGACCCGCGGGAATTTCGGGATAGACCAAGGCATACTTAACAAGGTGGCCGCACTCCCTCTCATTATTGCCTAAAACAAAGTACGAAAAATGAGTACGAAAGAGAGAGATAGCGAGATAGTAAAGAATGAGTCAACACACTGAAATGTGTGAGTATGTATGATATGTATGTACATACATATGTATGCATGCAATTATTTTCCTGCAACTGAGACAAATTTTATTGAATAAGAGACACAAAAAAAATTAAATATCATATCATATCATAAAGTCTCGCACAAAATCACAGAGCAGAACGCTAAAAAATTTGTCCACGGAAGTGCGTCGCTAACAACGCTCGCTGCGAGACTGACGAAGAAGGCAATAAAAAGAGGGTGATAGCAACAGTGCGGGCACCTTGTTAAGTATGCCTTGGGATAGACCACATATCCCGACTTTTCCGTTTTTTTTTTAAATCGTTCCCGTCCCGCCCGATCCCGACAATTTGTTCGGGACCCGCGGGATTCCCGAAAATCCCGATCCCGACGCCCATCTCTATTAAGTATACCTTGAGCCCAGACGCCCAGCTGATATCAGTGCTCGAACTTCCAATGAGTTGCTACCCAGCTGAAGCCCACCTTTTATGTGCCACTATTTTCTCACTGGTTTTCAGCAGTGCTGACACTTTTTGAGCAAAATATGTTTATTTTAGATTGCTCATAGTTAAAAAAAAGCTAAAAGTTTGGGCAAAGATAATGAAAAAAATGGTTTTTAAACTTCATTTGCGAAAATACCGGAAAACTTAATTTTAATTTCATGCTATATGCACATATGTTAGTTATGGAATTGCATCACCTATGATAAAACGAAGCTCATCAAGAACAACCCTACAGAGCTCCCAGAGCCGTCATTACATATGGAAGGTAATGATTCCAAATTTAGATCGTAAAACTATTTTTTAAACAATCTGTCGATACTCAAATGCAGTCAACCACAATAAAATATTAGATGTTGATGATGGCCTGACCGTACACATAAAGCTTTTACGATTATAGCCTTTTTAGCTAGCATAATCATAAGGCATTGTTATAAAACTGCAGTTATAATGGATAGATGGCAGTTTTCTAAACTGGAAATTGATATTGTCAATTTTTCAATATGAAAAAGCGGAAAAGCAACACTTGAATAGATAAAAAAAACCAAAACTGACGGGAAAAAAAGCGGCTGTGGCAACACTTCTTTCCAGAACGATCGGGAAACGGCGCTGTTAATTGTGAGTTCTGAGCTCAGTATACATCGATGCCTACCGTGAGGGCAATTCAGTTCACTTTGTGTCGGTTAAGTGTTCGGATGGTGTGAGCTGTGCGTGAATTGGGGTTTAAACTTTTTGTATGTAGAGCATTATAGCTTAGAACTTTTTGGTTTAATTTTTTTTTTATCACAGTACATAGAATATTTAGGTTGGGATACACTCAGTTTTTCATCAAATTGCAATGTGCGACAAAGCTGGAGCTTGGCTTGCGTTACTGTATATACTCATCTATAGCGTCCAAAATGTGGAGCTCAGGAATGTAAGAACAGTGAAAAAAAATAATGAAGGACCGATGTGTGGATATGCGGTGAGTTGCTTACAATATTTTAATCCATCTTATAAATATAATATAGCTTTCAAATTTACTTGTTTATGTATACGTACATTAGTGAAATTATTTAAATAGAGCCAATTGCAGCTTATCAGCATAAACTAAAATGCGAAAGAAAAGCGCAAATAAAATACATATACATACATAGCTTGAGTTTCTGTTTATTTTTTTATGTCGTACATGTACCTTAAACATATAAATATGTACACTTGCCAGAAGAAATATGCGTATAGAAATATTGTGTAACTTTAGCGTTAAAAAAATGTGTTTAAAATGATGTATAAAATTTTCCATGAAAGATACTTAATTTCATTATCCTTATTTTGATGCTATTTCCTAAATTCTAGCACTTTAACTATTCATAATATAACTAGAAATGTAAAAAGTGGTTCGATTTTCAATCAAAAAAAGTATACGTACAGGACAAATATCAACAAATCATAAAATTTTTTACAAGCTATAAGAATTAAGTATGCAGTCGGTTACACTCGGTTTTATAACATCAGCCAACCGATATTGCATTGATTGGACCAATTTCTTTGTATCATAATGTATCATATCATAAGAAGTAAATATTTAATTTAAGCGAACGCACGAGATTTTAACTTTGCCAATATACGAGCTCTAAGAGCATTAATAACGATAACACAAAATCTAGCTTAAGGCAAAGCTAAGATTATCCGAAAGCGTTCACATTAAATACTATTTAAAAACCAAATAACAACAGTTTAATTGATTGATAATAATAATAATAATACTATAAAATGTAAAAAAATTGAATACAGTTAACAAGTAATTATTACATTTATAGCTTGAGTATAAACAATTATATAATATGTATGTATACTGGAAATTTTTTCAGAGCTGTCATTCAACGCAACCACATATGCTGAATGTTCATCTGATTGCACATACCCATGATGATGTTGGATGGCTAAAGACTGTGGATCAGTACTACTATGGCAGTGAAACACTTATTCAAAAGGCTGGTGTTCAGTACATAATCGATTCCGTTGTGGATTCCCTGTTGAGAGATACGGAGAGACGATTCATCTATGTTGAGTCGGCGTTCTTCTTTAAATGGTGGAAGGAGCAAACTAAAGAGAGGCAGGACAAGGTTAAAATGCTAGTGAATGAAGGCAGGCTTGAGTTTATTGGCGGCGCCTGGAGCATGAATGATGAGGCCACAACACACTATCAAAGCACAATCGATCAGTTTGCTTGGGGATTGAGGTATGTGTTAAACTATAAAATTAAATTTTTGCTTTAAATCCTAATGAAAAAATCTCTTATAGACGTCTTAATGATACTTTTGGAGAATGCGCTCGCCCACGCATCGGCTGGCAAATTGATCCATTTGGACATTCTCGTGAGATGGCTTCCATGTTTGCCCAAATGGGATTCGATGGCTTATTCTTTGGACGCTTGGACTATCAAGACAAAAATGAGCGTTTAATGACGCAGAAGGCCGAAATGATTTGGCATGGCTCAGCAAACTTGGGTAATATTTTGCATCCATTCAATATACATTATCATATCATTAGCTTATGCTTATTATTTTTATGCAGGTGAGAAATCCGATTTGTTTACGGGTGCCCTGTTTAATCAATATCAAGCACCTGCTGGCTTCTGTTTTGACATACTATGCGCCGATCAGCCGATTATCGATGGCAAGCATAGTCCCGATAATAATGTGAAAGAGCGCGTAAGTAAAAAGTCGATAATTTTTGACGATGACTTGACTGTCTCCCTATCCCGCCCAATTTATATATGGACTTTCGTCTACTTGTTTTGTCATTTCACTGGTTCACTTAATGCTGCATCAGGTTGATACGTTTTTGGATTACGTTAAAACTCAAAGCCAATACTATCGAACCAACAATATCATCATAACAATGGGTGGCGATTTTACCTATCAAGCTGCTAACGTCTATTACAAGAATTTAGACAAACTAATACGGTAAATTTACAAAATATATGCATATAGCGTACTGTTAACGAAAGCCTCCCACCTACATGCATCTTATTGGTTTCCCTAATTTAGTAATTTCTTAAGCAATTATTACTGCTATACCTATTTTATAGACTGGTAAAGTTAGCGAGTTGTACAGGATGATCTGTGGATCTTCTGAACCGATTTTGGAAATACTTTTGCCAACAGAAAGCCGCATTATTTATAAATATTATCCCGAAAAATGTAGACTTTTTCGTGCTTGTCAATAAAAAAGGTTAATGCTTTTGGTGTGTGTTTGTGTAGGTCGATGCGTTTTTTGAGTTTGTCACTATGATGGCCACAGGTTTTCGAACATCAAACGTACTTATAACAATGGGTGAGGATTTCCATTACCAGAATGCTGAAATGTGGTATAAAAATCTGGATAAACTAATTAAGTGAGTAGCATTGGGGGCTTTCCTTAACTGCATAAAGCCTTTTCCATCGTGAACTAGAGTTGTTTATTGAGACGAAACTTTTTTAATACACTTTGAAACAACTAACCGTTAGGTATGCAAATGAGCGACAGTTAAATGGATCGAACATAAATCTGCTTTATTCGACACCCTCGTGTTACTTGAAGTCACTTCACGATGCTGGCATCACTTGGCCTACCAAGAGCGATGATTTCTTTCCTTACGCATCTGATCCACATGCCTACTGGACCGGTTACTTCACCTCGCGTCCGACTCTGAAGCGCTTCGAGCGTGTCGGTAATCATTTGCTTCAAGTGTGCAAACAGCTTACTGCACTGGCACCCAAACAATCGCCAGAGTTCGGTCCTCACTTAAATTTCATGCGTGAAACTATGGGCATCATGCAGCATCACGATGCCGTCACGGGTACGGAGAAGCAGAAGGTCGCCTTTGACTACGCGAAACGAATGAGTGTTGCTCTGCGCGCCTGCTCGACAAACATAAGAGTTGTATTGAATCAACTATCGTCTAAAAAGAGTCAAGATAATCCAGCGCAAATTCCATTGGAATTTAAGTCATGCTCTTTGCTTAACATTAGCAGTTGTGCTATATCAGAGTCCAACACGCGTTTTGCACTAACACTCTACAATCCATTGGCTCATGAGACAAATGAATATATCCGAATCCCAGTTACGGACTTCAAATATATTGTTCTTGATCCTACAGGTAAGAATTAATATTTACATTTGTGTAATAGCGGTTTATACTTTTTTAATATTTGTATGTTTAGGTAAAAGTTTGCCAACTCAGGTCGTTCCTGTGCCCAAAGCCGTGACCAAGATTAAGCATAGAAACTCAAGTGCTCAATATGAGCTTATTTTCTTAGCTGCTAAACTTCCAGCAGTTGGCTATAGAACCTATTACATTGAGAAATCAACTAAAGTTCCCGGTGACTTAAAGCCCGCTCCAGTGCCAAAGAAGACTTCGAGCTTGACTGTTATTGGAAACGAGGTAATTAAATGTTGAATGATTTAATTTTGTGCACGAATAGTTTTGTTGATTGATATTAATTTTTAGAATATTAAATTGACTTTCGATACGAACGGCTTTCTCTCCGAAGTCACAGCGGATGGAATGACTCGTCTACTTTCCCAAGAGTTTCTATACTATGAAGCCGCAGTTGGAAATAACGAGGAATTCCTCAATCGCTCTTCGGGCGCTTACATATTCCGTCCCAAAGCAGACAAAGTGCTTTTAACGTCAGATCGCGTTGCCATTGATGTATACAAGGGTCCATTAGTGCACGAGGTGCATCAGCAATTCGCCGACGGTATTAGCCAAGTGGTGCGCATCTATAAGCAAAGCAATCATGCTGAATTTGAGTGGCTGGTTGGTCCCATTCCCATTAACGATCTGATTGGAAAGGAAATGATTACACGCTTCAAGTCAGACATTCAGTCGAATGGTACATTCTACACCGACTCAAATGGCCGTGAAATGTTAAAACGTCAGCGAAATCATCGCGAAACGTGGAACTTGAAGTTACATGAAAGTGTTGCGGGCAACTATTATCCGGTTACAGCAAAGATCGTATTGGAGGACACAATTGCACGTGTGTCTATTCTGACCGACAGGTCACAGGGTGGCAGCTCTTTGCAAGATGGTGCCTTGGAATTGATGATTCATCGACGTTTACTTCACGACGATGCATTTGGCGTTGGCGAAGCCCTCGACGAAATCGAATACGGGGAGGGACTGATTGCACGGGGTAAACATCATTTGTTTTTCGGTCAGTCATATCTACGTCCAGATATCTCCTTAAAAGCGATTGAGCGTCAAGCGCAGCTGGAAACACTGTTGCCCTCATGGAAGCTTTTCAGCAATATGTCTTCATATAGCTCGGATCAATGGCTTACATCATTTACCAACACAGTAAGTTTTCCCATTAAATTAATGATGAGCATAAGTTAACTTTTGAATTAAAACTTACAGTATAATGGCGTGTCAATATACTTGCCAAAATCGGTGCACTTGCTCTCATTGGAGCCTTGGCATGATAACGAGCTACTTGTCCGATTTGAACATTTTTTGGAAAAAGATGATGATACGCGATATTCGGAATTCGTACAATTTAATATCAAAGAAGTGCTCGCTGTATTTAATATTGAAAATATTCGGGAGACAACTTTGGACGGAAATGCCTGGCTAGATGAGCACCGACGAATGGAGTTTGTGCCTGACCCCGATAATGAGCCTTACAATTCTTATGCCACGTTTTCTAAATCATCGAATGACGTACACTTGCTTGATGCTTCAAAACCCCTACTGGGGGTAAAATATACAAAAGATTCTCTGAAACCTGTAGAGTTGGGTGCGCAAAGTATTCGACCCAAGCGAAATGCTAATGCCGAGCACTTTACTCTTCATAAAAGACGATCAAATGAACTCACCGCTGAAAATGTTGAAGTACCACAACAGTTTCTCATAGAGCTAGGCCCAATGGAAATACGCACATTTGTCGTTTACTTATCCAAATAGGATTTTATCAATAGGTCGTAAGTAGGTCAGCTTCAATTGTGCTCGTACATATAAATATACATAAATGTATAGCAAATGAACAAAATACAAATGAACTTGAGCATTTAACAACGCTGGTCTCTTAAATTTAACTCGCAATTAACTCCGTCATTGGAAGCCCAGCTTGGAAGCTGTGTTGAATACTCCCAGCCGATACCCTGAAATTTTTAAGAGTTGCATTAATTTCTTAGCATATTGTATATAAAATTCAAATATATCATACTCTATATTTCCAAGCGTGCAGATACATAACAAGATCTGAAGGCTTTGGATCCCGATAGTTCATCTTACATTCTTGACAATGTGGATCTACCGATACCTTACTGCGATCAAAACTACAATCTACCGGTTCATGTCCAGTTTGGGTAGAAATAGTAACCTAAAACAAAAAATTTTGAAAACTGCAGCTCATCATATTAATTTATTTACTACCTTAGCTCCAGGTTTTGACTTTATTGCAGTTGTTCTATCAGAATTATTGGCATCTAATGTGCCATTAATGCTATTCTTTGAGATTTGGGGCAAACATTGATCGCCGTCAATGCCCAACCAGTTTTCGGCATTGTGTATGGCAATCAAATCGCTAATTAGCTGATCATCAGATTTACCTCCAATGTCACCACCGCGTCCCTTTAAAGGTCCAAACACTTCGTGATTATACAAGGGATCATTGACTATTGGATATCCTGAAAAACAAGAAAGTAAGTTAGTAAATATTAAGCTGTTGGCAATGCAAATAATATTTCTGCTCACCCAAATATTGTAAGTGCACTCGGATCTGATGCATTCGACCTGTGAGTGGTTTGCATTGCACAATGCTATAATCGCCAGTTTGTGCGATTCTCTTGAAAGTTGTTTTACAATCTTTACCTTTTAGCGAAACCTTGCAAACACCAATTTTATAGCTTACAACTTCGATTGGTTCATTGCACTCAATTATGCCACTGAAATGAAAATATAGACATTTACAATAGGCCTTAATTTATTTAAAAATAAGGGGAAACACTGCAATGCAAAGAAAAATAACTTTTTAAATCGATCATTATGTCATTTGAATATACACTAAATGAACTCTTGTCGTTAATTTTTATACTCGATACCGAAGGTAAAGAGTATATTGGGTTTGTGCAATGTCCGTCATGGTGTCTGTCCGTCTGTTTGTCCGTATGTGTGCAACTTTTTTCCACACCCTTCAAGCTAGAACCTTGAAACTTAGCAAATGTCTTTATCTATGGCCGTGTAAGATAAAGTGTTAAGATTGGGGTTCTACGATAACTATGGGGCTGGCAAATCGATAAATTCGATATCTCAAAATCGATAAGGCCAGCTATTTCACACGCCCTTACAGCTAGAACTACCAAATTTGGAGGAAAGATAGCTACTAACAACCTCCGAAAAACTGCATTAAAAATTTTTTAGCCACGCCCACCTATTTCACCCCCAGCCCCTTCCACCATATTCTACTAACTTTGAGCTAGAGTCACCGAATTTGGTTGAATGATAGCAATTGACATCATAAATAGATCTGCAGCAAAACTTTGGACGCCACGCCCCCCATACCAGCTCCCAGCCCCCTTTCCACCATATTAAATGTATGATGTCTATTGCTAATTTTTAAATTTTCTTCATCACCAATCTTGACAACAAATTTGGTGGCTCTAGCTCAAAACTTTGATGCAGTTTTTTGGGGGTCGTTACCAGTTATCTTCCTCTTAAATTTAATGACTCTAACTCAAACACTTTGGAAGGTACACGCATTACTTTGTTTAGCGAAGCGTTAGGGCGGTTGGTTGGCCGTCAGCCGGTTGGAGAAACAAGGGGAATAACACGCGCTGTGGGGGAACGCACTCATATCGCCATTATGAGTGCGCGCCTGTGCGGTGCGTGCCGTCCTTGGAACTCACAACTGGTAGTGCGACTACACTCTCCACGCGAGGGCGGCTGGAAGCAGGCCCTTGGTAAGGTCATGTCTCTGCCAAGGGTGCTGACGAATAGTAGTCGGGCGAGAGAAGAAAACTCTTTAAAATTACCCCAGTCCAAGGTGGAACAGCATCGTGCCGAGGGACTCGTGGCTGAGGGGGAGCTCAGTCGTTACTTTGCGAACTCTGGATACCTGCCGACCTCCAGTTTAATAAGGCTTCCCGCGGTACACGGGCTATGCCGCGGGTGACTGTCCACACCCGTCTACTCGTGGGACCAAATTATGAACACCGACAAACAAACAAACCCAGTGTCCGGGACACTCAAAAACCCGGTGGGAAACGCCAATCCCTCTATAGGTGCTTGCACCTCCTCCGCGACATCTGGTACGCCAGCAGGTGCTCGTAACGCCGCAAGCGGCATTGGTGCAGGACGGACAAGCCATTCGTCCTCACACCCCGGACGCCGACCTGGAACGGCTCCTGGAGCTCGGAGGCTGCAACACAAGTTTGCAGCACCAGCGTCCAGGTCCGCGACGCAGGCGGTCGCCCCGGGGTCCGCCTCTACGGCAGCAAATAAACCGCCTATACAAGACCGGAGGCGGGCTGCAGAGATTCTGCAACTCAACCTGAGCGGCCAGCAGTCGTCTCCCGACGGACTCAAGCTCGTTGAGTGGGCCAAGACAATATTGCCGGATTTTAAGCCAGCAATCCCGGCCGCTTCTGCAAAAGCCAAGCAGAAGCGCCAACGCTCCGTGGAGGAGCAGGCTCCGCAAGCCAAGCGGATAAAGCAGCCACCGCGTCCACAGCCACTCACTCGGTCCTTCGCCGAAGCCGCAAAGGGGAAGGTTCTAATTGGGGTCCTCGACAGGGGCCACAAGGAGGGCCATATCCCGCGGAACCAGTGGGGGGCCATTGAGAATGAGCTCCAGGACAAGGTGGTTGACCTAATGGAGCGGTCTGGTGGACCGCCGCCTCGTTGCTCTGATGCTGGGTGGCATCAGGGCAACATAAAAGCGATAGCCTGCGAGGACGAGTCATCGGCAGAGCTCTACAAAAAAGCGGTGGCCTTGCTGGGGGAAGTCTACCCCGGGGCGAAGCTCGAGGCGGTCGACTGGAAGGACGTGCCAAGTCGGCCCAGAGCGAGAGCTTGGGTTTCCGTCAAGCCAGAGGAGCCCGAGCGAATCCTCAAGCTCCTTCAGATGAGTAACCCCGACTTGGTTACTCAGGATTGGAGGATTGCCAAGGTCGAGGCGCCTGAAGGCAACAGCCGACAAATCATCCTTGTGATAAACGATGAGTCGGCTGAGACTCTGGTCGCAACAAATGGGGCGGCTCACTATGGCTTCAAGCCAATCACGATTAAAGTATACCGCTCGGATGCAGCCAGCAAGCCGTCAGGGTTGGAGGACGCACCGGAGGCACAAGTCACTGCCGCACTCCCGGAGCAGCCACTGCCGGTTGCTGTCGCCGATGATACCACCGCCAATGGTAAAATCATAAGCGAAGCGCCGGCAGCCAAGACGAGTGACGCCGAACTCGCCGACGCGGCTCAAATGATCAGCCTCGAAGAGGAAACGGATGACGAGGCTGATCTCACAGTGGTGGAGTTGAGAACGGAAGATGTCTTTGACACTCCTCCAAATCAACCTCCACCATTGTAAAGCGGCTGCAGCCGCCCTTCTGCTCCGCATAAGCCAATGCGGAGCAGACATTGTCCTGATCCAGGAACCTTGGGTCTGTGGTGGCAAGGTTTCTGGACTGGGGACTCAGGACTACAAGCTGCTTGTAGCCCACAACGAAGGTAAAGTCCGCACCTGCATTCTAGCAAGAAAACATCTAGACATTTTTCTGCTTCCTGATTTCAGCGATGGTGACAACACGGCTGTATGCCTTGAGCTAAAGTCTGGACAGGTCAGACTTAGCTCCGCCTACATGGCCCACGACCACCAGGGGCCCCTACCACAGCAACGACTACGGGCGTTAATCGCTGACTGCGAATTGACGCATACCGAGCTGATTATATGCTGCGACGCCAACGCTCACCACCATCAGTGGGGCAGCTCGGATATAAATGAACGGGGTGAGTTACTCTTCAATTATATCTTAACAACAAACTTAAACATTTGTAATATAGGTAACGACCCGACCTTTATCATAAAGAATAGGGAAGAGGTCTTAGACATGACGCTAGCCACAACCTCCCTCTATAAACAACTGACAAAATGGAGGGTACTCGTAGAGCACTCTTTCTCCGACCATAGGTATATCGACATAGAGTTCTGTCTTGACATACCCAGACCCAAATGGTGCAGAAACGTTAAACGTACAAACTGGACCAGTTTCAAAGAATGCCTCGAAAGGCTAATCCCAGAGCATCCCCCAGTGGGATCCCCCTCTACCGAGTACACAGAGTTACTCACAAGTAAGCTCACGGAGGCATGCAAGTCCGCCCTAAACATGACATGCCCCCAGAGCAAACCAAGAGGCAAAACAAAACCACCATGGTGGTCCTCGCAATTAGGCGAGCTTCGTAAAACTTCACGAAAGCTCTTTAACAGAGCTAAGTCGAGGGGAGACGACCAATCATGGAGTCTCTACAAAGCCAGCCTATCCACCTTCAAAAAGAATCTTAGACAAGCTAAACGCTCCTCATGGCAAAACTTTTGCTCCAAAATAGAGAGCACTGCAGAAGCAGCAAGGCTCAGGAAGGTTCTCTCAAGTACTCAAGCAACCATAGGTTACCTCAAAAAACCTGATGACTCATGGACAACGACCAGTCTAGAGTCACTAGAACTTTTGATGGCAACCCACTTTCCCGGATGCTCAGTTGAAGTACCACTACCCCTTATCCAAAGAGAATTTCAGGAACACGTTTCCACCGACCTATTCTCCAGAGATATCATCTCGTGGGCTATTCGTAGCTTCTCACCCTTCAAGTCCCCTGGGCCGGACGAAATTATCCCAGCCCAACTGCAGCATGCAGGGGACATCGCCATAAACTGGCTTCAGAAAATTTTCTCCGACACCCTGACAACAGGAACGATCCCCAAGCCATGGCTCGAATCTAAAGTTGTCTTCATTCCCAAGGCGGGAAAAGCCTCACACACGACCCCCAAAGATTTCCGACCCATAAGCCTAACATCCTTCCTACTCAAGACACTAGAAAGGGTGCTGGGCTTACATATTAGAAATACGATCAAGACCGACAACTTCTCCCAAGCACAACATGCCTACCAAAAAGGTAAATCTACCGAGACAGCACTTCATGCTGTTGTCTCCACAATAGAAGCAGCACTCCACCACAAGGAGTATTGCCTTATAGCCTTTCTAGACATTGAGGGCGCTTTCAATAACGTCGTACCGTGGGCGATCACTGGAGCATTGTCAGAGCTGGGGGTGGGGGACCGCATTGTGGGACTGATTGATCAACTGCTCAAGAGCAGGACAGTCAGGGCCACTCTGGGGTCCTCAACCATATCCAGATCTGTAAATAGAGGCACACCGCAAGGAGGTGTCCTCTCTCCTCTCCTGTGGAACGTAGCGGTAAACAACCTGCTGCGCTCCATGGAGGGAGGGGGCTGTCGGGTGATCGCTTACGCAGATGACGTTGCCATAGCCTTCTCGGGCAAGTATCCCCAATCCTTGTGCGAATGCATGACCACTGCACTTCAAACATTGTCCTCATGGGCCACATCAAATGGACTAGGGCTGAACCCAGCCAAAACTGACTTAGTCCTCTTCACTAGGAGGTATAAGATTCCCCCCCTCAGGCCGCCGTCGTTGAACGGGGTGGAACTTTCCTTCAGTAAATCAGCCAAATACCTAGGGCTCACTCTTGATAGCAAACTAGACTGGAACCTCAACTCGGAGGAACGAGTGAAGAAGGCTTCAGTCGCACTATATACATGCAGGAAATCCATTGGATTAAAATGGGGAATGGCACCTCACATCACCCTCTGGCTGTACACAGCCATCGTAAGGCCTATCCTACTGTACGGAGTGTCGGTATGGTGGCCAGCTCTTTCAAAGAAGAAATTAGTCCACAAGCTTGGCAAGGTACAGCGTGCCGCTGGACTGACCACAACAGGAGCCCTCAGTACGACCCCAACTGAAGCTCTTGACAACATACTTAATCTTCTACCAATAGACCAAATGGGGAAGCTACTAGCAACTCTCTCTGCCCTACGCATGAGAGAAACAAAGCAGTGGTCCGAACAGACTTACGGACACTCCAAGGTTCTTGTGGGAAACCCACTTATTCCCAAAAACACGGACTATTGCCGTCCTCAGGAATTCCCCAAAACTCCATTCCATACACTTATCCCCTCCAGGGACGATTGGTGCTCAGGCACGCCAGGGCCGACAAACTCAATAAAAATTTACACTGATGGCTCTAAGCTAGACGACCGGGTAGGGGGCGGCGTCTTTTGCGATGAGCTATCCATTAACAAATCTTTCAGCCTCCCTGACCATTGCAGTGTGTTTCAAGCTGAAATCGCTGCAATTCACGAAGCACTCTCCTGCATATCCGAAATAAATTGCTCTGCAGCCAGAATCTGCATATTTTCTGATAGCCAGGCTGCTATCAAATCTCTCAAAGCGATATCATCTAACTCGATATCTGTCACAAACTGCCGCAGATCTCTGAAGGAGATGGCCGAGCAGTTCGAAATACACCTCATATGGGTGCCCGGACATAAAGGCATCGAGGGCAACGACAAAGCAGACGAGCTGGCAAGGCATGGTACTACCTTGCCTCTCCTCACAGGCAAGGAGAGCATGGGTATCCCCATGGCCAGCTGCAAGCTAAGAGTCCGATCGCACTTCGAACTTGAAGCAAACAAGAGATGGCAACTCACCACCGCCACGGGTAGGATTGCCAGGCAAACCTGGCCAACGCGCTGTAAAAAGCGGTCCTTAGGCCTTGTTCACTTAAACAGATTAGGTTGTGCTGCCGTAATCAGGGCCATTACGGGGCACTGGCTAGTGGGGACTCACGCAGCGAGACTTCTAGCCCCTTTCAATGATTTCTGCAGAAGCTGCCGAGACGAGGAGGAAGAGGAAACAGTCTCCCACCTCTTCTGCGACTGTCCAGCTCTCTGCAAAAACAGAAAGCGATACCTTGGTTCTTTCTTCTTATCGGACCTCTCTCAACTGGCGGACACTAAACCGAAAAATATCCTGTCCTTTATTCGAGCCTCGGGCTGGGACCACGCCCTCGTAAACGGTGTAACACACTCTACGTCTGGGTAGACGGTATCTGTGGACTAGGTCCACGACGCGGCATCACAATGGGCCAATACATGGCCTACGTGAGTGGGGGGTTTTTGTCTCAAACTGCTCACTACCGCTCTAACCTAACCTAACCTAACCTAGGGCGGTTGGTGGTTGCTAGGGCAGAATGGATAGGCGTGGCATCCAAAGTTTTTATGAGTTTGGTTGGGGGTCGTCAACACCTATCTTGGCATCAAAATTTGGTTGCTCTAGCTCAAAAACTGTAGAATATATAGGTATTTTTGCTTTTAAATGCGGGGGGCTGGGGGCGGAATGGGTGGGCGTGGCTTAAAAATTTTTGATTCATTTTTTTGTGGGTTGTAAGTAGCTATCTTTTCCCCAAGATATCGTAGAACTCCAATCTGGACATTTTACTTTAATATGCCATCGATAAAGACATTTGCAAAGTTTCAAGTCTCTAACTTGAAGGGTGTGGAAAAAAGTTGCGGACGGACATTGCACAAACCCAATATACTATTTACCTTCGGTATCGAGTATAATTAGATTTTAAAGCCAAAAGCTGTTTTTTATTTTTTAAATCCGGTTCAGCAGTTTTCGAGTACTTTTGGTCACCGAATTTAAATATGCCATTTTTGGGAAAACGCGTTTAAAGTTTTCATTCCAGTTGTCCACCACATCTGACATCTTTATAAATTTTGTTCGAATCAACTTGAAATTTTAAGAAAATTATAATTCAACAACTCGAAACGTTACAGTCGGACGAAACGGACTGCGTTATGCTCGATACCTGTATTAAAAACCGGTAAAAGGAGGCCTGATTGCAAAGAGGTACGGATGCGGGAGAAATATACGCTGCCTAAAAGATTATCTGATGCAGATGGGGATGCCACCAGCTATCTTCCTTCCAAATTTGATGACTGTAGCTCAAAGGAAGGTGGGCTGGGGGCGTAATGTGTGAGCGTGGCACCCAAAGTTTGTTTCTTTGGATTTTTCACCACATATCTTGGTACCAAATTTTGTGGCTTTAGCTCAAAAACGGTATATCTATATGCGTTTCTGAGATTAACATGCGTTGTCTTGCGGCAGAATTTTGTAGTTTTAGCTGTAAGGATGTGTGAAATATTTGGTTTTATCGGTTTTCAGTTATCGATTTACCTGCCCCCAGTTATCGAAGTACCAAAATCTGGACACTTTATGTGTCTCGGCCATAGATAAAGATATCTGTTTAAAAGTTCCAGGTCTCTAGCTCGAAAGGTGTGGAAAAAAGTTGGGAACATAAAGACGGACAGACTATGTACTCTTTACCTTCATAATACAAAAATTCTGGGATAACCTCTGAAAGAACCAGTAGGTACTACTTACTCGGGAAATTTACCCTGCACACAGCAGACATATTCCTTTTGTACTTGTCTATTACGTATTTGTTGCTCCATTTCGCGCGCCTTCTCAGAAGTGCGTCCAAATAATAAAAGACCAGATGTGAGCCGATCTAGTCGATGTATAGTTCGTAAATTCTTTAGATTAAAATCCTTGGCTAGTATGAAAATCATTGTATTATGTCTGTATCGACCACATGGATGCACCTACAAAACAAATATTTATTTCAAATTAGTTACAAGATTCTTTGTGAAATAATTTTTAATACGAGTATACTGGTATTGAAGCTGGTTTGTCAACAACTAAAATGTCTTCATCCATGTGCACTATTTCAATGGGGTTCGAAGTAACTGGAACTTCATGCCTAAAGAAAAAGGTACGGTTAACTTCTGATATACAAGATTTTAAGGTGAAATAGATCATAAATACCTATGTACAGTATTAGCAAGCAGATCATTGTGTTTCAAACAATAGTCAACGGGCACTTTTTCATGATTGACAGTAAGGGTTCCAGCCTCAATGCTTCGCTTATATTCTTCGGCAGGATGGGCACGAAATTCACGTGAAAAAACATTTAGAATCCCCTCGCCAACCCAGCGACCCTTTGTGAATGTTGTAAATGTAAAAGAATACGGATAAACCTTTCGCAAGCCTTTAATTGCGTTTTACTTTGCTGATCATAAAGCGTTTAAATATTTGCTCACCGTTTTCTATATAATAGGAAGTCTCCTCGTATCGCTCCTCACTAAAGCCGGGTCGTGTTAGTTTAAGATCTTTTGTCTCCAGTTTGGGTTTCTTCGATTCAACAGTTTTATCTTCTTTGCTGGCCCTACGTTTACCGGGAAATTTCATGGCTGCTTCTTCAGCAACTGTTGCTAGCTAAAGTAAAAGTCGAAAGCAGTTATATCATTGATGCCACAGAAACCATAGAATTCATTTTTCTGTGATGATGCTTTATAAAAAATAACTAAACAAACCAATATGCGCGATTCATAATTTAATCAATTATTATCCTAAGTATGAACTTTGTATTTATTTATTTTCAGGCATGAGCAGCTGACATAAAATTTAAATTAATTTGAATTAAAATATTGTTAACATATAAAATTATATTTAAATATGAAAGTAAACTAAGGCTAAAAATTTAAAAAGTTAACGTTAAAGCTCTGGGAAATTCATCAAGCAATTTAGTGGTCCAACCTTTTGCATTGCGTGGATTGGGAAAAACCCAGAAAACCCCAATCAGACCAGCGGTAGATTAGTGGTTACGATTAGATACAGAAAATAGGATAGATTTTTTTAGTACTTGAATTGAGGCATCCAAGGATAATCAGTGATAATCAGAGCATATAAAATGAAATGAAAGTTATTAATTGCTCGAGCAACGATCAAGGTTAAGGGGTAAAAAGTTAGTGTTAAGTAGATTAGTAATAAATAATAACCCATGCATAGTGATATGGTTCAACAGAGACGGAAGATTAATTAAAAGAAGTCTACTTCAGTACGTGGCTAGGTCTATACCAGTACGCCAGTTACAACGTCTTTGGGCTAGTAGAAGAAATTTCTTCTGCACATAGTCAATTCTATCCTGGTAAGCGTTTTAGTGCTGTAGGGATCATTAAACTCTTTTGATCACCGCTTAATAAAGCCAATGACATTTATACCCTTATTGACGATAAGTGAGTCAAACTTTAATTTACAATCCAGAATAATGCCTAAATTATTAATTTTAAATGCAAGAACTCCGAAAGCCAAGTCAAGAGTTTTTCTGGAAACCCAATAATATTTGATTTTTAAAGCAACAGAGCATGACTTACAGAATCAAATGCCTTTCAACATTCGGTGTAAACCACGTCAGTTTGCATTTTGACCTAAATCCCTTTGATAACAAGCGAGGCGAATTCAATAACGTTAGTGGTTGTATATAATTTTTTTAAAGACTTTCGGATCGGCGAACAACTTGGATATAGCCTATATGGCAATATCATATTATACCCTGAACCCATAAAATGGGTTATTGTGCAAAAGTATTTAACAGGCAGAAGGAAGCATCTCCGACCCCATAAAGTATATATATTCTTGATCAGCACCAATAGCCGGGTCGATATGGCCATGTCCGTCTGTCCGTCCGTCTGTATGAACGCGTAGATCTCAGAGACTACAAGAGCTAGAGACTTAAGGTTTGGAATATAAGTTCCCCAAGACTATGAGCAGAACAAGTTTGTATATTATAACTATTCTGGTTTCCGATATACACATGGAATCGATTACAAACAAGTAAGAAGGCTCTAGTCGGGATAGCCCGACCAGAAGATACCCTGAACCCAGTTGCAGTTCTTGCGTCCTAAAAGTATGCTTCAAATAATGATCACTTTAAACAAAACTCATGACTGACTTAACTTTACGATATCTCCGGTGTTTCTTAACCGATTTGGACGAAATTTTGAGAAAAGTTCTATCCATTCTATTCATTCTATCCATTACACCAACCCCCATTTTTACATTTTCCAAATTCGATATTTTTTGTTATCGATTCCATGTGTATATCGAAAACCAGAGTAGTTATCGATCATTTGAAGCAAACTTGTTCTGCTCATGGTATAGGAGAACTTATATTCAAAATCTGAAGTCTCTAGCTCTTGTAGTCTCTGAGATCTACGCGTTCATACAGACGGACAGACGGACAGACAGACAGACAGACAGACGGACAGACGGACATGGCCATATCGACTCGGCTATTGATACTGATCAAGAATATATATACTTTATGGGGTCGGAGATGCTTCCTTCTAACTGTTACATACTTTTGCACAAAACCATTATACCCTGATTTACCCATTTTATGGGTTCAGGGTATAAAAATACCGATTTTGAAAAATGTAAAAATGAGGGTTGAAAAAATGAGTAACGATAGAACTTATGTCAAAATTTCGTTCAAATCGGTTTTAAGTTTTGTTTCAATTGATTATTATTTGAAGCATACTTTTAGGGCGCATGGAGTTTAGTTTTTATACTCGATACCGAAGGTAAAGAGTATATTGGGTTTGTGCAATGTCCGTCATGGTGTCTGTCCGTCTGTCTGTCCGTATGTTCGCAACTTTTTTCCACACCCTTCAAGTTAGAGACTTCAAACTTTGCAAATCTCTTTATCTATGGCATAGTAAATTAAAGTGTCAAGATTGGAGTGCTACGATAACTAGGGGGCTGGCAAATCAATAAACTCGATAACGCGAAATCGATAGATCCAGCTATTTCGCAAGCCCTTACAGCTTGAACTACCAAATTTGGGGAGAAAATAGCTATTTATAATTCCCAAAAAACTGCATCAAAAATTTTGGAGCCACGCCCACCCATACCGCCCCCAGCCCCCCCGCAGTTTAACACTAAAAATGCCCATATCTTCTACAGTTTTTGAGCTAGACCCACCAAATTTGGTACCAAGATAGGTGTTAACGATCCCGAACCCAATTCATAAAAACTTTGGATGCCACGCCCATCTATACTGCCCTATCCGCCCTCAACCACCCCAACGCTTCGCTAAAAACGGTAGTGCGTGTATCTTCCATAGTGTTTGAGCTAGAGTCACAAAATTTGGTAGGTAGATAACTGGTAACGACCCCCCAAAAACTGCATCAAAGTTTTGGAGCCCCACCGACCCATTCCGCCCCCAGCCCCCCCGCAGTTGAAAAACAGAAATGCTTATATCTTTTACAGTTTTTGAGTTAGAGCCACCAAATTTTGTGTCAAAATAGGTGATTATAGCCCCAAAATAAATGCATAAAAACTTTGGATGCCACGCCAATCCATACTGACCAAGCTGCCCCAAACCGCCCCAATGCTTCACTAAAAACGGGAATGCGTGTATTTTCCAAAGCGTTAAGGCTAGAGTCACAAAATTTGGTAGGAAGATAGCTAATAACAATCCCCAAAAAACTGCATGAAAGTTTTGGAGCCACGCCCCCCCTGATCCCGAGCCCCCTGCATTTTGAAATCAAAAACGCCTATATTTTCCACATTTTTTGAGCTAGAGCCGCCAAATTTTGTGCCAAGATAGGTGATGAAGAAACCCAAAAAAAGTGGATGGCGCCACACCCCCATACCGCCCCCAGCCCCCCTTCCACCATATTCTACTAACTTTGAGCTAGAGCCACCAAATTTGGTATGAGGATAGCAATTAACATCATAAACAGATCTGCAGCAAAACTTTGGACGCCACGCCCCCCCATACCAGCCCCCAGCACCCAGCCCCCCTTCTACCAAATTCTACTAACTTTGAGCTAGAGTCACCAAATTCGGTTTGAGAATAGCTATTGACATCATAAATAGATCTGCAGCAAAAGTTTGGATGCCACGCCCCCCCTTACCAACCCCATCCCCCCTTCCCCCAAATTTTACTATTTTTGAGCTAGAGTCACCAAATTTGGTATGAGGATAGCAATTGACATCATACACAGATCTTCAGCTAAAATTTTGATGCCAAGCCCCCCCCCCCCCCACCACCATACCTGGCATCCCCATCTGCACCAGACAATCTTTGAGGCAGCATACACCCCTGCAGCAGCATACACCCCTGCCGTATCCACACACCATTGCAATCAGCTCTCTTTTAATCTGTTTTACTACTGGTATCGAGTATACCGCAGTCGGGTGCGTCCGACTGCAACGTTTCTACTTGTTTGCAACTGGGTTCAGGGTATCTTCTAGTCGGGCTCTCCCGACTAGAGCCCTCTTACTTGTCTTAATGTTAGACTTAGAAAAATTTTTATGGAATGGAATAATAAAAGATTCTTTCCATATACCAGGAATCCAAGATGAGTCAACCGAAAATTTATATTATTTACATATGTAAAAGTTAACAAAGTGAATCCACACAGTATCTAAGTATACAACCTTGAACTCCATCAGGACCAGGCAAGTAGCCGTGTTTGAAAGAAATAAGACACTTAGCAGCGTACACTCAGTGATAACTGGCACATAAATGGACGACGTTTGAACTTGAAAAGGATAGGATCTACGGCAACTATATAAACTCGCAGAGTATACTGATTAAAAGTACTCAGCCAATAGACCGGCTGATCAGAACTTGCTTTCTTACTATCGAGGAAAACTGAGGATGACAAGCATGAAGATTTATGCCATGTTCACACTATGAAAAGTTAATCACGTCAGTACGATAATCTACTTGCGATAAACTTATGCGTTCACACATCGAACAGCTGTTTCGCACAAGATTAAGTTTGACAGCTGTTTGTTTACATTTATAAATCAAGCAAACTGAATAGCAAACAGCAGAAAAAATCTAAATTAAAGAAAAGTGAATAAAGATGGCGCCAAATGTTATTCAAATTATATTTTATATGATAAGAATTTTTGATATGGCAAAAATAATGGAGGATCTGCTCAAAACATCAAAACGTGAAGTAAAAGCCAAACTTCCGCATTTCTACCGCCATTTCCTCGTAGATGTGCGAGTTTTTTCTTGCAGATCGCAGATGTGGCAATCTGCTCTCCCATATCTCTATGAGACAAATTTCTGCCCCATCGCACCAATTAACTCTTTTTTTTTTGCTGCCATTACTTTTTTGTTCTTTTTTGTGACAGATAACAGCTGTTCGCATATGATTACTTCTAGCAAATTTAAGTTTTTTCATAGCAATCAGCTTTGAAATATGCAAAAACAGCGCCATCTGTGGTTATTGTTAAACAAACACAGGGTTGCACTCCAATAAACATCATGATTAAAAGTTAAACACGTCAGTGAAGTGATTACGTTTGACAGTTCTTGTATGAGTTAAACGCGCGTTTACACGATGATTAGCGCTTAAATCACGTCAACGACGCTAATCACGTGATTAACTGGTATATCAGAACATGGCATTACGTTTTGAGTCAACAAATATATAAAACTGTTGAGGACCACTTAAAAATTTAATCTACAACGATTAAGATAATTATCATAGCAAGATGTGCTAATAGCAATCAAATTAGATTTGGCTAGATACGAAGATAAATCTTTAGTAGTTCTCAATTTTTAAATTTTTTATAAGGTCTTGTCTTCCCGTGTTTAAATTTTGATAGTTCCCTTCTTAACCAAGGTGGCTTATGCCATGTTCTGATATACCAGTTAATCACGTGATTAGCGTCGTTGACGTGATTTAAGCGCTAATCATCTTGTAAACGCGCGTTTAACTCATACAAGAACTGTCAAACGTAATCACTTCACTGACGTGTTTAACTTTTAATCATGATGTTTATTGGAGTGCAACCCTGTGTTTGTTTAACAATAACCACAGATGGCGCTGTTTTTGCATATTTCAAAGCTGATTGCTATGAAAAAACTTAAATTTGCTAGAAGTAATCATATGCGAACAGCTGTTATCTGTCACAAAAAAGAACAAAAAAGTAATGGCAGCAAAAAAAAAAGAGTTAATTGGTGCGATGGGGCAGAAATTTGTCTCATAGAGATATGGGAGAGCAGATTGCCACATCTGCGATCTGCAAGAAAAAACTCGCACATCTACGAGGAAATGGCGGTAGAAATGCGGAAGTTTGGCTTTTACTTCACGTTTTGATGTTTTGAGCAGATCCTCCATTATTTTTGCCATATCAAAAATTCTTATCATATAAAATATAATTTGAATAACATTTGGCGCCATCTTTATTCACTTTTCTTTAATTTAGATTTTTTCTGCTGTTTGCTATTCAGTTTGCTTGATTTATAAATGTAAACAAACAGCTGTCAAACTTAATCTTGTGCGAAACAGCTGTTCGATGTGTGAACGCATAAGTTTATCGCAAGTAGATTATCGTACTGACGTGATTAACTTTTCATAGTGTGAACATGGCATAACACAGAAATCAACGGGGGGGCGTGGCTCCAAAAATGTAGTTTGATGCAGTTTTTCGGGGGTCATAAACAGTTATCTTCCTAACAAATTTGGTGACTCTAGCTTAAACACTTTTGAAGATACAAGCATTCCCGTTTTTAGCGAAGAATTGGGGCGGCTAGGGCAGTATGGATGGGCGTTGCATCCAAAGATTTTTTGCTTTTTTGGGGATCGTCAACACCTATCTTGGCAACAAATTTGGTGACTCTAGCTCTAAAGCTGTGGAAGATATAGGCATTTCTGTTTTTTAACCTCGCGGGGACTGGGGGCGGAATGGGTGGGCGTGGCTCCAAAACTTTGATGTCGTTTTTTGGAAATCGTTAATAGCTATGTAACTACCAAATTAGATGACTCAAGCCCAAGCACTATAGAAGATACACGCATTACCGTTTTTACCGAAGCGTTGGGGTGGTTGGGTGCGGCTAGGGCAGAATGGATGGGTGTGGCATCCAAAGATTTTATGAATTTGGTTGGAGGTCGTCAACACCTTTCTTGGCACCAAATTTAGCTCTAGCTCAAAAACTGTAGAAGATATAGGCATTTTTGGTTTAAAACTGCGGGGGGCTGGGGGCGGTATAGATGGGCGTAGCTCCAAAATTTTTGATGCAGTTTTTTGGAGCTTGTTAGTAGCTATCTTTCCTCCAAATTTTGTAGTTCTAGCTATAAGGGCGTGTGAAATAACTGGCTTTATCGATATTGAGTTATCAAATTTATCGATTTGCCAGCTCCTTTGCACTTGGGTATCGAGAATAAAAACTGTTATATTGGCTATATATATTGATTATTGATCAAAATTTATGGAAGATAGGGCGTTTAAGACTAAAAAACCAAAATAAACAGCATGTTGGCAAGTGGAATAAGATGTTACGTGAAACTTAATCGAAAGGGGTTTCAGGTGTACTTAAGTACATATATTAAAGTAAGTCTGAGTTTTAAATTGCTGTATTATGAAAAAGATTGTAGGTTGATGGAGCTCGTCAAATGACACAGTCAGAAACTCAGTAAGCTTTAAAATGTAAAGAAGGCGAGTAAAAGGACTGCAGAAAAAGTAATAGAGGCTTGGTAACAAACCCAAATTGTCATCATAAAGCAGTGGTCTGCATTTGTCGTACGTATTAAGATGAAGGAACAAACACAATCACTTTTCCACACCGCAAACACACTCACACAGAGTAGAGAGTACCCAAAGGAATGCCAGAGTGAGTGACTGAAACTGCATGCAAAACAAAGAAAAGAAGCTAGAATAATAAAAAAAAAAAAAAAACAATGTTCTGGTGATAGTAGTACTTGCATACACCAAATACATTCACACATTTGACATCCTCCATTTTGATGTCGAGACTCATTTCTTATTTCAATAGCACTACTGCAACATGCAGCATGCACAAACATTCAAATAAACACATACAGACTAACGTGTTGTGGCAACTTTAAATGCAAGTGACACAATAGGCGCATAATGGAAGAGAAAAAACATTTAGAGCAATTTACTTTCAAGGAGCATAGCGATACCTACTTAAAACAGAATAAAAACAGCAATGATAATTGCGGAAGCGTCAGGTTGGCCAACTTGACAAGCCAGAAGCTAGCTTCTTGTCAACGAAAACAACAGCAACTATAACACAAGGAAGAGCAAAAACAACACGAAGCGTCGAAAGCACCACTCAAAATGAAACGTGCAGAACGGAAAGGCAAAATGAGAAATAATTATGTCAAATCCGCGGTTAAAATATGAAGGTAAAAGACGAAAGGATACACAGTTAGCTAGCATAAGCTCTATCGTCAGCCAACAACTAAACAAATGTATACTAAGTAACTCAAATGGTTGTTTGTGTTGCGGTAAGGACAAAACGTGCATGCGATTATTTAGTAGAGGTTAGCATAAGCCATATAATTAATGTTCATAATATAACATGCTGCAAGCTAAAAAACAAAATAACTAAAGCACTAAATGCTGCATTTAAATCTGTTTCAAGAATAAATAAATGGTTCAACTATTCCACATTCACAATAAGAAATTCATAACGCTCCGATCGGATTTTGCTGTGGGTGGCAAAAGCAGCGAGATTGCAAAGCATTTAAAAAATGTAAATCCTTGTGAATGTGTATAAATATTCAATTTGTTGTCCTATAGGACAATATGAATGTAAGATGAATGTAATAGGGTTGAAACTGAAATGTTCTGTTGCCTAACTTTTATGCAGTTTATGTAGCATTTACGACTTAAATATACTTTTTAAACTATTTAAATGTCATCGATGCTCTAAAATATCTGTAATTTATAGTCGATCAGACGATTCGAAAATGGTGAAGCTAAATTACAAATGGAAAGAGTAATAGCGATGTCTATTGCTATCTTCCAATCAAATTTGATGACTCTTGTTCAAAGTTCGCAAATGGAAGGGATAGGGAGGCGTACACGAGTGAACTTATTTTAAAAGTTAAGAAATCTAACAATGTCGCGAACAATCATTCAGGAAACCATCTATAAGTTAAAAAGTGATAGTGTAAAACTATTGCTGAATGAAAAAGGCAGGAGTGACGTATGGAAGCTTTTTGATAGTGTGCAATGTAATGGTTATAACGTAGATTTTGTGTGTTGCCAGTGCTGTAAGCATGTGCTGACCTTTAATGCAAACAGGGCACACGGGCACCATCAGCCGGCGTAAGGGCGTGTCTTAACAGTGGGTGCTTAATCCACACCCAAAAACTGGCATGTTCACGAGAAAAATTGTTCCGTCTCGCGATTGCGAATCTTAAGCTTGAAAGCAGGTCGCCCTAATTGCAAAAGACTTGCACGCATATAATATTACTGAAGGTTCATACTTTTTCATATTTTACGTATTATCACTAATCAATTATTATCTTCATTGTGTGATTTGGTAGGTTGCGGCTTTCGCTAATATAGCCAAGCGCATCTCGACATAGGACCAGAATTTGGAAAGCAGTCTTGCGGTGATTTGGTAGTATCCCGAAAAGTGCTAAGCACTACCTTCATACAAAAAGAGTATGGTCACGAAAATATCGACAGAGCTGTTTTTGTTACGGACAATGAAGCAAATGTCGTTGCTGCATTTAAAGCATTTTTAAGCTTCATACGGCTTTCCTATTCTTGTCACAATGTCAACATTGTGATCGAAGACATTATTGAGAAAAACACTCTTGCGGAAGTTAATGGCTTAATTGATTGCTGCATGTCCTTTGTGAAATATTTTAAGCACTCTCATTTTAACGGTAAGCTTTCAAAAACCTTAAACCTCCACAGTTTTTATGCTTTCAAGTATATTTGATGTTAAAGCTTGTATAATAACTCTTTAACTTAAAAAAATTAGTTAAAGCGCATTACAGATTTAGATTTTGCATGCTTGAAAATATTATATGCTTTTTAAAACCACTTAGGGACGGCTCTGAAGCACTTAGCTCGGATATAGAACCAACAATACAAATATTTGCTTGTATTGATTCCCAAACTATATTTGAACTGAAAGCAATGGCCCTAAAGGCATTGGAAAAAATGTTTGCTCCGACAACCTCTCATCTTGTTAGTTTATTTTTAAACCCTCCTTATAAAAGATGAATTGTGAGGACGAAAAAGCCACGGTTAGAGCAATGTTCTCCGAAATAGCCTAAGTCCAAATAATGCTGATAATGAAATGTTATACGAATTTATAGACCTGGGGTTCACAAAGAAACGAAAAGTGGAAAAAAATTGTATTGGCATAACAATAGATAAATACTTGGCCACCTCTGTAGATTCTGGCACTAATATTTTAGAATTTTGGAAACATGCTTGTTTAAGTTTTCTTAAAATATTTATTAGCAAAATAAATACTAGCTATTACGTTTAGTTCAGCTTCTAACGAAAGGCTGTTTTCAGCATCTGGCTATCTATTGAATGAAAAACGCACTAGATTAAAAAGTTAAAATTTGGAAAAAACTTTTGTTCCTAACAAAAACAAAAATAAGAAATAATGCGTTTCACTCAATACATTGCCTAATTAAGACTTACAGATATAAAGTAATAATTATATTTAAAAAAACATACATATATTTATATTTTACTTGCATATGTATTAGTTTTGGGCCGGGCAGGGCATCTGTGCAAAAAATGCGTGCTGGGCCGGGCCTTCTGAAGAAGACTTCCGGTTCGTGGGGGCCCGGGCCTCAAAATACACGCCTACGAGCAACCCTTATTTTTAAGTCTCTAGCTTGAAAGGTGTGGAAAAAAGCGGCGGAGGGACAGACACCATGACGGATATTGCACAAACCCAATATAATCTTTACCTTTGATATCGAGTATAAAAAGATAATATATACTGTGTTCATCCCGGACAAACATCGTGACACTGAAATCATATATAGTGGATATACACATCGGAAGTAGCAATTTTAGCATTTGACTTAACTACAATTTGCGAGCTGGTTAATTGTTTGTTGTTTTTAAAGTTAAATAAAAATACCATTAGGTGGCAAAATTGCCATGCTCTCAACAATGTATTTTAAATGTGGTAAAGTGTAAAATTCCTTATCTAGAATTTACAAGCGACAATCTGTACAATTTTATCTGTCAGTATTGCCATTTGGTAAAAATTACCATTGTTAATACTCCAATATAGTGTTGTTCAAGTTTTTTTTTAAATGCATCCTCATCATCCATCATTTTTATCCTCTTACCAACACGGTATTGTTAAGCGTAGATCTACTACCACTAACCTTCTTGAATTCACCTTGACTGTCATCAAAGGGTTCCAGGGCAAAATGAAAACTGACGTGGTTTACAGGCATTTGGTAAGGCATTTGATTCTGTAAGTCAATCTCTGTTGCTTTGAAAATTAAATATTGGATTTTCAGCAAAGCTCTTGTCTTGGCTTTCGGATTACTTGTGTGGTCGAACTCAAAAAGTTGTTTTAATATCATCTGTATCCAAACCTATATTTGTTATCTCTGGTGTTCCACAAGGGTGTCAACTAGGACCATTTCTATTTTATCTGTTTATAAATGATCTTCCAGCGATTATTTCTGACTCTCGTGTATATTTATATGTTTGCTGATGATGTGAAGTTTTTTTAGTTTTAGCCTATAATTACT
The DNA here is from genome assembly GCA_035044585.1 of Scaptomyza polygonia. Classification (NCBI taxonomy): domain Eukaryota; kingdom Metazoa; phylum Arthropoda; class Insecta; order Diptera; family Drosophilidae; genus Scaptomyza; species Scaptomyza polygonia. Next base: position 351,671 of record JAWNNU010000953.1, on the reverse strand, counting down.
CTTATCTGTGTAACTAACAACAGTCGGACTTGGGTGCGTTGTCGGCCTGGTGCAGTTACAACTTATATAAAACTTATAAGTTTCCCTTTAACGCTTAATACTTGCTTGATAAATTTCATGATTTCGGCATTATTCTCGATTGTAAATTAAAGTTTGGCTATCACGTATCGTCGTTGGTCAATAAGGCCAATAATTTCAATGGCTTTATCAAGTGCTGATCAAAAGAGTTTAATGCTCTCTACACCACTAAAACGCTGTATACATCTTTCGAACGTCATATCCTGGAGTATGGATATTGTGTTTGGTCCCCGCAATACGGCATTTACCAGGACAGAATTGAATATGCGCAGTAGAATTTTCTTCTACTTGCCCTTAGACATTAAAACTGGGATACAGGAATAGACCTAGCTCCGTATTCAAGTAGACTTCTGTTAATTAATCTTCCTTCTCTGTTGAACCTTAGAAATATGCATTGGGTATTATTTATTACTAATCTTCTTAACAGCGATACCGACACATCAGGTGTTTTGAGTCGAAAAAATTACCTTTTCCAATTAGATCTTCCCCTAACTTTGACCCCATTACCGTGATTGTTGATCGAGCAATTATTAATTCATAAATTATTTCATGTTATATGCTCTGATTATCACAAGCTTTATTCCCTTGTCTCCTTGGATGTCTCAATTAAAGTACTTAAAAGATCGAATCTATTTTCTTTATCTTATCTTAAACAATAACGACTATTCTACCGCTGGTCTGACTGGGGTTTTCTGGGTTTTCCGAACCCACGCAACAAATGTTGGTTGTTAGTTAACTAATAATAAATAAATATGGTTTGGTATCAAGGGAATAACACTATGTCGTGTTTGTAAACATTAGAATACCATTGAAGAGGCAGTAAAGCAAAGTTGCCGTTTTTAGTTTTTCCATTATTAACAGTAATAAAGGAAGACTAAAGGGCTCTCTTCAGTCATAATTGAATGCAATGCGCAGAGCCATCACGTTATAAACAAGCAAAGAAAAACAAGTTGTTTTTCCATTATATGAACTGTGCATTATACTTTTAAATGAGTAAAAGGTTTCAAAGAGTAGAGATAAATATTGTTTGTTTTATAGTTATTGTTTTTTTTTTTTTTTTTGCTTACTTGACTGCCGCAGTCTTCACTGGCTTCATAAGTCCACACACCGCTCAGGGAGATTGTATTTTTCGCATTGACTTTAACAGCCAAGTGATGCTTTCCGCCGGTTTCAGCTTCATTTGACAAAGAGCCGGCGGCATTGCTGCTGCTTAGGTTAGCCCGAAATAAGAAAATGTTCTCGACGTCAACTGAATCGTCACCATGCTGAGTTTGGACATGCCGCAGAGTTTTGGGTAAAGTCATAGTCGGCCAACACAGGAACGCCTTGTTTAGTTGCTTGACTTTGTTTAGCTCGGCGTTAAGTAAACGTCTCGATTTAAGTAAATTAAACAACTGCAAGCAACAACAACACAAACCATCAACACGTGTGCATCACAGGCAAATCACGAAAAAACCACAAACACAAAAGGAAGGTACTGTGAATAAGTTCTGTTTGATGCTATCTACTGTTAAGCACTTGCCAGGCGTATTGTGTTGTCGGCGTACTGCAAATACTTCATAGAGTATGGAAAGAAATATAAGCTTTACTATTTCAATGCAACAAAACAAGCGAGTTCGCTGTACAAGTTCGATTTTTCATTAATCGAACTAGCTCAAATGAACTAATCGAACTGGATCAATCGGTTCATAAGTCATATTGTTCATTTTGAATACTATGTAAACAAACCAAGTAAACAAGGTATATAAGTGCTATAGTCGCTTTGTATTAGTGTTCAGTGCATTAAGTATCGCAATTTATTAACAACTTAATAAGGAAATAAATAACAAGCAAAAGATTTTATCAATCAAATTTTTAAAATTTAAATCAAGGAAAGCTAAATTAACAGGTAAGGCATTTGGTTATGAATTCCAAAACATGCCTATTATAACCTCAAGTTTCTACTGATCATACCCGAATAGAACTCAACTAAACTCAAGAACTTGGGGTTCAATCAATATCAATCATAGATGGCGCTTTTATTAGACAGTATCCATTATCGTCTCGTGAGAGGAAGTTCCATTGAAGTGGCATGTGAAGTGGTGATTTCTGTGAAGCTGAATGAATTAAAAGAAAGAAAGTTATTTCGTTATGTGTTCTCTTCAATAGTTTGTGCTTTTTACTGCAGAATTCGCCACAAGTAAACTGGCAAGAACTGATTATAAAGAGCCATCTAGTGTGTTTTACTTTCGAAAGACGTGAATTACGTTGTCTGTTAATTTCACCATTACAGCAAAAGCTTACCACAAATTCTTTTCAAATGCTGATCACCTTTGTGAAAAGATCGTGAGTATAGCCAAAAAAATGCGTTTTATAACATTAATCCGTTTGCATTGGTTCCCCAATCATAGCAAATGGGTTACCTAAAATCTTAAATTAATACAAGTCTTCTCTGAGTTTATTCATGGTCAGTATAAAACATTATCAGGTGCCATATGCGAAACACACCTTGGACGTAAACACATTGTACATATATATAAACACATATAATTTTATTTAAACATACCTATGTACATAGATGCAAGTATTTCTATATGAATGTGTTTGTGTGTATATGCTTCTATGTAAATATATATGTATACGAGATTAAGCACACAATATTGTTTGTAAACACGCGCAGTAGTGGCTTTGTAGGTTTTACAGTTTGTATATTTTTGATGAGGAAGCGTGATGTCGTCATTTCTGGCGTTTTTGTCCAGGCAAAAAGTCAATTTACAACACATACAAATATACATAAATCTACACACACACTTAGAAAACAAAAAACTGTAATCGGTGAGTGCGCACACCTACAAAATATCGTGCTGATTTAATCACTTTCTTCGCTTGCCACCAACACAGCCGGCAAACGCCAACTTTTACTCTCATACTATATGTGTATATACGCACACGCCCACACACCACCCCCCGCCACGCCTTGACAATAGCCATCCCCAGCAAAAACAGAAAACCTTATGGCTAGTGGCCATTTAATGTTGCCCTAAATAAGGGGCAAGCCTTTATTTTGGTCGCCTTAACCTGAGTTACAGAAGTTTCGTGACCGAGTGCTTTTCAAGGAGAACGTCCTTTTAACAGTGTCTAGAGAAGGAGTGGAGGACGGTAGTATTTGAAGAGAGCAGGTGGGTTAAAATAGTCACGCATTCAAACATGCAACAAAAGTCGCGCTTCTAGTTGCCTCTACTAACTATATACTAAAAACGATATTTGTTTTTTTTTTTACTCCTATTTGGGAGAAATTTTTAAAGACCCCCTCCTCTTGCCACATCTTATCAGAATAAACTACGTCAGATCAGAACAGGCAAAAATAATAATAATTCCAGAGTTAGGCACTGTTAATTGTTTGCACTGAGTTAAATTAAACTTTAAAGTTTATTTTACGATGATAATCCGTAACGAAGTTTTTTCTTGTCCCCTTGAGATTCGTTACATAGAAGTTTGACTGTATATGCTCAAGGAACAACAGCTTTTATCAGCATTTTAGTAGTTTTGTTTCTTATTATATAGCCAAAATACTTTTTACTTTCACCGTCCGCTATTTTGTCAAGAACTCATTAATTTTTTTAGTGCATCAATCAAAGAACTAGTTTTATATTGTTGTTTAATTAAATTCATTAACACTTTTTGTTTCCAAAAATAAAAACACAATCTTTTAATTGGCCATTTCTAACTAAAAACATACAACAATTAAAAAAATTTAAAAATTTAATGAAATTTACTTCAATACTGATCATTTAAAAAAGATTAGGAAGATTAGGAAGAAGAACTTTAACTTTTATCCAGACGAAACTCGTCACAATAAAATTTCAATGTCAACCTTAACAAAGGTCAACATTGTCCGTTCACTGGCCCTTCTTTGACATGAACGAAGTTGCAACAACATTATAAAAGTAATTGCAATATAATTACATTGCGAAAGTGGGTCAACATACACATGTTACCTAACTTTTATTTAGACCAGAGCGTTGTTGGTCGAAAAACCATATAAAAACATATTTCGGAAATGGAGTGAATACGAATGAGTTTTAGATACAAAATATCAATGTTTATCTTTGTTTATATCAAAATCCGATATGTTTGTAATGAGTTCGAGTTAGTTTTGCTTTAAGACAAACATATTTATAAGTCGTATTTATTTAAGTACACACTTACAAATATATTTGTTACGAGAGAGTGACATTAAATGAGCATAGAATCATTTGTCTGTCTTAAGAAGAATAGTATGTATATGTATAAACGCTTGTACTCATGAAGTAAAAATATCTAAATATCTTGTGGATCCCTCACAGAGATGAGTGGATTTTTCCCTATGCAACTAAATCATGAAGAATATAATTTTTTTGGGCCTAAGCCAAAAGAAATATTCTTTTGTTTCACGTAACAATATGAACGTTTCATCAAAATTAAACAAATGATATGCATGTGCCGCTCATCCCAGACAGATATGTATATAGTTCACACAAAGAAGTAAGATGCCATATTCAAATGGCAGGTGAATGTTTATATACATCCATTTGTCTCAAGAAGAATTCTTATTTATGACATAAGTTCCGGAATTTATTATAATACAAACATACCTTTAAAAAACTAAGACTGCCGACAAAAGCATTATAAAAAGTGTGATTTTTACTTTGAACTTAAATGTCATTCAAATTTTTATGCTTACAAACTAGTACCGTTTAAATATGTATGGTTGACATTTTTCGGCGCAACATATTTAGCCATCCAAATAGTTTTCAGTGCCAAAAAAAAAATTTATTACCTCAGTATATATGTATATTAATTAAATAAAATAAACAGCACATTCAAATATTGTACCTATGTGAACTAAATTAAATGCTTTATATTAAAAATTGAAAGAATCTTAGCAGTGCTGTATAAAAAACAAAATAATACATTTCCAATTTGTTCAAATCAAGTCATAATCGAAAACAATAGTTCATGAATAGTACTTATGTACAAATTTTTTAAAACTATAATATCGATCTCCAGCATTTGCTGAAAGTTAAAAAAAAATATATAAACTTCGAAACCCTTTTTGTAATTTCTTTTAGAGTTTTAAGAAATGTTTCCCTCTTTTAACAATTTTACATTAAAAAAACAACTTCGAAGTGAAAAACCCTTGTTCTCAGTTCAACTGTACAACTTATACACTTATACAAACAACCGATAGCATTATAAGTGCGTTTTAGCAGAGCGCGGGCGATTTAAATTTCAAAAAGCATTGCAGTCGACAGTCGACTCGACTGTGGCGCTCTTTTCTGGCTGCTCCAATCAGTCGGCCACTTGCTTTCAGCCAGTGCAGATGTTGTCGCGTATATGCCATCGCTGAATATGAATAGATATCAAAACGTGTTGAATTGTATTGAAAATCGCCGACGCTCGCTTTACACCTGACATTGATGACATTGATGGCTTACAATTTGAGTAGCTGGTCGTAGTAAACGGGGATGTGTGTGCGGTTGTGTGTCGCACAAATTAAAAATATATTTTTAAAAACCCGTTCCGGATGGTGTTTTGGTGTTTTGCGTGGTAATAATTACTAAACACTCCGTCTCAAAGGCCAGATTCGTTATCAGAAAATCATAAATAACTACGAAGTGAAGTGATTTTAAGCCAATATTTGAGAGCTTTTTAGATACGATTGCATACAATTGTTTACCTTTCCTTACTTACTTTACATACACGTGCTGTCATATCGTTTATAAAAAATAAAAATAAAAAAAGTAAAACAATTTATTTAATTTTTTATGAAGTATTTGATGGATGATTTATTGCTCGTTAAAATAAATTTATATGTTGTTCATAACTGACCTACCAAAAACTGAACGTTTAGTATTTTCTACTTACATACTGAAAAAATAACGTCTGCCTATAAATAATAAAACTTTGGGTTCACATTCAAGCTGTCTGATCTCTTATACCATAACATTGGACCACATACTAGATGTCATTATAATTATATTTAGTCTTTTCAGACATTTGACAAGCGACTAAATAGAAGGAGTGCGTATATGTATGTTTAGAGAGCTATTTGAGGACAACGTTTTCAAAAATTTTTCCTTTGCTTTTCTACAATACTTATTATTTGTGTGTGAGTCTGTGTGTGCTCTCTACCAAAAATATGCGCCACTGCCGTAGTCTAACATTCGTCCATTTTTAAGTACGCAAATAGTTTTTGTTCTGAAAAATTGTATATTTTCAAACAACATTTTTTTTATGTTTGCTGGCAAGACTTTAGTTAGTGGTGGCGTTTTAAAATACATAGTAATTTTAGTAGCCTATAGCATCAAATGGCCTTTCTATCCACAAGCAGTTACCTAATATCACAAAACAACAGTATGAAAATCTTAATTTTTTCTATGGATTTTTGCATCCTAAAAACAAAAGTCACAACGAAAAAATTGTTTATGCATAAGTTATCCATTTATTTACAAATTTAAGGGCCTATCAAGAAGAGAAAAATAATTTTTTTAACCACCTAAAATTACTATTGGTACCCTTTAAAACTTGTTTTTTAAAATTATTAAATATCATTCATTGTCTCTGAGAAATCGTCTGTAAGATGTTTTAATCCATTAATAAAAAAGATTTACTTAAAAAAATATTAAAACGCTCAACGACGATTAATCTGGATATAAAATAATGTATTTTTAATATAAAATACGTTTTAAAGATTATAATTATATAAACTGCAGGGCCAATAATTTTTAGTTAAACAAAAATGTTCTATATGTGACATGAACTCAAAAAAATGTTAAAAAACCGTGTTTTTTGCAACTTTAGTTCATATCGAAAACTTTTTCACTAAATCCAATTTTTATAGTGATTTTCGTTATTTCCTGAAGAAAAGTCAATTGGAATGTTGACACAGAAATTACGTTGCATTGTTTTATCTTAAAGCATTCTGTCACACTCAGGACAAAATACAATTTACACAAATACACATACATAGACAGTTTTGCTTGTAGACAAATTTGAAATTCCTCATTTAAAAAGGAAAGGTGTTGGTTTTAGCTAGGAATTTCAATTTTATTTGATATATTTTAATTTTGTTTTATACGCGAGAGCTTTCCGCTTTATACAAACAAATCACACACGGGTGTATTATATAAAAAAAGATTAGTCTATGAATATCTTTTAAAAACACGCGTAAAACAGACATCATCTTGTCATTATATTAAAATCAAACAAAAAGAAAACGAGATCACAAAAAAAAATTAGCACACATCAACATACATATATACACAAGACTCGTGCAGAGTACAGACATACATACATACAAACGTACAAATGAAACAAAAAATTTTCAAATAATTTGTAGCCTTGTATGTATTTTCTTTGTGTCTATATGTCGAGCAAACCTAGTAACACATCAGACTTATTTTAGCACAAAGCTCCCGAAAAAATAAAATACATACATAAGTAAATAAATTCATAGCCACATACACACACACACACACACACACACACTCACTCACACACTACAAGAACAGATAGCAGCAGCTGCAGAAAGACAGAGTGAGAGGTTGGGGGTGGATATTGGTGTCTGTCTTAGGAAGGAAGCGGGACCACTTTCGAGCGGGAAGGGGGCACGCACATCATATTAACTAGCGCATTTAATGTGCCATGAACGATATAATTCTAATTGCAAATGGGCTTTTTGAAAACAAAAGGAACCAAAGAAAAGTTTATCTTGCTAAGTTTTAAGTGGCATGTTACAACATTCTAGTCTATCGGTGTCTTATTTTTGTATGAAAGAGTGAATTAGGCCTGAAATTGCAGCGAATGCAGCATCAGGCGAAGACAAGTCAGAGCGCTTAACTCTCTTCCCGTTAACCTTCTATATAATATAACAGTTCTTGTAGAACAAAAGCTTAAGCCACAGCTGTGACCCTTATATGTTTGTATGTATGTAGTTGTGGTGCCTTTTGTGTTTTATTGGTATCCGTTCCATGCCATCAATGATATTCATATTTCCTAGAAGCTAGCATGTACACATGTCAGTTTGGGTGCGTGCACAACCATTTAATGCTATTTACACTGTTTTGGCAGTCGGTCGCATACGTCTGTCAGTCCGACAGTCCATCAGAACATCAGCCAAAAACCATCAGCCGAATGTGCATTTAAAATCCATTACGCTATATTTAGTGGCTTTCTTGCTGCTGCCATTGTTCCAATCCATTTTCATTTATTAGACAATAAACAAGTGCACAACAACAACAGCACAGCGTTGGTTGGAAGACAGGTAGCAGCTCCTTGCTACCCACACACACGTATACATAAATATTGCCAGTTTTGCTTTTGTCTCTGTTTATATCTATGTATGTGCTATGTGATACAATTTATGTTTAGAAAACATTTTAACACTGCGTCGCTAACAATAATAACAAGTTTAGCTAACATTGTTCCACGGTGGAATTATGTATTTACAAGGTGACGTATTCAGCTGTGGAAAAATGCTGAAATTCTAAACACTGCTTGTGCAGGCACATTCGAATCTTTTCGATTTTATTACATTTACAGTTATTCAGAACAGCATTAATAATTATGTATTATTCTATCTACACGTACAAATGAGTTTTCGATTACTTTATATAAAAATACAAGATCTAAGGCAATCTTTTTCTCTAAGTAACTGCTAAGATCGGGTCTTACAGTTCCAATGCAAACTGACGAAAAGTAAACATCTCAAAGGTAGAGAAAGAGAGAGAGAGAGAGAGAAAGTGAGAGAGAGAGAGAGAAAGAGAGAGAAGGAAAGGCAAGCTAAGTACCTAATCTAATTGCGATTCCAACCACATTCTTCTTCTACTAACTTTTAATCAAATTTTTTGTGCAAACTCTGTCAGTTAATATCGCTTTTCATTACTAATTTAATCGCCTAAAATGTGATTTTCAAATTCCTTGTTTTATTGGGTATTCTATTCCCAATAACGCATTAGCATTGTATATTGAGTGGTTTTTTATAAACACATCTTTGCGCTTCTTGGCTAGATTAATAAGATTAATGCCATAGTGCACGGCATGAAATCGCATCGACTTGTGAATAGGTAATCTAAACAAAAACTGGCAGCCAAAGTAAACTAAACTACCGAAATACATATTTACATATATATATATATTCAAATAAACGCGTCGAATGAGGCAGACAGCACTAAATTGATATTGTCCGTACATACATAAATACATACATTCACATAAGTAAACACATATTTATATAGTAAGTAACGGTAAACAAAGATGCGTGCATTGAATATAAGGATCGAGCCAAACAATATATTTGTATTATGTAATTAGTTATGCAATAAAAAAAGCTTGTAAGTGATAAATGTATATATATATATACATACTCCATACTTTAAAAACTGAGACCAAGAGAGACAAAGAGAGAGAGAGAGAGAGAGAGAGTTAGTGAAAAAGCATAAAATCAGAATGCAGAATTCATCTTCGTCATGTGCCTGGTATTTGCCTTGGTCCTTAGCTGCCCAACAGCATCACCACAAGCTCTTGGCCATGCAGACACCCTTTCCGGACAAAATGGCTGTTACTCCGTCGGGTGCTTTATTCACCACTCAGCCGCAAATGCAACAGCCACAACTCCAGCAACAGCAACAACAGCGACACTCGCCAAATACGGCAACAGCACCGCCAACAAATTACCAACAGCCAGCATTGCACCCGAGTGCCGGCCAACACTATTCGATGACACCCGCCGCCTATAACTTTGGCCAGCCACTGCTTGGTGCTACCCAAACATCGCACACTTATCAGGGACAACCTCATCCGCATCCACATCCACATCTACAGACGCATTTGTTGCAATCGACAATGTTCTCGCCACTTTCACTAAGCGCCTACTACACAGCAGCTGCAGCAGCAGCAGCGGCGGCGGCAGCAGCAGGACAAGCTGGACAAGCTGCTAATCATGCATCATTTGGCGGCGTCAACTTATCCACCCAGCAAGCGCTGTTGGCTACATCTACAGGCGGCACGCCACCTGGTATGTTGCCACATCAGACATCACCGGTTCAGATGCCGGTGGCTCGGTCAGCTGCACCGCCGGCTTGCACTCTAGTGCCATCAATTAGTTGCCACATGCCACAGGATTTGCAGCATCTCTCTTCGATTAATCTCAACCTGGGCGGAGTCATGGCACTTCGCAATCATGCAGCTACTGCCGCCGGTCTCACATCCATCAAAACTATACCAAATGCAGCTGCACTAACAATTAACAGAAAGGTATGGCTAAAATGATTGAAAAAACAAAATCATCTTTTTAAGTTAAAAATTTAAACATAACTTTCGTATTATTTCATCTAGTAGCTGAACGACCCCTTCATTTGAAATACACTGAATAAAGGGAATAATTTGAAATCCTACTTTAAAACTTCCATTTACATTAAGTTTGGTATGCGAGTTTTTTTTACTAAGGCCAAAATCCAAAATCGTTAAGAAAAGTTAGCTAGAATGTCGGACACAATACGACGTTGCATAGCTTTTATCATTCTCTAAATCTGAATTTGATTTTGAAACGAATCTTTTACAGAGTTGTTTTAACTAAGAATACCATTTTGTTCGTCTAATCGCAAAAAACTCACAGCTGCAGATGGCTTAATATCATAATTAAAATTGCGGACCTCGTCTTTTTACATGCCATAATTGAGGATTACTATTCTATTGTTGTTCTATACAAATTTTCTAATTCAAATTAGTAATGCAATATAATAAGCTAATAAGGAACATATCTAGTAAGCGCGAATTATATTATCTTTGTGCATTAGCTGGGTTAAGTTCAATTAATCTGCATACTTAAATTTACCTTTGCTTACTAAATATACTCTTGAGCACAACAACAATTCATCGAACTGGTTGCTGCCTCCTAAAAGGCATGTCATGATTTCTGATTGCAATCGAGTACTACTTGACGCGAAGGTCATCAAGACACAATTGATGTCAGTGCTTGAGAGAGCCAGCTGAGCAGCAGGTGCTGTTTACGTAGAAATGAGCCGTGCTCTTGAACAACACTCAAGTAACATACAGAAGATTTATGTGAGCTCATCATTATGAATTATAGATAGTTGTACAATTGAATTGTTCGATAGATGTGCACATACATATGTATGTATATACTTAAGTATTTTCACATATGTACATAATAAAAGTAAGAAGCTACTTAATATATTCACTGTTTCTATAATATATTCGTTCAAATTATAATACACACAACAAAAGCTATTTACACTTAGGTGCAGTGATAATTAAAAAACTGGAAGCTGTTGTTTTTGAACTGAAATTCATATACAAAGTGTCTAGATTGCATGCATACCTTTAATGAAAGTAAATTATTTTTGCATTCAAAGTGAAAATTTATTTAAAATGCTTCATTGAAAAGCAATCCATTTTTCAAATGAGTTGTTTAACTGTGTATAAGGCTTACAAATTGTAATTTACAATACCTCTTGGCATAAGCATCATGTTGTGTTTGGTTTAGCCAGCTTATTATATTTGATAATCAAGTAAAATAAGTTGAAATTTCGATATCAAATAGATCAATGAAATAACGTAACGCGGAATAGCAAATGAGTTTTTAGCGGATGCATTAACACAGACAAAAGACTAGAAAAAACAGAAACCGAGATCTGGATAGGTGTGCACAAACAGTGGCTCAATTTCGAGCTGGCATAAAAAATATTACACATAAACTATTAAAGATATCGAATGATCTAAACGCCATGATGCTTTTTATAGTACTTATAGTATATCATGAAAAATACTAAATTAAAAGTTTTTGTTTTTTTTTTGGAAATATCTTAAGTTTAACTTTAAGGCATTGTATTCAAAAACGAACAACTTGTGTGGATCTTTTTGCTTCGTGCACGGCACGATTTTTATGTTAAACAAAGCATTAGTTAGATTGTCAGCTTGTGGTACAAACATATGTACATACGTAGAGCTCTTAAGTGTCCCCAAATTGACTTGGATTGTGATTATGACAAACCTAATCACATTGCCAAGTTGTAATGCTTTGGACATTCACTTTAACTTTAATAACAACAACAAGCAACAACAGCAATTTAAGTAAACTCCGTCACCGTCGCCGATTGAAATCAGAAATTGCTAACTACGATTGCTATTGTATGAGTGCAATTATTGGCTTCTGAAATACTCGAGTATATCTCTATACGATTAAAGTAGTGGCAGTATATATGATTGTTGTTTTCTATAATTGCTAAATACCTTGTACATAATGTGGCAACGAAATATTATATCATACTATAAGTAAGATAATATCATAAAGCGCAAAAGTAGTTATGTGCTTACCATTTAATAAATAAATAAATACGAATACTAAACGCAACATGCCATCTTCTTGTCGTTATTGTTAATACACACAATGTTTATCGAAAAGTTTTTCAAACATTTTTTTTTTTTGATTTGATTTTTCAAAAATTTTTGTTTTTGATTTAAAGTGATCAAATATTAAAAGAAGTTCACAAAATAAAGATTAAATAAAACTTTATTTTAACATCTCAGATACATTCAAATCAAATTTGGCAATCTTGAGTATTTATTCACTTTAAGTGTGAGAGAAATAAGTAATACAAATTATTAAAAATTCTAGCCGTTGCGCAACGGAGGTAAGATGCTTGCTCTTAAATAAAAATCCAGATTTATTCATTACATGAGGAGTACTAGAATTAAACACAACTAGCAAAAATTTCCAGTCTGTTTTGTTTTTTTAACCATCTTGCCATAGGTTTTATCCTAAATTATTCTTTCGTTCTTAGTTTTATAATAATTATACCTTTTTCATATAGTGATATTTAATTTTGAATATGCTTTTATGGTTGGCAATTCGTTTGAAAGTGCAGGCACGTCGACTTTTCACTCAACATTTTTTATATTTAAACTATCTATGTACGTTTCATACCTATCAACCTACATTCAGATAGTACATTAAGGTATATGAAGACCTTTCAGATTTTCCGCATGGCTACGCATGCTGTTAGAGATTTCTACACAAAGTCTTTTGAAATGCTGAGCTGTGGTGAGTAACAACAAGCGGTAAACGTTGACTCGAGTTGGTCAAGGTTTCTGACATAGCCCATAAAGTAGCCGCAACACTGCCAGCTTAAAACCAAGCGGTCTTTTGTCTCTTTTGTTGTTGCTTTTGCTTACAAAAATTCATAATGCGCATGTACAACATGGCCACACAGAAGACATGCAACAAACAACATCAACAAAAACACACACCTACTTGAGAGATATTTACTTACTAACAACTTGCGGCCTTTGAAATCAAGTTAGGACACAGCTTTGTAAAAAGCTATTGAAGAAATTTGTAGAATAAAAGACTAATATCAACCATTTTCCATGTTTGAAGTCAAACTCAATATTAACCGATTTGAATTTTGAATTAAATGATTCCTTTCTCAAAATAATTATGCAGCAATTTTTGATTTTTATACTCGATACCGAAGGTAAAGAGTTTATTGGGTTTGTGCAATGTCCGTCATGGTGTCTGTCCGTCTGTGTGTCCGTATGTGCGCAACTTTTTTCCACACCCTTCAAGCTTAAGACTTGAAATTTTGCAAATGTCTTTATCTATGGCCGTGTAAGGTAAAGTGTTCAGATTGGAGCTCTACGATAACTAGGGGGCCGGCAAATCGATAAATTTGATAACTCAATATCAATAAAGCCAGCTATTTCACACGCCCTTACAGATAGAACTACCAAATTTGGAGGAAAGATAGCTACTAACAAGCTCCAAAAAACTGCATCAAAAATTTTGGAGCCACGCTCACCCATTCCGTCCCCAGCCCCCCTTCCACCATATTCTACTAGCATTGAGCTAGAGTCACCAAATTTGATTGGAGGACAGCAATTGACATAATAAATAGATCTGCAGCAAAACTTTGGTGTTAGGCCCCCAAACCACCAACAGCCCCGCTTTCCCTACCTTTAACAAACTTTGAGCTAGAGTCACCAAACTTGGAAGGAAGAACGCTTTTTGGCATCCCCATCTGCACCAGACAATCTTTGAGGCAGCGTACACCCCTGCCGTATCCGCACCCCATTGCAATCTGGTCTCTTTTTATCGGTTTTATAACTGGTATCGAGTATACCGCAGTCGGTTGCGTCCGACTGCAACGTTTCTACTTGTTTTAAATATTTTTGTAATCGCCTTGCGTAAATTTTATACAAGTTACTGAGTATTTCGCAGAAGGTTAGGTAATACAACAACGTTTTCACTTGTTTTCAATACTCAAAAGCCAATGTGGACTCGCAGATGAGTTTTCGAGATGAGATTTTCCTTCGATATTAAGGAAGGTTTTAGTTTTATATTTCACTAAGAAAAAAAGTTTTATTATGTTACTGTAGTCAACCTAGACACAGTTTTGAAGTAATTATTTCAAAGACAACGCTTAGGTTTCTAAGTAAATTTGATGCCTCTATCTAAAAGTTTGTTAAAGGTGTGGGTCGGGAACTGGAGGTGGTATAGAGGTGCGTAGCAACCAAAGTTTTGATGAATTTTTTGGGTGTCATCAGGTATTTGGAAAGTTCAAAGTCTCTAGCTCAAAGTGTTTTGAAGAAAGTTGCGTTCATTGCCTTCGGTATCGAGTGTTAAAATAGCTTTAATCTGGAAGAAATGAAAAACCAATATATCTTCACAGCATTCTTCAGCTTTCAGCTGATTTAATCATCGTAAATTTCTGTTAAACACATGCGGTCAACAAGTCTGTGCGTATGTGTCGGCAGCAGCTTTCCTTTTGCGGCTCATTTACTTTTAGTGGCTTGTATTGCAGAACTAGAATTTACGGTATTATCCATACTTTGGGGACAACAGCAACATGAACATGCTTGTCAGACAGATATGGTCGTTTAACGTCGGCCCGTCGTGCAAAAAGTATTTTATTTTTTTTTTTTCTTTAGACACAATTATGTGGACATAATCAGTGATCTTAACAGTAGGATTTGTTTAATCTGGTTTTCAACGCCCCATTTTATGGCCAGGACAGGTTTGACAGGTGCCTGCTGCTTACTTCTAAAATATTAGTGCAACATGTAATGTTTTTGTATATGAGTTGAACCAGTGCGTTTTAATGTTGAAAATTAAAAACACAATGTGGCAGTCAATTTAAAGAAGAATTGTGGAGCATGTTTAAAGTTGTTGATGTTTTGACATCTACTATAGGCACGGGTAGGTAGTAATCTTACAAAGTGAACACATCTACATCGAAGCTTTGCAGCGTTAGCATTGAAAATAATATGTGGTTGTTCTACAACAAAAGTCTTTTGCCAGAAAATGAGTATGATGGTGCTGGTGAAGCGACAGCGAAAAGTTTTCGTGAAAGATGATGTCTTACTTATCGTTATCTAACGAACATAACACTATTAAGCAAGAAAATAATGATACATCTGTTTTCACTTGTCTATAAATAGTTTCGTTTTAATTATTAACATTCTAATTGTGTGAACTCTGTTTTTGCTGCGCCATCTATGGATATTTCAACTGAAACAATCCCAAATCTATAGTGAATGCAGTATCAAAAGAGCTATTGTTCTGCAAAAAAACAAAAAGTATTTAAAGCCACAAAAAAAAAAATTTTTAACAAAATTTTGTGTATAACGGAAGTACTTAAGTAAATTTCGTATAATGGCTTTTGGAATCGACTGCATTCTAAAGTTCATTAAAACCTTGATCTATACTTATTAAATTAATTTATTAATGTTTAAGAGAGTTTGAAATTAGTCAAACACAATTATTAACTTATTTATCAAAGAGAAGGCAAAAATGAGTTCTTAACCTACTACTTACTTTTAAGAGCGCTAGCTGCAAGGCTTGATTGATGGTTTTATTACAATGTTATTATATTTTTGAAATCTTTTAGTATATATCAATAAACAAATCGGGCGCAACCGACTGCGGTATATGCGATACCTGTAAGGAGTACGGATTCGGCAAGAGTGTACGCTGCCTCAAAAATTTACTGATGCAAATGGGGATGCCACCAGTTATCTTTCTACGAACTTTGGTGACTCTAGCTCAAAGTTTGTAAAGGGTGTGGGAAGGGGCTGAGGGTGGTATGGCTAGGGTCGTCATCTTGTCCCCTATCTTGCTACCAGATTTGGTGGCACTAGCACGAAAACTGTAGAAGATATACACGTTTCCGATTTTAAAATGCGTGGGGACTAGGGGCAGACCGGGTGGGCGTGGCTCAAAAATTTTTAATGCAGTTTTTGGGGGGTTGCTAGAAGCTATCTTCTCACCAATTGTGAAAGCTCTAGCTGTAAGGATGTGTGAAATATCGGTGGATTTATCAGTTTTGACGTATAGAATTTACCGATTTTCCAGCCCAATTCTTATTGCAGAACCCCAAAATTGACACTTTATGTGTCCCGGCCGTAGATAAAGATATTTGAAAATTTCAAAGCTTAAAAGGTGTGGAAAAAAGCGGACGGACAGGCCACCACGACGGACATTGCTTACAATCAATATAAATACAAACTCTTTACCTTCGGTATCGAGTAAAATAATTTGTTACATTACTATCAATAACAAGAACAAATTTTTCAGCCTGTGTAAGTAAGCAAACTTAAAGAAGTAATAGATATTAGGTCCACCAGTTAGATTCTTGAAAAGTAAAATACCAATCAGCGCTGTTAGAGTGCTTAAATTCTTAAGAAAGCAGAGGGAAAGTGCCAAGGAAAAGATTTATATATAGCATGTCCAGGCACATTTGAACCTTGAGACCTTTTCGTTTTATCACATACTAATAAGGTTCATTTTAATTCAACAAACTAGGTTCATTCGCTTGGAATGTATTTTTTATTTAGAAGGATTGTTTCGCCGCATAATTGCTTAGCTAAATTGTCAAAAGACAGCTGGCATGCTGAATACGTCACCTTACTATAAGTCCATCATTGAAAGAGCAACACAATGCTTAAACTGAAGAAGATGGCAAGAAGATGCTTGTGTTCTTGAAATTGAAAATAAGATAATTAACCGCTACGTGGTCACGTGCTGGTATTTAAATACATTCATAGTATGTATGTGTATCATTGTTTGTATATGTATTGTATATTGGACTTCCAGATTCGCACACGCCCGTTTCTATCACCTTGCGCAACCGCGTGGGGAAAGATTATGTCGCATATATGTAAATACATATAAGAATGCGTGTATGTGTCTCGGGTGAGTGGGTGTACCAATAAATATTAGCTGCGGCTTCGGGATGCTGTCCAAGATTTCGCAGGCTGGCAGGCAAGCTGGCAGTCGTGCATCGTTTGCTTGGAACAATATTAAAATTGTTGCGCTAAACTTGAGGAGTGCATACATAATTGAACATAGACAGAAACAAACATGCTGATGCATACGTAAAAAAGATGTGTATTTTTTTTATTAAACAAAAAAACGATTTACAAACATACATATGTGTGCATACAGTATGAATATTCTCGCTTGCCAAGATCGCTGGCAACAGGTCTCTGCTGTTGAATGATTCAATTAATTTAACAAGTCTTTTTATATGAACATCATAACATGGACAAGTAGAACAACAATTCTCATCATAAACATACATACATACATGTATTACATACATATTTATGTACACATAAGCGCATTATTCTGAGTGTGGGCAGAGTTCAAACGATTGGTTCAGTTCTGTTAGCACCTACAACAATTATCATAAATGCTAGTTGATTATTAAAGGGAACAAGCAAAAAAAAAATGCAAATGGTTTTTTAATGTGGTCTTATTTTACACGGGATCTTAGGGAATATTGTAAAAATTGTAGTCCAATGATTTCAAAGCTAAATTTAAACCCTTACGTATATGTACGTATGTACATTAGAAAATCAAAGACTTTCAAGTGGGTCTTTTGTCAACAATGTTATGGAGGGTTATTGTGGGATTTTTGTATGCACATACATGCATACATATATGCACATGTGTGCCTTGAAACGGCAAAATATGCTTCTTTTGAGAAATTGATCGACAAGCCATCTCGGTCGTCAACTTCGCCTTCTCGTCAGACACTCCCGTCTCCTTTTACTGCTCTGACGCTCTTACCGTCTCTCTGCTCTCCCGCACAGCATTTTCGGGCATGATGTACATACAAACTTACATAAACTGTACAGCTAGTTTCCATCATTTGTTGGGCGCACTGCCAATGAAAGCAAAGACAAAAGTCAGCCAGCCAACAGTCACTCATCGGAGTTCACGGACTATGTATGCTTTCCTTGTGTCACAGTTTCAGAATTTGCACATGAATATACACTGATAAAAATAATCAAAATTTTCGTACCTAAAACCCCAAAAATTTCAAGCTTGATATATAACTAATATATAACTATCTTCTTAATTCAGTATGGGTTTCAAACTTCGTTTGTTCTTAATTTAAATTTATGTATGAACTTTAACTTGAATCAACTTCTTTAAACAACAAAATTGAAAATAAATAGTAGTTTCATCCGTTGATGATTCAGGATTCTTACTTGAATCAACAATTCTAAATATTTTTGTGACTTACTCAGTTTCACTATTCATTCAAGTTTCAAGTTTCACTAAGCCTCATTTTAGGGATCTTAGTAATTGATTTTTACACTCATTTAATTTTCAAACCTTATTTAAATACGTTTTTTTCTATCAGTGTACATTAGTATTAAATTAACATTGCACAATACATGCAGTAAGACAGACATCACAAAGAATATGTTTGTAAAAGTATGTATATAATGAATGTCTAAGTAAAAGTTAGAATTGCAGCCCAGCCACCCAGGCCACTTGAGAATCCACATTCAGGAATGTACGACAATCAAATTCTGAAGAGATAAAAATGCCAGATCCCCAAAACGTGTATAAATAATATTCTTTTTGATGGCAGCTGAAACTCGAGGTGCTGACTAGCATCAGAGTATATGAAAGCATAAGTCTTTAAAAAACATATCGACAGCCACTTCGTCTTGCGAACAGGCTTAGATATCTGCAAACAGAGCAACAACAAAAGTAACCTTATCAATTTAAATTTCAAAAATTCTTCTATTAAATATTATCTTTTGATAATCTATCAATTTAAATTTTAAAAATTCTTCTATTAAATATTATCTTTTGATAATCTAGATAATTTTAAATTTTATGCTTTAAGCTAAATGCCGCAAATGAGTTGGAAAAACAAAAAATTAAAATACCTGAGAAGCGGAAAACTGAAGAAACCGAGCAGATCAAAGACTTAAAAAAGGTAAGCATTTCCTAAAAGACGAACTGACATTTAAACTTGTTTGTACATAAAAGGCAAAGCTCGAGACTAAAGCTCTAAAGGCAAAACGACCCGGATTTACTGATGAGAGATATCAGGAAACTTCCTACTTTACAGAAAACGGTAAAAAAAAAAAACAAACCCATTAAAACTATATTATACGACCTCAACGCAACCTATTCAAATTTAACCAATTGCGAAAACTGAGTTGCAATAACCTAGGCAAAATTTTGTTGTTTGCAACGGGGCCTATTTCCAAAGAAAGATGCCTTTGCTAAGCATTAAAATTAAAGTGAATCGAATAAATCTATGATCAAAGCAAGGATTTCATTTTATATTTTTTGTTTTTTCTTTTTTGATAATGTTTGGCTATACAGCTGCTCTTATACATATACATATAATGTTAATTGCTCCAACAACAATTAAACTTACTATTGTTTCTTGAAACTCCATGCTTATTCTATGTTAACCGTTTAACAATTATCTTGCATTGCATGCCCTTGGTACTCGGCGTTAGAGCAGCAAAAGTTAGTTATGTTACGATCGCTAACCACTCAAGTTTTGTTCTTATTGTATGATAATTAGAAGAGGCAATCTCCAGCCTGCCTGCTAAATTACATAAGCAAAATTAAACTATTTAAGAATAATTAAGTGCCCTAACTGGCTAAATATATTAAATAAGTAAAAACAAAATCGTTCGTTTTTCGTTAATCTACGTCTAGTGAAAGTGGGAGCCTCCCTAGCCCAACAGATAAACTGAGAAAATGTTGTCTGTATTTTGTTACAATTTATACTTTTCTGCACAATGTTAAGAATTCGAGTGTTGCACTTGTCGAGGAGTTCCTTGTAACGAAGGTTGCGTTGAGCGAGGTCGTATTGCATCGTTATTAATTAAAACATTTTTGTGTTTAGGTCTCAGGAAAGTATATCCATATTACTTTACCTTCACAACATTTACAAAAGGTCGTTGGGTTGGCGAAAAGATACTCGATATCTTTGCGAAAGAGTTCCGGGCCCATCCGGCAGAGGAGTACGAACGCTGCATTCAGACGGGCACATTAACCGTTAATTTTGAGAAGGTACCCATTGACTATCGGCTAAAACATAACGATCTGTTAGCAAATATTGTTCACAGGTAAATTTTAGGATTAAATTTGTATTGTGTTTCTTAATCAAAAACAACTTCATTTTTAACTTAATGAGGTTTTAATTTTTTTTTATTTAATTTTATAGTTCGTTTATTTGCTAACAAAATTTAACAAAATCTGTATAATTAATGCTACGTTTCTTGAATCAAGATTAAAAAAAAAACAAGTAGAAGCGTTGCAGTCGGACGCAACCGACTGCGGTATACTCGATACCAGTTATAAAACCGATAAAAAAAGACCAGATTGCAATGGGGAGCGGATAGGGCAAGGGTGTACGCTGTCTCAAAGATTGTCTGGTGCAGATGGGGATGCCAAAAACTTTCTTCCTTCCAAGTTTGGTGACTCTAGCTCAAAGTTTGTTAAAGGTAGTAAAGTTTTGCTGCAGATCTATTTATTATGTCAATTGCTATCCTCCAATCAAATTTGGTGACTCTAGCTCAATGCTAGTAGAATATGGTGGAAGGGGGGCTGGGGGCGGTATGAGTGGAGGGTGGCATCCAAATGTTTTGGGTCTCTTCATCAACAATCTGGGCACCAAATTTGGTGGCTATAGCTCAATAGCTGTGGAAAATATGGGCGGTTTTGATTTCAAAATACAGAGGGCTGGGGAACGGGGGGCGTGGCTCCAAAAATGTAGTTTGATGCAGTTTATTGGGGGTCATAAACATTTATCTTCCTACCAAATTTGGTGACTCTAGCTTAAACACTTTTGAAGATACAAGCATTCCCGTTTTTAGCGAAGAATTGGGGCGTTTTGGGGCGGCTAGGGCAGTATGGATGGGCGTGGCATCCAAAGATTTTTTGCTTTTTTTGGGGATCGTCAACACCTATCTTGGCAACAAATTTGGTGACTCTAGCTCTAAAGCTGTGGAAGATATATGCATTTCTGTTTTTTAACCTCGCGGGGACTGGGGGCGGAATGGGTGGGCGTGGCTCCAAAACTTTGATGCAGTTTTTTGGAGATCGTTAATAGCTATGTAACTACCAAATTAGATGACTCAAGCTCAAGCACTATAGAAGATACACGCATTACCGTTTTTACCGAAGCGTTGGGGTGGTTGGGTGCGGCTAGGGCAGAATGGATGGGTGTGGCATCCAAAGTTTTTATGAATTTGGTTGGAGGTCGTCAACACCTTTCTTGGCTCCAAATTTAGCTCTAGCTCAAAAACTGTAGAAGATATAGGCATTTTTGGTTTAAAACTGCGGGGGGCTGGGGCGGTATAGATGGGCGTGGCTCCAAAATTTTTGATGTAGTTTTTTGGAGCTTGTTAGTAGCTATCTTTCCTCCAAATTTTTTAGTTCTAGCTGTAAGGGCGTGTGAAATAGCTGGCTTTATCGATATTGAGTTATCGATTTGCCGGCCACCTAGTTATCGTAGAACCCCAATCTTAACACTTTATCTTACACGGCCATAGATAAAGACATTTGCAAAGTTTCAAGTCTCTAGCTTGAAGGGTGTGGAAAAAAGTTGCGCACATACGGACACACGGACGAACAGACACCATGACGGACATTGCACAAACCCAATATACTCTTTACCTTCGGTATCGAGTATAAAAACTGTTAATTAGTGTGCTCTCTACTGCAGCATTCTAGCTTTGAGAATTTAGGCTTTGTGACATAATAGGCTATAACTTTATATCAGAGAAGTCTGTCTGTCTCTGTCACTCAGAGATAAATGTAGTATCAATAACCTGAAAATGGTTAATTACAGAAAAATATTTGAATTTAAATAATTTATTATTACAATTTAATTTGAATATAACACATTTTTATTAACATCTTTTATAACATTTGTATTATACCCTAAACATGAAATGGGAATGATGACCGTCCGTCTGTTTAAGCGCGGCAATCTCGGAGACAATAACAACTAGAGACTTGAGATTTAGGATTAAAGTTCGTTTAAGCGTTAGGTCAAGTTTATTTCAAATAATCGATAGCCAATTTATCTTTTAAAATTCGACACTTGATCCAAAAACTATGCTAACTTACTATAAAAAAAAAATATATTGATCATCTGAGAAAATATCATCGAAATCGGTTGAAAATCACCGGAGATATCGAAGATTGAGGTTAAGTCAGGCATTCTCTAGCGTAGTAGTACTTGCAATTTTTTATATAGGAAATCCTTAATATATATAATTTAATATAAATAAAAAATAATGACTGAAGGTGGAATGCCTACGGTTCAGGGTCTCAATCTTCTTGATTGATTTTTTCCTTTCATAGTTACTATTTAAAAACGTTTTTTTTTAAATCAAATATCTCTTCGTACATATCATTTTAATAAGGCGTTAGGATGTGACACATGCATTTATACATTTGTATGTTTGATTGTAGTTGCATTTTAAAAGTACATACATCAGATCCTAGCTAATGTGCGCACTCATGAGAATATATCTTTTGCAGACACGAAGTACCCGTCACTTGCCAACCAATCACAATAGTGCATATGGATGAGGACATTGTGGTTGTTAATAAACCGGCCTCTATACCCGTAAGTGGCTTAAAAGACTGCCATATAGTAAATACATATAAACATACATATCATAAGCTGACTCATTTATCTAATAGTAGTAAACGCTTAAGTAACGGTCACTCATTTTACCGCAATTAACACAAAATGCTCTTTGTATAAACTACAAATACCTTGCTTATACAAAAGTCTTACAAAAATGTCAAGTTAAAATGTTTAACTGTTTGTTAACAAGTTTCTATGCATCAAAGTCCAATTTACGTGTTACTTGGTCTATTGGACGAATAAACTAACTGATTTGTTCGTCTATGCTTGGTCTATGCTATGCGTGATTCAAGAAGAAGTCTTTACTAGTGTGAATAAAACTTTAATTTAAACTGGAAAACTTAAAGCGTATTTGTAAGAAAAGAAAATTTTAAATTATTAATGAGATAAACATACAATAAAATTTTATATTAATTTTGAAAAAAGAAGAAGCTAATCTTTCAATAACTGTCAGATTCAAGAAGCGTTTTATCAAAAGCTAATTTATTTGTCGTTCCTACACTTATTTAGGTACATCCATGTGGTCGATATAGACACAATACTGTAGTCTTTATACTTGCCAAGGAATTCAATTTGAAGAATCTTCGCACAATTCATCGCCTTGATCGTCTAACTTCCGGTCTTTTATTATTCGGTCGCAGTCCAAAAAAAGCGCGCCAAATGGAGCAACAGATACGTAACAGACAAGTGGATAAAGAGTACATCTGTCGTGTCGAGGGAGTTTTTCCAGAGTAATTATTTAAACGCAAGAATTACCACCCATCGATTATGTCTACTCTTAATCTCGAAATTGCATTTTTTTTTTAGCGCTGTTGTCGAATGTAAAGAACCCATTGAGGTTGTTAGCTATAAGATTGGTGTGTGCAAAGTTTCTCAAAAGGGCAAGGATTGCACCACGACTTTCCAGAAACTATCGCAGAATGGAAAAACAAGTGTGGTCCTCTGTAAGCCACTCACAGGACGGATGCATCAAATACGTGTACACTTGCAATACTTAGGTAAGAATTCCAAAATGATCCTTGTCAACAAATATTGTAGCTATTACAATTTTGCAAGATCGCATTGTATTAAATAGTCATAAGCATAATAAACCTGTAACATACTGCTCGCTAAGAACGTTATATCAATTGATTAACATAGCAGAAATAAATCGAAGCGTCTGTACAAGTGTGATCGAGATCGATTGAGTGTATATCATTACTATAAGTTTCGATTAAAATATCTTTTAAGGTTATCCCATATTGAACGATCCTTTGTACAATCACGAAGTGTTTGGTCCACTTAAGGGTCGCTCTGGGGATATTGGAGGGAAAACCGACGATGAACTTATACGTGATCTCATTAACATACACAATGCTGAAAACTGGCTGGGAATCGATTGCGATTCAGACATATCGTTATTTAAAAACAACACTAAGGATGAAACTGACCTTGAGAGTCTAAGCAGTGAAACAACCTTTGGTATGACCACAAACAAACAAATACAAATTTACGGAGATGATCATTATTTCATTTCATTTAAGCCGTACACCACAGCGAGGATGATGTGAGTGCCAATTCACGTGAAACTTCAACGCCCTGTTTAGGAAAACAACCAGACCCGATTAAACAACCCCATTGTACAGAAAGAAGCCAAGTGTTTTTGACCAAAACTGATGCCGCGTCGGCTGTGCATGCTCTGGCATCCGATAAGTTTGTCATTGATAAGCATTGTTATGAGTGCAAAGTGCACTACCGGGACCCACAACTAAAGGACCTTGTCATGTATTTACATGCGTGGAAATATAAGGTAAGCTGAAACAAAACCACTTGGGCTTTGGTTTTTGTATAGCTTAACACAAATCCAACATACAAATTTACTTTCAATTATATAATTATTTTTGAAGGGTCCTGGCTGGGAATATGAAACTGAGCTGCCAAGCTGGGCCTTAGCTGATTGGGAGGAGTACGACCTAAACTCTGATAAAGCTATAAATTAAAAATTAAGCCAGTAACTTAAGGAACTGTTATTTTATTTAAAATAATGCCTTAGTTGTCATGCATCGGGACCCCAATCAAATGAAGCTTTCAAAACTAACAAACATGATTAATATTGAGCAAACAGTGCAATAAAATAATGACCAATCAAAAATTAAGACAAACTGACCAAATCGAGTGTCGTAAACTTTTTTACAGAAATTCAAATAATCATAATTAAGAGAAAATAATGTGCCTTTCTGATTGGTATATATACAACTTATATAAAAACACAAGTACATATAGTTGTACTGCAGAAGAGTATAGAATGCTTTTGTTGTTTAACTAAGATGCTTTTCTTATAGTCAATTTTATTGGTATTAGGAACATTGTAGTACATGTACAATAAATATGTGTACTTAAATCAAACAATTACTGAAAATGAAGTATCAAGTTATGTACTACACATAAGAGCTGAAAAGACATGCAATACAATGTTTCAAGTTTTTCTTTACACAATTAGTTACTTACATATATAAGTACCTACCCATACACATACACAAACATATGTGCAAATCAGGAGAATCGGAAAGAGATTCGTCACCAACCAAGTTCCCAAATACCTTATACATATGTATATCCCACATAATGTTGAAAAATCAAATCAGTTAATTCGGGCCGTATTTAATTGTATAAATATGTGTACGACACATATTATGAAAATTTAAATATGGTAAGTGACGAACAAAATATGCAATACTGTAATGAAATTCAAATAGATAATTTTATATAAAGTTCATTTTAAAAACATGTGTATGTTTATAAGTAAGTGCAATATACATACATAAATACATTAATTATTATCAATAAATTTTACAAATGTTTCTAAGAAAATTTATGAAATTGTCCATGCAATTGTGTTTTTTTTCAGGTACAGATAAGTATAGATTATGACAACAAAAAACCATCTCTAAGAAGGTGATTTTTAATGCTTGATACCGAATGTAAAAACAAAGAATTGAGTAAATATTTATAAGTGGTCCTTAGTACCTGACATTCGCTTTTTCGAGTAAGGTTGTTCGATTTAAAGTTGTAAGTTAGTATAAGAATCGTCAGAATTGACTTAAAATGGTCTACACAATTCTTCAGATACTATGCTCAGATTAAAACGTGTTTACTTTTTAGACATGTTAGATACAATTGTATTTCTTTAGCATTGAAATCGAGTCAACTACGGGATATTATTGATAAATTTTGATTTACTTAAATTGCGTCAAGGTTTTTGGCAATCAAGGAAGCATTTTTGTAAGTTTTTAAGTTAACAAGTAGAAACGTTGCAGTCGGACGCACCCGACTGCGGTATACTCGATACCAGTAGTAAAACAGATTAAAAGAGAGCTGATTGCAATGGTGTGTGGATACGGCAGGGGTGTACGCTGCCTCAACGATTGTCTGGTGCAGATGGGGATGCCAAAAAGCTATCTTCCTTCCAAATTTGGTGACTCTAGTTCAAAGTTTGTTAAAGGTATGGGGCGGTATGGGAGCGTGGCATCAAAATTTTTGCTACAGATCTATGTATCATGTCAATAGCTATCCTCAAACCGAATTTGGAGACTTTAGCTCAAAGTTAGTAGAATATGGTGGAAGGGGGGCTGGGGGCGGTATGGGTGGGGGCCGCCATCCAAATTTTTTGGGTTTCTTCATCACCAATCTTGGCATCAAATTTGGCGTCTCTAGCTCAAAAAATGTGGAAAATATAGGCGTTTTTGATTTCAAAATGCAGTGGGCTGGGGAACGGGGGGGGCGTGGCTCCAAAACTTTGATGCAGTTTTTTGACGATCGTTAATAGCTATTTTCCTACCAAATTTGGTGACTCTTGCCTTAACGCTTTGGAAAATACACGCATTCCCGTTTTTAGTGAAGCATTGGGGCGGTTTGGGGCAGCTTGGGCAGTATGGATTGGCGTGGTATCCAAAGTTTTTATGCATTTTTTTGGAAGTTATAATCACCTATTTTGGCACAAAATTTGGTGGCTCTAACTCAAAAACTGTAATAGATATAAGCATTTCTGTTTTTAAACTCCGGGGGGGGCTGGGGGCTGAATGGGTAGGTGGGGCTCCAAAACTTTGATGCATTTTTTGGGGGGTCGCTACCAGTTATCTACCTACCAAATTTTGTGACTCTTACTCGAACACTATGGAAGATACACGCACTACTGTTTTTAGCCAAGCGTTGGGGTGTTTGAGGGCGGATAGGGCAGTATAGATGGGCGTGGCATCCAAAGTTTTTATGAATTTGATTGGGGATCGTCAACACCTATCTTGGCACCAAATTTGATGGGTCTAGCTCAAAAACTGTAGAAGATATGAGCATTTTTATGCTGTGGGTGGGCGTGGCTCCAAAATTTTTGATGCAGTTTTTTGGGGATTGTTAGTAGCTATTTTCTCTCAAAATTTAGTAGTTCTAGCTATAAGGGCTTGCGAAATAGCTGGATCTATCGATTTTGCGTTATCGAGTTTATCGATTTGCCAGCCCCCTAGTTATCGTAGAACTCCAATCTTGACACTTTAATTTACTATGCCATAGATAAAGGGGTTTGCAAAGTTTGAAGTCTCTAACTTGAAGGGTGTGGAAAAAAGTTGCGAACATACAGACGGACAGACGGACGGACGGACAGACACCATGACGGACATTGCACAAACCCAATATACTCTTTACCTTCGGTATCGAGTATAAAAATGCAATCGTTAATCTAAAGTTGCGCTCAAGCCGAATGTGTTCATTTACTTTCTAATCTAAATAAAAATTTAAAGTAAAAAAACTCATTTGGAAACTTAATAATATGAATATATAACTTTATAAACCCGCATATGGAAGTGGACTTTCTCATTTTGCATTTTACAGACCCCTGCTCTTTTAACTTGCCGAGCAGTGAAAACTTTTTTGAAACTAGAACTTCGCTTGGGGCATGGCTGCTGTTGCTGCAGTCAAAATTTAAACTTAATCAACGTAGCAGTAAAATTAAAAATACATGTTACGAAATAAAATGCAATAAATTCGAAATTCAGCTGGTCGGTCTGCGTCTCCCTTCCTAATTGCAAACATTACAGAAGGGTAAGTTTGGTGAAACTGCAGTCCTAATGCACTAACAACGAGTCCGCTCAAGCCGTTGAATTATTTAGCGAAAGTGTAATTAAAACAGCAAAAAAATAAAAGCACATCCCTTTCTGGGTACGTTTGAAATTAAATAAGTTTCTTTGCGGCTTAAATAATTTAAAAATGTATGCTGGAAAAGTATTTGGCATCGAACAAAACTAAAGAAGCCCCCTGTGCCATTTTTTTCATTTTATCATTTATGAAGAAAACAAAGGTAATCATATATCGTGTTAGTGTTTTTTTTTTTTTTTTTTCTTATATCATAAATATTGATATACAAAAAAGATTGGCATGATAAAATTGATAACCAAAAATTGTAGTCCAAAAACCATTTAAGCTCGTATATCTTAACCGACAAAACTGAAAGTATTTTATTTATGTTTTGATCCATTTTAATAAAATTCATATCTGGATAAGTATAATTCTGTGACTGTGGTCTTCATAAATTTTTCGATGCATTTCTTTGGGGGATACCAAGTATCTTCCCAACAAATTTCGTACGCCAAATTTGAGGAAAATATGTGTGTTTTATCGATTTGCACCTCGAGGTGTGTCCACGTGCTATCGATTTCCCACCCCACCAGCAGGCGTAGCGCCTCTCTATTGAAAATGCCTGAGCCAGAAAAGAACCAAGATATTTGTAAAGTTTCAAGTCAGAAAGATTAACAGACACCACGACGGACATTGCACAAACGCCCGGTATGCTAGTATGAACAACTGGAATTTCGGACACAAAATTGAAGTTGCATAGTGTTATGGCTGCAATACATAAAGAAGAAAATATAATAATCATACCACAGCCATTCTCCCCATATTGGGAGGATTCCACCTCTTGAGCGGCCAAAAATTTGGCAGATAGTCCTGTCCGTTTCAGTGGAGTAACACTGTAGAATGCGAGTATAATTTATTTTAGTATCGTCAACAAAATAAAAAGCCATGTATGTTTGTTTAAACTTGCCTCACTTTAGCAAGATTTTGTGCATGTCAGCACTTTTGACAACAAAAGAAAGAAGTTTCAGCATTGCCTTGAATTGCATTCGTGAGGCGATGGCCTTTGTCCTTTGCTTTTGCATAGCTTGAGCTTCATGTGGCCAACAAAACAGGTGCGAAACAGAGGAAGACCATAAAAAGCATATTTGTTAACATTTTTGGCTAGCTTATCGAGAGACACGGCCGACAGACACACGAACATTATTTATTGCGACATTGTCTAGGGTGTTATATTTTCAACACTTGCGCAAACCGAAAGACAATAAAATTCTAACAACTATCAAAGCAGAAAGGATAATTTATGCGCCTATGTATGGAGATATAAAGCAAGGTGTAAATAAAAATAGAATACTTTGTTGTTTCAGCTTTCCTTAGACTTGTTAAAAAATAGAGAGGATTTAAAATTGTTCTGAACCTTCACAAAATCAACTTGGTAAATACATCCAATCTGCATGTTTCAAGGAGCTTTATAGCATGCAACTTGAGGACTTTTTGCTTATTACAAGTATACAGTGTATACAGTGGCTAATTTCTCACTAACTTCTATCTCCATTTTGATAATTATAGTATTTATGTTTAAAAATACAGCCGAACTTTTATTAAACTAATATAGACAGGACAAGAAAATACTTCGTTTCACAGAAATGTATGAGAAATTGCGTTTTTAAATTTTGAGTTTTATTTAAAACAAATTTAAAGGAAAGACATTACAAATTGTTGAGCTATTTTATTGATATTGTTCAATTGTAACGTTGCAGCGTTTTGTCTCAACTCGATATATATTGAAGTGCTGTTGAATACACAATATTTCTCGATTTTCCATCTGTTGCGTAAACGAATAAATCGGAAGATTTTCCGACGCGTGATAAGCATGGATTCTTCAAATTAAATCCCCAAACTTGCAACGATAGTCCTTGTGCTTTGTTGATAGTCATTGTGAAAGCGATTCACACCAAGAACAGCAAACGTTTTGAATTGAATGTCATATCTCTAGAGATCATTTGGATACGTGGCAACAGAACTTCTTCATCAATTTTTTTCAGCATTGTTTATTGTTTGACTTTACCCTGCATTCGTGATGGATTTGTGTCCCGAAGAGGAATGATGGCGTACCAATGTTCAATGTAAGAGCGTGCTGTGGCATGCCTAGCAAATCTGCTTTTCGCTTTGGCGCAACAATTTTACAGTTACGACGTCAATTTATTAGATATCAATCAGCAATACGAATCTCACAATGTATCAAATCCCATCAACCCGACATTTCACTCACGAATTTAAGGTTTTAATAATTACGGTAAAAAAATCAGCTTTCTTCAATATTTAAAATTTATTTTACTGGCTAAACTGAATATAAGAATTTCTAGCTACACCTTTTGTAATAATTGATCAATAATTGAATTTTGGCTAATTTTAGTCACAATAAAATGCACTAAAGTCACGGCAATAATTGGTCGAACCAACTCAGAAACCTTCCCTGGCTAATGCACAACTACTTTGCTTATTATCATTACACGATCAAATGCAAAGTTTATAAACATAAAGACATTAATTTAAAAATTATGTACATACTTCGAGCACGTTAAGTCAAGCATATACACTTACAGTCTATTTTTTCAACTCTTTTAAAAGGTACAAAGTCATAAAACTATGATAATTCAATTCAAAAATCGATAAAAGGATATCAAAAACAAATGATAAAAAAATCGTAGTAGAGAAATAATCGATTTGGAAAAAAAACTCATACATATATGGAGGGCGAAACACACTGAAGTTGAACCAAAGTGCAGTTTTAACGAAATTAATTCGTTATGTAAAAAAAATCGCTACGTGGAAGTTTAAGTTGTTCTACGTGCCATACATATGCAAGTTCTGCAATAAGGTGTATACACATATGTGTACACATATGTATTGAAAAACATCAAGGCTGTGCAAGTGTATATTAGGTTCGAAGTGTCGAAGATATCTTCTGTTCTTAGTAACTTGAGTAAGCATACAGATTATTCGCTTTAATTTATTATGCATTACCTCAATTAAAAAAAAAAACAAGTAGTAAGTACTCGATACCAGTAATAAAACCGAAAAAAAAGAGACCTGATTTCAATTTATTGCGGATTGGGCAGGGCTGTACGCTGCCTCAAAGATTGTCTGATGCAGACAGGTAAGGTAAAAAGCTATCCTCCCACCAAATTTGATGACTCTAGCGCAAAGTTAGTAAAATGTTGGAAAGTCGGGGCTGAGGGCGCTATGGTTGGGAGGCGGCATCCAAATTTTTTGGTTTCTTCATCATTAATTTTGGCATCATATTTGGTGGCTATTGTTCAAAAGCTGTGGAAGATATAGGCGTTTCTGATTTCAAAATGAGGGGGTGTGGGGAATGGGGGGTCGCTAATAGTTATCTTCCTACCAAATTTGGTGACTCTAGCTAAAACACTGTGGAAAATACACGCATTACCGTTTTTAGCGAAGCGTTGGGGCGATTGAAGGCAGCTAGAGCATTTTTTATGGGCGTGGCATTAAATTTTTTTCGAATTTGTTTGGGGGCCGTCAACACCTATCTAGGCCAGAATTTGGTGGCTCTTGCTTAAAAACTGTGGAAGATATAGGCGTTTCTGGTTTTAAACTGCCCATTAACCCATTAATATTAAACACATTCACAGATTGCATCAAACGTAATGGGTATAGCAGATGATCTGGAGAACTTTTTCATAAGTGTTTTACAAAATACTACAGATTTCGATGAGAGTTGCGAATTTGCTCTATTACAAAATCTTCATCTAAAATATAACTACAAGTGGGCATTAAATCTATTGTTTTCACCGACGACAATTGAACGATGCAATACTGTGTTTCGGTTCTTATTGACTGTCCGAAAGTTGCAATAGGATCTAGAAATCGTATGGGCTAACCACAAATGGGCTGGTAAAACATCGATGTCTAAGAATGTTAAGATAATGCATTTTCGTAATCATCTTATGTTCTTTTTGAACAACTTGCAGTATTATATTCAAGTTGATGTTCTCGAATGTGAGCTTATTGAAAATTTTAACACAATATTTTTGTACAGTTTTTAATCTTTTGAATTCTATTTAAGGTCAATTTAGTTTACTTATGAACGTGATTAATAGCAAGGCCGATTTTGAAGAAATTCAACTGGCTCATTCGGTTTTTTTGGCCAATGTGCTATCCCAATGTTTCCTACTGACTGATGCAACCGATAAGAAAATGAGCACAACGCAAGTGACATGCCACTCCCAATATCCAGTGTACGGAACAATTCTGGATATCTTTAATATATGCGAAAAATTTAGTCTCTTGAATTCTGTGCAAAATCTATCGATTGCAGCTGTGAAAGAAGTCGATAGACTTGAAGAACGGTAGGCCTATATAAGTTAAGTTGCGTATATACATTAATGTTAATATATGTATTTTGAAATGTTTTTGTAGATTTAACATAATTTGGTGGCTCTTGCTTAAAAACTGTGGAAGATATAGGCGCTTCTGGTTTTAAACTGAGGGGGGGGGGAGTTGGGGCGGAATGGGTGGGCGTGGGTCCAAAACTTAATTCATATGATGCAGTTTTTGAGGGTTGTTAGTAGCTATCTCCTCCCCAAATTTGATAATTCATTTGCAAATTTTCAAGTCTCTAGCTCGAAGGGTGTGGAAAAAAGTTGCCTTCATACAGACGGACGGACAGAAGGACGGACACCATGACGGACATTGCACAAACCTTCGGTATCGAGTACAACAATAACAATAAATTAAATTCCCATTCATTCGCCTTAAGCATTAATCAAAGAATATTCTGTTCATTTCAAACACTTGCATCAGCTGATATACTGACCGTATCGTATATTCGATAATTACTTACAGGCGAGGCTATGAGGTTTATTTTAGGTTATTTTAGGTATTTTGCACGTTGCCAGATTATTATGAGTTTAAGGTTTTTTTTTATTATTTTTCCACTTTTTGCTGATCCATTTTCTCTATTCAACCACTTGCTGATTGTTGTTGTAAGACGTGAGGCGGGTCAGCGGAGAGCTAGAACGGTAAAAATTTGTTAGTATTTGTGCAATTGTTTAATTTCTTGCTGGGCCTGCTTTGTCGAGATTTTTTCCTTTGAGCCTGCTTTTGCATGTTTATTTATATTAAACTTGAATAAAGTTTTGTTGAATTATTTTAATGTACTTTAAAATGCATAAGAAAAAAAAAACATTGCACTATTTTATGAATTTTCTCAAATCGTAACAGCTGGTCACATTACGCTCTCACAAAAGAAACTAAATACAACAACAACAAAAGTAAGATTGCGTTCTGCAGCATTAATAAGTTTTTGTTGTTTAACTAGTCTGCTGTAAGCAACATAAAATGATACACGATGTTTTATTGTCCTGTTTAAGCTTAAGCAGCAAAGGCAAAAGCCTGAAAGGTTTTCTTGTGAGTACTTCATAAATACACAAACAAACTTGTTTATTTTATCTCTTGAACATTTCTAGACCTCGGACACAGTCGGGTTATTTTTTCATCCTGCTGAAAAGCAAATGTTTATGGAAATCTTAAACAACCTAAATTATTATTATGAAGTTGCAAATTTTGCAAAATACTTCGGTGAAATTAGTCGCAATAATGCAGACTATACTGAAACCCAAGGTAATTTTTTAATTTCTCTAACAAAAAATGCATTTTGATTTGCAATTATTGTGTATATTCCAGAATTTGCATTTGGCTATTACTTAAGGAACTTTGCCCAAGGTGTCGATATGGCCCTAAAGGATTTTTATAATGAAATAGGTGAGCTTGAATTGTATGTGGAGAAAAAAAAACCACACTCCCTTGTACACGTTTACAATGCCTTGGAGTTACAATTACCATGCGTTATTTTTTTGCGTAAACTTATAAATGATGCTAAAATCCAGGTAAGTTGCCTCTTGATTAATGATTTGTCAAATGATAAGCAATATATGTATTTGAATAGAAACTTAATGGTTGTAAACTACTGCAAAACCTCCATCAACAATATGATCACGGAGATTATCGTATGGATCGTATAACAATTAAGTAATTGAAAAAAGGTATACTAAATAATACTTTTCCATTCAAATGAAAATTTTTTTTAAATTCTTTAAGAGTTTCGAAGCCCGTAATGTTGGCATTCTTTTCGCATTTGAGCCACTGGCTGCTATTTGGTGTTATTGACGATGAACATGCAGAGTTCTTTATAAGCTATCGAACATCAAACAAAAATGGCGTGAAAAGTGCTTGTGGTAAATGTGTGACAAGCAGCACTTCTTCGGTAACTTTGTTATTAGTTTAAAACCTGAATTTTTAAAATAACTTTCTTATTTTTATTTTCTCCCTGCAAAGAGTTCTGCAAGTGAAGAGGAGATTTGGCAATATGAGATAAATTTTAATCAATTACCTAGTTTTGTGTCATCTGCCTTAGCTGAAAGGGTGCTATTCATAGGTCAAACGGCACTCGTTTTTAAGATGAATCGAACTAAACAACAACAGTCGTACAAATTAAGAACAAAATCGAAGTCATCATTTTGTGATGATACTAGCGAATTATGGGATGGGAAGGAAGCGGAATTTGTTGATATGATTGAACATTTGAATCGTGAGGCCATGATCGATATCTTTCACTTGGAAAATGTAGTTAACCAAATCAAGAAACATGTTAGCCAGCGACTGTCGGAAATAGCTAATTTTGAAGATGATTTGGTTCGTCAAATGTGTCTGATAAAGGACTTTTACCTATTGGGACGTGGTGAATTTTATATGGAGTTCTTACGTCAGTTGAGTGAAAATTTGGATGGCAATTTGGAGTCAACGGCTAAAAATTATACAAGATCGTTTGAGGTAACATCACGATAATAAGTTTTTAATAACGTTAACCCATTAATATTAAACATAATCACAGATTGCATCAAACGTAATGGGTATAGCAGATGATTTGGAGAACTTTTTCATAAGTGTTTTACAAAATACTACAGACTTCGATGAGAGTTGCGAATTTGCTCTATTACAAAATCTTCATCTAAAATATAACTACAAGTGGCCATTAAATCTATTGTTTTCACCGACGACAATTGAACGATACAATACTGTGTTTCGGTTCTTATTGACTGTCCGAAAGTTGCAATACGATCTAGAAATCGTATGGGCTAACCACAAATGGGCTGGTAAAACATCGATGTCTGAGAATGTTAAGATAATGCATTTTCGTAATCATCTTATGTTCTTTTTGAACAACTTGCAGTATTATATTCAAGTTGATGTTCTCGAATGTGAGCTTATTGAAAATTTTAACACAATATTTTTGTACAGTTTTTAATCTTTTGAATTCTATTTAAGGTCAATTTAGTTTACTTATGAACGTGATTAATAGCAAGGCCGATTTTGAAGAAATTCAACTGGCTCATTCGGTTTTTTTGGCCAATGTGCTATCCCAATGTTTCCTACTGACTGATGCAACCGATAAGAAAATGAGCACAACGCAAGTGACATGCCACTCCCAATATCCAGTGTACGGAACAATTCTGGATATCTTTAATATATGCGAAAAATTTAGTCTCTTGAATTCTGTGCAAAATCTATCGATTGAAGCTGTGAAAGAAGTCGATAGACTTGAAGAACGGTAGGCCTATATAAGTTAAGTTGCGTATATATTAATGTTAATATATGTATTTTCAAATGTTTTTGTAGATTTAACATTTCCATATTGGGATTAATTAAGTTATTGAACAGCATCAAGAGTGCATCGAGTTTTGGACCCCTATCGCAGCTTTTATTAAGACTGGATTATAATCGTTGGTTTAGTGCCAAACAGAAAGCCATCATAACATCATAATTCAGTGAAAACATCAATTAATAATAGTTGAAGAACGAATGCTTTATAATTAGAGTTGTAAACGTTTAATATCCTCCATGCGGAAATCGATTCTAAAAATGTAAAGCACATATTTAACATGTCAGAACAAAGGAAACCAATAAATGAATGTACCAATCTAACAAACCTTAATGTCAGAATAGTTCGAGCCTCGTTTGGGGTCAATCGCCACGATGGCATTTCGGTATTATTATCGGGATTCCAATACTCTAAAATTTCCGAAACTTTATCCAAATTTAGAAGCGTTGCAATTTGTGAAAGGCGTGTCATCTTATCGCGGACGGACCAAGATGTTGCACCCGTCAGGTAAGTGCCTAGGGCTCGAACCTCCTGATCCAGGACAAGACCACCGAGCTGCAAACGAATGACACGAATGAAATACTTCACACAATCAATATAAAATCTATCTATCTTTACCCGATTAAATGTGCTCTTTTTAATCGCACGCTCTAAGCGGTTGGTCACTTCTGTAGCCAGTATGCTGACAAGCGCATCATAGTTCCGGGCACTTAAGGAATTTTTAAAAGAATTTAAAAGTCCATCTAGTTGCACAATAAAATACTGAACAAATGTTTCTCCCGCCTCGTAGGTTGACAGTTCTTCCTTAAATATTTTAAATCTTTTGAACAAAATTTTACCTTTTATAAGCATATCCATTAATTACCTCGGTTAAATTGTGACTATAATTTAAGAACTCATCAACCCAAGGATTAAGTCGTGGCCTTATTGCACTCGATCTGAGTTGCAGTATGCCAAAGTCAACGGTTGCCTTCAATGCATCTCGAACAGTTTTAAGCTCAGTGAGGCAGCCGTCTATCAATTGACGCTCAACTAGGCTTATGGTTGGAAAAGCGCCATATATCTCTTGCTCCATTGTTTGCCACAACGTTTCAATATATTCAGTTGACATATCAGCATTATTCAATTGCACGATAAAATTCGAGCGAACGTGATCAGCGTCACTCGATTGTAATTTGCCCTGTTGCAGACTCGTCTGTATTGCATTGTAGGCTTGCGCCAAATCGATGTAGCCCGATGGATAGCCACTTTTAAGTGGCGCCTTAAGTGCTGTTACAAAGTCACCATCCAGGCATGATGCTACATTATTAATTACAGCACATGTACCATTAATTGATTGCGTTGTTAACGAACGTCTTATCGATTTTCGCAAAATAAAGAAAACATCATCAACCATAGACGAGCATTGCTGTCCAGCTTCATATGTGTCGAGTTCAATGGCTTTTATAACACTTTCTTCCATGAAATACCTAATTCAAAATAACATTAATAAATATATATTCATACTTTAAATGTTATTGTAGTATTAAACCTTTCAAAAAGTAAATATGTGCTTAGAATTTCTTGCATTTGACGACTTAAATCGCACTGCTTCACAGCTTGTACGTAATCCTCTCGTATTTTTTTTTGTAAATCCTTGTCTTGCAAACATTGCTCGGCATGCGTCTGTTAAAATAAGTTTTTAATACAATAAGCTTAACTATTATTATATTATTATTTTAATTGCTAAATTAAGTGTTAAATAAATAATTACTTGCAATCGTCGTCGCATAAATCGAAAGTACAACTCTATTCTCGAGTGCATGACCGTTATTTCAGCAATGATTGCATCAATATCCTTGGGATTCAACTTGTCTATAGAACCACCAGACGGTTTTCTATAGTGACCCAAAGCCGACTGCATGCTGTTGGTAGCGCAACCAGGTCCACTTGCTCTTTGAAAAGTGTCGTTAACCTGCTTAATGCGATACTGAATTTGTCGATGTTTGTTGAATTCCAGTAACAGATTTTTAACTTCCAGATCGCATTCTCTTTGCAAAATGGTCACCATATCTACCAATGATGTGGGCCTATAATTTTGATGATTTATTAAACTTTCATACCATCTCTTTTTGTACGTACACTTGACTATAGAATGCTTCAATAATTGGCTGATTAACTTCAACGACACGCGCAAAGTTTTCCAATATTGCGGTCAGGCGATCCGCATAGGCTAAATGAAGGCGACGCTCGGCTTTTGCAATATCCTGGGTGTTACGCAACTCCTTT
The DNA here is from genome assembly GCA_035044585.1 of Scaptomyza polygonia. Taxonomy (NCBI): domain Eukaryota; kingdom Metazoa; phylum Arthropoda; class Insecta; order Diptera; family Drosophilidae; genus Scaptomyza; species Scaptomyza polygonia. Next base: position 313,568 of record JAWNNU010000953.1, on the reverse strand, counting down.
TGCGCCTTGGCTGACAACTTTTGGCAAATGTAGCCACAAAATTTTTCGATGCCAATGCAATGGCAGCCAACTAATGGGAATATTTTGAAAAACCTTTCAACCGAGGCCAAGTCATCGTGTTGTACAGCCTCATCGAATCGTTTTGAGACCAGCTCTCTCATCTTAACGCTAGCATCTTCCAGCGTGCTTACGGCGTTGCTGACCGACGTTATCGAGCCCTGGACATCATCGGCAGTGCGTTGCAACAGCTGTTGATCCATCGCCAAAAAGCGTGCAATGTGCCCAGCACCCTTCTCATAATCCTCCTCGATGATTGCCTTAACGACGCCCTGACTGCACAACTGTAAATCAATTAAGTCGTGAACACGCTGCTGACACTCAGAGGCACGGCATCGAGCCAGATCGAGGCGGCGTACTTTTGCGCTAACGGACTCAGCCAGTTGGGCGGTGTTTACAATTTGCATATTCAACTTATTTGAATCGTTTTCCACGGCTAGCAATGAGGTCATGGCTCTACCAACACCACTTAATTTTGCTTCAATCTGGCATTGTTTAGCCAAAGCAGCTTCGAGTCTGGCATTTACTTCTGCCTAAAAGTTTGGTCATAATTTTTATTATCATTATATGCTAAGGAAAAAATACCCACTTCCTTATCTACTACACGTTTAAGACCCTCGACTACTTTTTCGTTAGTACTTATATCCCAGCTGCAGATCATTTCGCTTGAATGTGAATTTATGATTAGGATAATTTACGATAGTTTTCTTAAGACATCAATTCATTTATTCTAGGATTTACGTGGCTGTTTAATAAGTCGAACTAGTTCGATAAAAAATATGCACTTTAATCGAAACCTTAACATTTTGTGTATCTGTTGTTAACAGCTCGCGCTTATAACTATGTTTAACGTCAGTGCTGTTCGGCATTCAGTTTAACCTATAAACACCTCATCTATTTTACTAGTGCAGTAATTTCTATTCAATTTAAACATATGTTTATAAGTACATTTATATATAATGAATAATTATTTTACAGAGTATGAAAATTTAGAGGTATTTATTTCTTAATTTGCAGAATAGCGAACGTTTACATTAAATTCTCCTACATACTATGTTCCCGCAGGTGCACGAACTTATGCTCAAAGATCGACCACGACAACAAGCTTATTGTGATGCTATTCTAAAGAACAAGAAATTGTTTAAAGATAAAGTAGTTCTCGATGTAGGTGCTGGTACCGGAATTCTTTCCGCATTCTGCGCAAAGGCTGGCGCTCGCCTAGTCTACGCTGTGGAAGCCTCCAACCTGGCAACAAAAGTAGCCCTCGACCTTTTTGACGAAAATAATCTCACCGACATTGTTAAGGTGATTCATTCCCAAATCGAGGAATTCGTGCTACCCACTTCATCTGAAAAAGTTGATATAATCATTTCGGAATGGATGGGCTTCTATTTGTTGCACGAGGGCATGTTAGACTCTGTACTTTTTGCCAGAGATAATTTCCTTAAACCTAACGGACTGATGTTCCCCAGTGAGTGCACAATTTATGTGGCACCCTGCTCTGTTCCATCACTATTCGATTACTGGCACAATATTGACGGTGTAAGCATGAAACGTTTTGCCAGCAAATTGCGTTTGCAAAAATCTACACGGCCGGAGATTATCCAAATCAAGCCAGATAATTTGCTCCACGAAGGCATTGTGTTTCATTGGATGTCCCTGCTTGGTGTCAATACCCAAGAACTGAACGTTATTCGCTTCAAGGAGGTCGTAGCTACACAAGTTGCCGGAAAGCATCAGGGATTTTGTATATGGTTTGAAGTGCGCTTCCCTTGTCAAAAGGAGGATGAACCTATAATTCTTAGTACATCGCCGCTGGCACCGGAATCGCATTGGAAACAGTGTGTTGTCGTACTGCCGGAAGAAAATTGTGAACACCTCGAAGAGAAATCACCAGTGGCATTTCAAATTTTAATGAGACGTAGCACTAATGATGCAAGAAAATACAATCTGGAGGTTGAACTGCTTGATGCGAACATTGAAGAGCATCCAGTTCCTTGTTCATGCTACATGACCAAATGTATACTAACAGATGCGCATCTTAAGATGATGGAAACATCATAATTTTCAGATTTATAGCTGTTAATAAAAAAAAGTCAAAAATAATTTGATAACGCGCAAATTTGTATACCTCAGTCAAACTTAACAGCTATACCAATGTTTTTGCTTTAAAGAGCAGATATAAAATTTGCATTAACCTAACAGCCGTTGCAAGCGGCATTGAAGCTCCTTTAGAGAGTGCTGCAAGCGGTTGGTGTCCGGTTTTTGATAGCATATGTTCAAACACGCTGCGACTATATCCTGCGCTTTTCCCAGTATTCGTCGCCTTATAGGAAAACGGTGTTAAAAAATTTTGGCAGTCAAATATTTCTAAAAGTACTTACTTGGACCGATACCAAATTGCCGTGGCATTATCAGCCAGTAGGGTGACGACACGTATGGCCGACTGTATCAAGTGCCATTCATTGCCTTCATTTGCCCAAATGCGTTCGTTCATGGATATCATTCTAAACAAAAATTAACAATATTTTAAATTACACTTGTCTTTTCTCGTACTGTCATTTTTTTTATGCACATACGTGCTATGCATAAAGAAAGTGCACGCAACACGTAATAATTTGATCTGCTGAATGCTTGATTTAACAACCTCAATCTTCGATAACTTCGATGTTTCTCATTAAATTTCAATAAAAAAAATTTCCCAGATGATCATTATTTTGTTAATAGTTTTAGGATCAAGCTTTAATTTAAAATTCAAATTTTTTGTTAACGATAGCATATGTACTTCGAAAACCGATATAGATATCGCATTTTAAAACAAACTTTACTTTCTCGTCGTATACGCGATCTTAAATCTCAAATCTTTATCTCTAATAATCACCGGACAGACAGACGGAAATTTGAGAAAACCATTATACACGTTTCCCAATACAATATTACACCACTTACCTTGAGTAATATTCTAGAAGTAGCTCAATGTCGAGTTTCATACTGAACAGTTTTTCGGGCACTGTTCCTTCCGGCAAGTGCATTTGACAGGCCTTTATTTCAAGTTCTCGGATTAGAAACGAAAATGGAAAGCAAGGACCTGATTCGCCAAACTCTCTTACTAAAAGCTCAATTTTTGTAAAAAGTCGTACACTACGTTCTTGAGCCGAACATCCAGGCCCCTCCACAGCACTGTTAATGATATTACTCCAAACGGATTCAATTAACAAAGGATCGTTGTGATTGGAACAGTTCAATATCGATAGCTGGCATTCCCACAGTTCAAATGGATCGGCAAAGTTTTGATACAATTGTGTAATATCATATAGGGCATAATGCAATTCCTGGATGTTCTGTCTTACTTCTGGGTTAGTGCTTGCAATTAAAGACATTGCATCAAGCACGGATTTTTGCACTCGTGCGATTTCTAACTGAAAATTGAAGACATAATTATTTTAATAAAACTATACACAATATGTAGAACACTCACCTTATCCTCCAGTTCCTTCAAAAATATACCATTGGTAATGGATGAGCCAACTTTCTCATTGCGCATGCACATAATCGCACGCACCAAATAGTCGATGCGCAAATCCAGAGATATATTCTCACTACGCGTCATTGCCAAGTTGTCGAGAATCTTTGCAGCCTGATGATGATGACCGTTCTTTTCGTAATACTTCCAAAGTAAATCAATTATTTTCACATTCTCTGGATTGCGGCTAACACTACGTCGCAAGAACTCGCCCAACGATGGTTCAACTATAGCCAACAGTTCAGTTTTCATGTTATGCGATAGAAGCCATTCGTAAATAGTTATATGTATAAGCGGATCTTTGGATCGCAGCGCTTGGCTACTAATCTTTCTAATGATCGGTTTCGATCGCTTTTCCATATCATGATGATCGTGAACTTTATCGCAATTGTTGTAGATGGGACGATTTGGATTTTGTTCGGGATTACTGCCGCGAGCATCATGATACACATAATCAAGCATAAGCTGTACTTCCTTGTAGTAGTTCATGCTGAAAGAAAAGTAGGAAAGTTTAGATAGTTCACATTTTGTTAAAATTGCTACTTTCGTATAATTACCGCGTGACAAAGTATGAGTAACCCTCGCGATCTTCAGCAGGCTCATTGTTATTGTAATAATGTATACCAATTTCATCTTGATCCATTTTTGATGCACACGTTGCCGACAACTCAACAACACCTTCGTAAAAGTCCACAGAAATAAATTGTTGACAAATACTATGTAGTGGCAAGTGTGGTGCAGCATTTAGACACATTTGCAAAGTTGTGTTTAGTTTTTGTTCCTTTTCGCTGCCTAATTTACAATTCTTGATGCTCATTAGCATTTCGGTGGCTTTGTATGTCACTTCATCCTCGTGTCTGTAGAGATTGGGGCACGCTTTCCGCAACTCATCAGAAATTGGTGCTATTCCTGCTTTATCCTTGAGAAACCAATTAACAAGTCCAATGATCAAAAAAGCACAGACCTCCGAGCGCGTCATGAGCAGATCTCGAAATGTGCAGCAACGCAGCATTTTCTGGTGCTCGGGCGACAACTGCTGACAAAGCAATTTAAATTGACTTCCAACAAGGATGCTCCACAGTGCTATCACCTCACAAGCATGCTCTGTAAAACAAACACATAAAATCGGTGAAAACGATGCAGTCGGTCGTAATCGACTTGCAAAGGAGTACGGGGAATTAAGTGGCTCAAAAACTGAGGAAGATATACCAGTTTTAAATTTCCGGGGGATGGGAGCTTTAGAAATGGGCATCCAATATTTTGATGTAGATCCCTTGGGAAAGATGCCAGCTATTTTTCGAAACAATTTTCTTGTTGTCTAGCAGTTAAATTGTGGAAAGTATTTGTTTTATGATTTGATTTTATCGACATCTTATCGATGTCCTACGTACATACGGAAGGACAGACAAACGTACAGACAGTATGACGGATATTGCCTTCGGTATCAAATAAATAAATAAGATTGGGAGATTTTTTAAGAGTCTTCACTTACTAATAAACTGATTTAATGCAGTTAACGAACGCTTCTCCTCGATTTGAGCCTGTTCTGTTGTTGGCATTTGACTGTTATTCATAAAAACAGCACTTGACCGGCCCAAATGACTTTCATAAGGCATGCGTCCTGTAGCTAAGAAACATTTAGGTGATCTGTTTTATGAGTTTATAAGTATTTGTAATATGGCATACCCGAAAGATCGTGCACTGAATGCTTGTCTAGAAAGCAACGCAAGGAGCGCAATTCCGACAATAGCATTGCACAGTTGCTTCGTGTGAGATTTGAACATAGATTCTTATCTACGCAATGTGTTTGCCAAACAGAGCGCAACATACGCGACACATATATATACAGGCCATCATGTTTGGCTGAATATATTATTGGGGTAGTATTTTCACTATTCGGCATTATGGGGTTCGGTTGTTGTTGACCGGATGGTTGTGGAACTGAAATTTTCATTAAAGATAATAAGCAGGCACTTACGTAAGTGGGTCATCATTAATGTTACGTACTTGGACTTATTAACTGATTGTATGGAGCACTCATAGCACCGATGTTTGGCATTGGTGTTGACATGTACATGGGCGGCATTCGATCTTTTCCAGACCCGCCTGCATTTGGCTGACCCACGATATTGTTAGGCAGAGTACGATGGTTGGCATTCATAAATAGTTGTTGATAGAACGGCTCGCCGCCGTATAGCATAAATGCTTGAGTGGCCCACATGGCAATCTCGCTGTCACAAAACTCATTCGATGTGGCTAGTAACAACGCAGTAACGCATGCCTCTCGTTCCGTTTGCGTTTGAAAAAACATTTTGATCGCCTCGTGATGCGGACCCTTGCACGCCACTAGCAACTGCTCCAGTATATGAGCCGATTTGAGTAACTCGACAATATGAGTGCCCTGATTGGTTAGCATAACGACTTTCGGCGAAGTGCGAGCATGATATAACATTGAAGTTGTTTTAGCCACATTTGGATTATGAACTTCAGCCATACTCCAGACGATGCCATCAAGGCCCTCTAATGCCGTTGATTCAACCAGGTATGAAAAGTTTGAAAACGGCGCCGAACTAATTGACCATAGTAAATCCTGTTCCTGTTGCTGCGTACTAACCATAAGCATGGTACTATCATTATGGTAGGCATCATGCACTTGCTTTGGTTTATTCGTCGTTGCGTTTGGTGTATAACCGGGCGGCAGTCGTACATGCAGCAAATAAATTCCCCTTGGTGTTTCGGTATCATCTTGCATCATTGGGATCGTTGTGTTAGACTGACTATTGCCAAAATGGTCAGTCATACAATTTAATTGTTGATGCTGCCCATTTAATTTAGTGGTTGAAAAATAAAGCCGCACACCGCACTGCGTGACAGCCATCAGGTGTAAAACGTTGGAATCATTTGAAGTGAGTGGACAAATAGCTTTTACGCTTTTAAAAATGGACGGATCAACAGTTCTATAATAATAACAATAAATAATGGTTGGTATGTTTATATTTGTTATTTTTTTTTTTTTTTTGTATGGGTATTTTGCATACTTACTTGATCAAGCTAATTGCTTGTAGGGCAATATCATTTTGCGATATCCTTCCCAATCTTCGTACTTCCGAAGTGTTGACGCCAAAATACCATGCTTCGATCGAACTTTTCTCAGTGAGCACATAAAGCAGCTTGCGGCTATTGTCAATGACGATTTTTACAATAGGATCGGGTTCCTATATAAATAATCAATACATTAAATTTGGAAATATAAATATTTAATGATCTATTTACCGAAAATACTTTCAAAAAACTTGGTAGTATATAGGAAGCAATTCCTTGTGAATGATTAATCTTTTTACAACGGTTTCCAAACCAGCTCGATTCTGAATGATAGTCAAACTCATATAGACAACCATCGCGTGCTCCCAAGAAAATGCGTCCATCGGCACTGCCCTGGATTTCATTAATAGGTCCATTGTCTGTGCCAAGTACGAACAGAGGTTTCCTCATTAGCTGCATTCCGTCTCTGGAATCACGCTGCTTCTCAAATGTGACGCCTAAAACGACCACTTCCGAGGGTGTCGATAGAAAAAGCAGATGCTTGACAGCATCCACCAAGACACCGGGCCTTGGATTGACGAGGCCAACGCCTAAAATTATTTTATTTAAGCCGTCGTAGTAGGCAACATCTCGGGCATGCTCATATGTCCATAAATATAAATCAGAATCAAGTGCTAGCCAGGCACGTCCGATTGCTGGTAAAAGACCCATTTTACAATAGCATTTGATATCTGCGAATATATGATAAAAAATTAGTTTTAACCTTTTAGCTTAAGCGCTTCACAATATTTACTTTCGAAATGCTCAAGGATCTCATTGGGTATCCCAGATCTTGTTAGGGTACGCAGTTGTTGTAGGTTATGTGTGTCACTGGACGTCAATTGTGCCAGCGTCTGGTAATCGTAGTCGTTGAGGCCGCTCATTGTTGCCCTCCCATGCTGACTGATGCCGGTTAACTACACAAATGAAACTGTAAGTGGGTGTCGCATAAAATAAATAAAAATATAACGTCATTTACCTCAAAAAGTTCCGGCTTGTTTCTGTCTCGAAAGTCGTGAGACTCTAGCATATTTCCTGCTGTTTGTAGGACGTCAGGTGGGGTTGCTGTGCTATTCATTTTGCTATTTAATCTTTTGAAAACAATATAAATTATAAAATATTATCACAAAAATTTATTATATTTCTTGTCAAATCGTTTGGACACAGAAAAATTTGCAAACTGCTGCCGGTTGTACATAGAATTTGCCCCACGCCATACAGCTCCCGCCATTAATTTTTATTGTCATTTCTCTGTCAACTTAACATATAATCGAAATGTTGTATAACAGCTGTTATAATTATTCGCTTTGACCATAGACGAATTAACAGAAAGTCGAGAAATCATAGACTAGTAACTAGTTGTTTGTTGGTTAATGCGAGATATAAGAAATAATTTGATTGTGTATTATTTAAAGTCAACCACGGCTATTTATCAAAAAATTCTGTTAATTGCCTTTAGAAACAGCTGAATGTAATTTTTTGCTAGTTTATGTTTGCTTTTAAAATGGCCATTTTTCAACATATAAAAAAAAATGTTTGTTTCAAGCCGCTCAAACAATAAGGATTATTAACAGCTTTGTATGGTTTTCTGTTCTCTCAAACCATCGATTAGTTCAAGCTATCGGCCTATCGTTTATATCCAACGTGGACATACAAAGGCCCAACCAAACGTTGATTTCTTTCTTAAAGACTCGCGGCACGCAAAGTTTGAACATATGATACGCCGAGTATCGACCCAAACGATGCTTACGCAAGAGTTCGTTGAGTTATTTTTTTAACGAATGCTGTTAAGACTGAATGCATGGTTTGACTGAAGTGAAAACATGCATGAATGCTGAGCAATACAGAGTTGTCGCTGATTTTTTATTCTATGGGAATTATTAAACAAAATTGTTCTATCATCATTTTATTGTTTATAAACACATTGATATAATGCTTTAGATCTATAAAAATATCTATAATATGTTTTTAACATGGTATTACATTAATTGTTAACATTTATTTTCAATGGCATAAACAAAGAGCACATGGCAACAATGTTCCACCGCTAATGCCATATGGTTTGTTTACATTGCAATATAAGAAGAAGAGACAAAGCACTTAAGCAACGTTTGGCTATGCCGATGATTCTCAATGCGTAAGCAAACTTTTCGTTCAGTCTTGCAACGAGTCTTTAAGAAAGAAATCAACGTTTGGGTGGGCCTCAACATACATCAGCCTTACAGTTCGTGTATTCATATTATGTACGATAAGTGTTGTTCCAACCATTCAGTCTGAACAATCCATTTCGTATAAAGCAGAGTTATCCAAATAGTATTAATCTTGTGAATTCATGAAATACAGTTAACGGTCACCTTTAACAGTATTTTATATGACCACGCTGTAAACAACATTTTGCAAAATGTTAATATTTTTGGACGCACACAGCTGTATACATTGCTGTGAGGGTTAAGTTAATCATCCCTAAAAAATACCACGTAAACCCAAACGCACAAAACCAAAACTATGATTTTAAAAAAAATTATTTTTGTGCTGTCATTTTTAACAGTTGCACTAGCTATTGATGACCCGCAGAAACAAAAGGATAAGTCTACAAAACTGCCACCCTGCAAAGCTTGCACCGTACTCGTAGAATCTTTCAATTTGGGACTTGAGAAAACGAAACGAGGCAAGCATGCCGGCGGAGACGCTGCCTGGGAGCAGGAGAAAATGCGTGCCTATAAAAACAGTGAAGTGCGGTTCGTTGAAATCCAAGAGCAATTGTGCACGGAGGTGAAAAGGGGACAGGACCATTGCCACACCTTAAGCAACGACCATGAGTCGCTAATTGAAGACTGGTTTACGCACAAGCAGGATGAAGAGCCAAACCTACATACCTGGTTGTGCATTGAACAACTTAACGTTTGCTGTCCTCCAAACACATATGGACCAACTTGCAAGCCGTGTACGAACTGCAGCAATAACGGTGTGTGTTTAAATTTTTAGCATAGTATTTTGTTTGTTAGCAATTTAAAAATTTATTAAAAAGGGAAATGCAAAGGTAGTGGTACCCGCAAGGGTAACGGTCAATGTCTGTGTGATAATGGCTACACAGGCACAAATTGCAACGACTGCGATGAGCATCATTATGAAACGTTTCGCGATGCTACAAAACTTCTTTGCACATTGTGTCATGTCGCTTGCGGTGACGGTGGCTGCAACGGTGCTGGTCCGAAGAGTTGTCGCAAGTGCAACAATGGCTGGCGCATGGACACTGAAAGCGGTTGTGTGGACATTAACGAGTGCGTCGATAGGCAAGATCGCACCTGCCGACCGCAACAGTTTTGCGTTAACAATGAAGGCTCCTTTACGTGTTTGGAGTGCGATCGTTCCTGTAACGGCTGTGATGGCGACGGACCGGATATGTGCAAGAGGTGCGCCGATGGCTACAAACTAAAGGAAGGCAAATGTCAGGGTGAGTAAGCTCAAACGGTGAATTAAACAACTATTTAATTGCTTGTCTGTTTTTCCTCAAATAAAAAGATCTCTCATCAAAGCAACGTGACTCGTATGTGAACATTACACGGTTGCTTACTTATTTTGGAATGTGCATTGCCACCTGCGTCATCTTTCAGAGCTCCACACATATTGCATATATTGTCGGTGGAGCGGTGGCAATCTACATAGCAGCTTCCGAGTACTGGTTAAACTCAACGACGCAGATTGCACAAAGGCCCGAATTCGACACTAAGCAGCTGGAAGATTTGATTATGAAGTCATTATAAACTCCAATCGACAAAATTGCATAGACGGTGATTAGCTTATTCTGTGAATAATTCGTTCAAGAGCATTAATCTGCAGTAATTTCATTGTTGTACACTTTGTGTGGTAATAATTCAAAAAAAAACTTCGATTTATCGATCAATTTATTATTATTTTATGCTTGCAGTAGCGCTAAAAGAAGCGGACGGCGATAGGGAAGAGGTTTTTGCAGAGACGTTGACACATGAAGAACATCAGCGCACAAAACAAAAGTTAGTCAAATTTAGATTAATAACATTACCAGAAAATATATTTAAGAATTTATTACATCGCAAAATAAATAAAATAAATACGTTTTCATAGATGATTTGGAACAGTTCGTGTATACATACATACATATGTAAGTATATTTATTTTTATATTTTATTTAGAGCTGTGTTTCATTTTTTTATAAATTAAATTATATACAATAAAATGTTGAAAATAATTTTAGTTTCATAACGATATAGAGATATAGAGAGCGTTTTCAAATTGGATAAAATGAAACCTTTAGTTTAGTTAGCAGTAAACTCATGATATCCAATGAGTTTTGCTGAATATGTGATCTATGAATGTGATATGTACCTATATTGACAAACCCAATCTTGACTAGAGTAATAAAGTACGGCAAAACTTAATTTTCGGCACACGCATCGCGCACATTGCAATCAAAACAAAAGTATAAACAATGATGGCCGTCTACATTCTGATGCCAATTCCCGATGCACTAGCTGATTTTGAACAAGTTGGCAAAAAAAGTTGACAAGGCAGAGAGCACTTTTTTTTTTGCACGAGCTATAGTTAGGTCGGGCGATTTTCTGTTAAAGCGGCTGTTAAATACTCGTTGGATTGACATAACAGCTGTGCAATAGCACGCGCGAACTTTTAAAAATTCGAAATGGTACGCTTTCAAATCGAAAATCATGCAAAAATACATAAATAAATTTGATTGATTTAGTTTCAATGGCTTTTAATACTAATTAACATAATTAATATACAAATTTAAGCCATACATAATAATAATCGGACGCATCAAAATGCGTAATATTATTATTGAGCACTGCGCATGTCTAACCCAAAGCCCCATTAGCTACGTTAGTAAATAGCAGCGCGCTGGAACTTTGATGGTCGACGCATTGGAATGCGGCATGTTTATGCTGCATAAGGATCCAGCAACAGCAGCAGTGGCAAAAGCAATTTCTGGCTTAGAAGGTCAAGCTCTTTAGCCGAAAAAAAAATGAGTTTATAAAAAAAAATGCCCAGCAGCAGAAACGTTGGTATTTTGTATATACAAACGTTACCATATCCGGCGCGCAAAATCAATAAATAGTCAGAGTCTTAGGCCAACCCGTATCAAATCATACATACAGATATCCTGTCAACTAGCAGGCTTTTGCGTAACCAGACAAAATAGTTGTTTTCGAAACTACAAGCAGTGAACAAAACTATCACAGAAAAATTCCAAAATATCCCAAAAGTGAGTTTAAAATTTCAAAAAATATTGTCAATGCTAAAATGTCGTCGGCTTCATCGTCATCCACACGACAACCATATGGCCTGACAGCGAATAGCCTTGATAAAAACTATCAGAACTATGATGGACCGACCGGTATTTTAGCCAGTAGTAGTAAAAATGGACGGCAGCAAGAGTCCCAGCCGAGACGCCACCAACAACAACAGCAGTTGCAAGAACGCGAAGATACTCTCGAATATTTTATAAAGTTTCCAAAGCCAGCGTCCGATAACGAATTTGTGCTAATCAGTGGCAATGACGAGCACAGTAATGTGCCAATTGTTATGCTGTTGGGCTGGGCAGGTTGCCAGGATCGGTATCTGATGAAGTATTCCAAGATCTACGAGGAGCGAGGGTAAGTAACATCGGTTAGTTATTTTACTGTCAAGCGTTGGTCAATCGACTACTTGTTAATTTTTCTATATTTTTGTTATCAGTATAAAAATTCATTTAACTAGTGGGTAAAATCAGGATAATCAAGCCAGCAGACACTGGCCTAGTCTTATTTTGGATATCCCAAAATTTAAAAGCAAAATTACCAAACCCCCTTAACAATCGGTTTTTGAAGATTGTCAGTATAATTTAATTTTTGGTTACAGCCTAATAACTGTTCGCTATACGGCACCAGTTGATACGCTGTTCTGGAAGCGCAGTGAAATGGTGCCGATTGGCGAGAAGATACTCAAGCTGATACAGGACATGAACTTTGATGCGCATCCGTTAATCTTTCACATATTCTCCAACGGTGGTGCCTATCTCTATCAGCACATCAATCTGGCGGTGAGGAAACACAAATCGCCATTAAAGGTGCGTGGCGTGATCTTCGATTCGGCACCTGGGGAGCGTCGTATGCTTGGGTTATATCGTGCCATAACCGCTATATATGGCAAGGAGAAGCGCTGCAATTGCTTAACAGCATTTGCCATTACACTGACTTTAAGCATTATGTGGTTTGTTGAGGTAAGGCAAATTTTAAAGCAAAACATAATTTATATAAATATTTCGTTTTTGTAGGAATCTTTTGTGGCCTTTAAGAATTTGTTTGTCAAATCAAGCATGCCTTTGCATGCAAGTCCATTTTGTGAGTTAAAGAACGAGACTAACAAATATCCGCAGCTATTTCTCTACTCCAAAGGCGATGTTGTTATACCCTTTCGAGATGTTGAGAAGTTCATAAGATTGCGACGCGATCAGGGCATCGATGTGTCGTCGGTTTGTTTTGAGGATGCTGAGCATGTAAAAATCTATACCAAATATCCTGCACAATATGTACAGTGTGTGTGTAGTTTTATTCGGAACTGTATGACAGTTCCTGCATACCAGCTCAACGAAAATGTTGATGTCAATGAATCAGATTCCGCAGAGCAGCTGCAACAACAGCATCTGCAAGGCAGCAATTTTAAATATGATTAGATTTTATTTTCGATTAAAAAAAGCTTATACTGCTCGCTTGAGCAGAGAATAATGAATTAAACCTTTGTGATAGGCAGCACAACTAAACTTTAACTAAAAACCACAACATATTCATAATATGGAAACGCAGAAATTTTAAGATAAGTTATTAACCATAATATTTATTGCAAGCGTGCGCATGGCGCTCGCTACTCGCTTTAATGTAGATACGAATTTAAGGGTTACTCCATCTTAACGTGCGTTCTTATACTATTTTCCCCATAATCTTACAAAATGCACGGAGCGCAAAAAATAAAATAATAATAAAAATATAAATCTACGACTTTAATATTAAAATAAAATGTATTATGACAATAGCTGGATGCTACGGTTCTACTAACCAGAGTCGTGTAGACTATCGAAGTTGTTGGGGCAATCCTATATATTCGATAGCTTTTGACCAGACGCCATCTTGGAATGTGGAAAGAAGAAGAGAACAAAAAGCAAGCGAAAAATCATTAAGCGTATTTATTTGAATGTATAAATTGCATAAAACTATATATTTAAGTTCAAGCTCATACATTTAATGCTCTACCTAAATATATAAAAGAAACCCCAGCACAGCTGCCACGTTGCGTTTGCCCAAAAAGGCTTAGCCAAAAAAAATCGAACTCCGACGGCCCGAAGGTATCTCGCACAAACACTCGTACACACACAGGCAACACATCAGTGGAAGCAAAAGCAAAAAGGTTGAAGAAGCAGAGAGTGTTACTCCATTTAACTTAGCGTATCTACTTGGATCTTAGGTAAATAAAACAACAGGCTGTAACTCAGCAAACTTTAAAAAGCTCCTCAACCTTAAAGACATTTCTGCCAACAACACCGCTGCCCCGGCAATCGTCGAGGTTGAGGTGCGCGCTTTGCGAGTGTTTGTGCGCGCAATTAAGGCATAATTTACGTTGATCCATTTTACTGTTGCAGACGCCGTTGCCGACTACTGGTCGGTCACTAGCGGCGATTGTGTTGCGGGAAGGTGATATAACTTTGCAGCCTCGACAGCTTGCAGCGGACTATGTCTGACTTTTTGCGCCATCAGAAACAAAAAGAGCACACATAGCCATGGCTGCGACGAGAAAATTGCAAGGTAAGCACAATTCCCCCACATATAAATATGTGTGTGTTTAATAAACTAATTTTCGATAATACTCTCGATAGGCGAAATTGATCGATGTTTAAAAAAGGTGGGTGAGGGCGTGGAAACATTTGAGGATATTTGGAAAAAGGTACATAATGCAACAAACACCAACCAGAAGGTAATTAACCTAACAGCTTATTTGTTGGTATTTTGGCTTTTATCTTACATTTCCCAATATTGTAACATTACAGCAAAAGCATCTGCAGGAGAAGTACGAAGCAGATCTCAAAAAAGAAATTAAGAAGCTGCAAAGGTTACGAGATCAAATCAAATCATGGATTGCATCCGCCGAGATCAAGGATAAAAGTGCGCTTCTGGAGAATCGAAGGCTCATTGAAACGGCAAGTTTCTTACTTACATCCAAAAGCTGTGAACAATTTTTCAAATCAACCGGTTTTCATTATCTTTTTTCAATTTAATTTGATTATAAATAGCAACATTTAGATTTTTATCTAAGTTCTAAAATCTTATCGATTTATAGCTAAAAAGTATCGTTAATATTGGAAAACTTTAAAGTTGCAAGAACTCAAACTCAATATAAATTGATTCATTTTGCAATTCTCCTACAGCAAATGGAACGCTTTAAAGTTGTGGAGCGCGAGACAAAAACAAAAGCGTATTCGAAGGAAGGTTTGGGTGCCGCACAAAAAATGGATCCAGCGCAACGAATAAAAGATCATGCGCGCAATTGGTTAACCAGTTCAATTAGTACACTTCAAATTCAGATAGATCAGTACGAAAGCGAAATTGAGTCTCTGTTGGCGGGCAAAAAGAAACGTCTGGATCGCGATAAACAAGAGCGCATGGATGATTTGCGGAGTAAACTAGATCGACATAAATTCCATATAACCAAACTGGAAACACTGTTGCGACTGCTGGACAACGATGGCGTTGAAGCGGAACAGGTGAACAAAATTAAGGACGACGTTGAATACTATATTGATTCATCGCAAGAGCCGGACTTTGAAGAAAACGAGTTCATCTATGACGACATCATAGGGCTTGATGAAGTGGAACTGAGCGGCACGGCCACAACGGACAGCAACAACAGCAACGAAACTAGCGGCTCGCCCAGCAGCATCACTTCCGGCGGCAGTCCATCCCAATCGCCAGTTACAGTGCAGCAGGTGTTACCCACTTCCTCCTCACAGCAGCAGGTATCAACGGTAGGCAGCAGCGCTGGCAGTGGCACCAGCGCCGCCACCGCAGCTCAATTCCAGCATATGCAAGCAGTAGCGGCTGCAGCCGCCGTCGCCGCACAGCAATCGAACGGCAATAATGTAGGTTATGCGAGCGATACCAGCGCAGCTTCATCCTCAGCGACAACGTCCACCGAGGCGACAACGGGTGGCGAGAAGCGCAACAAAAGCAGCGAAAGCAGTAGTAACAGCAGCAAGGCCAAGGTAATACTTATATGAATATATATATTCTTGATCAGCTGGCAATTTGACGTCAATAACTAAAATTTAAAAAGCATATATTCTGATAGTAATGCACCAAAAATATTGAAATTATCAACTTTGCAAAAATGTATAGAAGATATCTCTGATCAGGTCATCTTTCCTAGGTCTCTTTAATATTTGTTTTTCTATAGAAATCACGTTATTGGATGTAACTAAATTGTAATTCTACATATATATAATTTCAGCAGCAACCTCAACAACAGCCGATCAAGCCGACGCCAGTGCGTGCAACAACAAAAGCGCCCACGGGTAGTGATAGTAAGTTCTCAAAACTTAATTTATATTTATATTTACGAAAGTTATTGCGAAACTTCAAAACAACGTTTTTTGCTTGGCAGCACAAGTCAATAAGATTATGAGCTCAACGCCCAGCAAAAACCAGCAGCAACAACTACCGACGGTCGCTTCTGTTTTTGCATCCAGCGGCACACAAAACAACAACAACAGCAGCATCAACAACAACAGCAGCATCAACAACAACAGCAGCGTCAGTAATAGTAGCAGCAATGTTGCTGCCAGTGGTCACAATCCTGCCGTGCAGCCACATGCCCCAACGCCTGGTCAAAATACGTCTACCATTGCCGTGTCCTTAAGCACAGCAGCAACAGCACCGGCGGCAGCATCAGTACCTTCGGCGAATAACAGCAGTAGCAGCAACAACATTCAAGGCCTATCTGTGATTCAAGCGATACCAACAATTGCATTTGCAGCGGTGGCTAAACACAACACATGTAGGTCGTCCCACTTGAAGCATACAAACTTAATTAATAATATATAATAATTATCATTATAATAACTTAATATAATAATATACTCAACATGGCTTTTAGCACTAATGGAAAATGGACCTGTGCTGCAACAACAGCAAGTGACAGCGCCAACTGTTGCCGCCATCGTGAGCGCCAGCGCGCAGGCCCAACAACACCAGCAGCAACAGGCGGCGCAACTATCCAATCTTCAAACGAATTCCTCACATTTGCATAACGGTAATCTATTAATATATTTTTTATTCTAATAAACCACCTGTTCATAAAGTCATCCTATTCGCTAAAAGCATATTTGCTTATTTTGTTTGCGTTTAACATATAAAAAAAATTAAATAGCGTCCGCATAACGCATTAGGAAATAAGCTCAAGTTGTGTAGCTAAGGTCTTTCTACTTTTGTTATTATATATACTGAATTTGTATTTAATAGACAAAAAAAAGGCTTAATAGGCGAAATGAAATGACTTCAAAAAGAATCAAGATATGTATATTTTCGGATCAGAAACAAAACAACAATTAAATTTTCTAAGTGTGCCTGTATTTCTTATTCGAATCAAAATATTTTTAAAATTCTTTATCGTAATTCTCCATCAAATAAAAGCCTTTGCACGTACTTTGTCCTCTTTCAGGCTTGCCGGTCTCACTCAGTAGCAGCAGCAGCAACAACAACAGCAATGCTGTCGATGCAATATCATTGAAAACCATGGCACAGGAAGCCATAAATCGATCTGTGATCGAGCCCAATTCCCTTAATCAGCAGCAGACAAGTAACATCGACACGAGACAGCAGCAGCAGCAACAACAACAGGCGCAGCAGCAAGCAGCACAGCAATCGTTACTGCAACAGCATTTTAGCACCGAAACAACTGCCAACCAACAACAACAGCAACTTCAACAACAGCAAGCGACGGCTGCAGCAGCTCAACAGCAGCAGCAGCAACAACAACAGCAGCAGCAGCAAAAAAATGCAGCAGCGGCGGCAGCAGCAGCTGCAGCGATTGGAACAATTGTTGCTGCTGCCAGTAATGGTCCTTCAGCTGGCAGTGGGCTTATGAATATGGCAAATGCTGCCGGTCAGCCGACAAGCGGTAGTGGTGGTGTCGTTGTTGCAGCCAATGCTAAAACGCATCCAGCGCAACAACAACAACAGCAGCAGATGCCAACAACTGAGGCGCACATACCTCCACTGCTGGGTGTAACGCCGCTTGGTCCAACACCGCTGCAAAAGGAGCATCAGCTGCAATTCCAGATGATGGAAGCCGCATATTATCACCTGCCACAGCCCATTGATACAGAAAAGCTGCAAACATATTTTCATCGCTCACCAGTGCAAACGCCATCGCACTATCCCCAGGTGAGTCAGGTATAAATATGATGATTTGTAATCCTACATGGCTATAGCTTATACAACTTTTGCCCACAAACATAAGGCACAGCTGCCCATCTACGACACAGTTGAATTCTACCAGCGACTCTCAACGGAAACACTCTTTTTTGTTTTCTACTATATGGAGGGCTCCAAGGCGCAGTATCTCGCAGCTAAAGCGCTTAAAAAGCAAAGCTGGCGATTCCACACCAAATACATGATGTGGTTTCAAAGGCACGAGGAGCCCAAGATTATCAACGATGATTACGAACAGGTGAAAATGGCAGATAATATTTAAATACGCACAATTGAAATATATAATTGGTTGTAGCTTTTTTTATACTTTTCATATTTGACTTGTTTTAATATTACTTACATTAATATTATTCTTAAGTATTCCAATTTTATGTTGAGAACGCGATAATGGCATATTTTCTGTGATTCGAACTCTTAAAATAATTTAGTAATTTGTTTTTTGTTAAAACTAGAATTTCGTTTTTAATAATAGTCCTACACTACATTTATAGCTTACATAAGCAATCAAACAATAAAAAAATTTAAATTTTTGTTTTTAGGGTACGTACATCTACTTTGATTATGAGAAATGGAGCCAGCGCAAAAAGGAGGGCTTCACCTTTGAATACAAGTACTTAGAAGACAAGGAGCTTATTTGAATCCTGCGTTGTTGTGATGCAGATGCGTCGGCTGTCTAAAACAAAACTAATCCATTACTACAATAAAAATCAATAGCATACAATATTCATACTACATACCAGAGCAGACATTCATTCAACAAAATCGCGCACCTGCAAACACTTATAGTACATGCATAAATTCATATAACAAACTAAATGAGAGATCATGTGTTAGAAGTTGAATAGTAAACAGGCCGTAAGCATAAGTAAAAAGGAAGTATGAAATGGAGTATAATTCTGAGATACTATTTGTTTGGAAAATGCATGTAAAAACATATGCTTTTTTATATAAATGTTTAATTGTTTTTTATATTTTTTATTAAGAAATTTTTCCTACACTATGAGAAAACAAAAAAAATCTAAAAAAGTTATGCAAAAATTGTGCAACACATTTAATTTTCTAGAATTTGCCCCTTCCATTAAGTCAGTTTACAAGCTCCTATATTTATATCGCTTAGCGTCTGGATTCAGCTACACTCCCAGCTCGAGCTGCCGCCCCTCCTCCGCACCTGCATCATGTATAAAGAGCGCAGCTGTGTGCAGTAAATAGTTTTAATTTTAAACATTTAGCGCACCGATTTTGAATGCGTTGAGTAAAAACGTTAAAAAAACGCGTAAGAATAAAAAACAAAAAAAAAAAACTTCAGCTGATCTTATTTAAATTAAATAATGTAATTACGATTACTAAGATCATTGATTAAATTGAGCATGATAAAGATGCTGCAAAGCGAGAATCAACAAATTATTGCGTAAATACTTTTTTTTAAATTTAAGCAAAATAAAAAAAAACGCGAGTAAATAGTTAAAACCTGTTTGGTGTTTTAATTTCATCGTTTAATGAACTTTTTTTCGTTTTCTTTTTCTTTTAGCCAGTTCGATCCTAAGACCGCCTCAGTTTTGTTCGTTTAAATGTTAATAAGTCATATATAGTCAAATGATATAAGCAAATGCATTTTAGAATGTTTTTGGGTAATTAAAGCATTTTTGCTACACAAAAAACGAAATACATATTTAACATTATACAAGAATAGTTTTAAACGGAAAACATTTAAAAAAAAAAACAACTAAAAAGCGTGCAAAAAAACGTGAAAAACATTTTAAAAATTATTAAGACAATTCGCATTAAAATATACATATAGTAAATACAATAATATGCCGCCCACTGCGTACTGAATTTTATCAAAAATATAATTATGTTTACTATTTCGTTAATACTTAGATTGGTTTCGGAATTCATTGGCCTGCTCCTAGAAAAGGCAAATGGTGTTCATACCATAACGAACTGCCGCTGATAGTATCTTGTTGCTTGGAAAATCAAGTTGTTTCAAACTAACCATTTTTTGATCGCTCCATCGTCTGCACCGTCCGTACTGCCTTTAACTTCGCTTTAAGCTAGACTCACCGAACATGGTACGAGGATAGCAATTGACATCCCACTAAGATCTGCATAAAAACTTTGGACTAAACGGCCCACGCCCAATACCAACCCAGCCCCCTTTTCTACACCTTTTACAAACTTTGAGCTAGAGTCACCAAATTTTTTGTCATCCACATCTGCATCAGACAATCCTTGAGGCAGCCTTCACCCTACTTCTATATGTATTAATGAGTAAAATAATTTATGTAAATGGTTCTTCTGATCTTGAACCCAAGACTTGACAATCGCGCAATCATTTTTTGTATGCATGTATGTGTGAGTGTGTGTGCTTCTGAGGTATGGGGACTTGGCGTCCAAGGTTTTCATGCAGATCTTTGTGGGATGTCAATTGCTATCCTGCTACCAAATTTGGTGACTAGCTCAAAATTTGTAAAATTTGACGGAAGGTGGCGGAGGGGGGGGGGTGTTTGGGTTGGGGTGGCATCACATTATCACCTATCTTGGCACTAAATTTGGTGGCTCTAGTTATAAATAGTTTATTGAACTACATATCCACAACAGCACTTATATTTTATTAGGGCGTCTAAAATTCGTTAGTTCATTCTCATATAAAAGAAGTCTGTTATGTGAGTCCGAAAAAAGTAAACTGTGGTCGTGCGTTGGAGCAGACACAAACAATTTTTTTTTACATGTAAGGCCATGACGGTCTTTTAAAAATGCTGGGGGCTACCACCAAGCATGCACGATTTTTACGTACTAAACACACCATAAATAACAACGGACCACATCTCCAAAGGATTACGATTAAGTATTACTTCTTGCCTAACTGGTTGCCTAAAAAGGCCGTCTCCTTATTTACCCAGTACTCAGGCCATCCCTCTTTCTACTTGGGTATTGTTCAATGCTTCGCGCCGCTCTCTTGCGCACCTCCGGAGGTCCTTCTGGGTGCAAACGATTCTCTGGGAAAACCCATTCCAGTTAGCGTCCGATTCCATCAAATATGACTCCAGTTATTCCAGGGTAGGTGTGTTGCTCCAGCTAGAAATCTCGGACAGTGGTACAGGACACGCTCAGGATCTTCGCGACAGCCCAGACAGACCGGACTGTCTGTACTTGATCAAGTATATCCTATACCCTAAATAGCCGGTTAGGAACTGCGTCAGATGGAAGTTAATAGCGCCTCCGCGGAATTCTATCCACTCCTAAGTATTTGGGATGAGCCTATGCGTCCACCTATCTTTCGTCGAGAAGGTCCACCTGGCCTGCCACATGGCCTGGGACGCCTGTCTCACTGACCTCAAAACAGCTTCGGGTGGTGCGAAGCCTCTCATAGACTACCGGCAGGCGTGGGCTTCCATCATTTCGCGAGCGAGCAGGTCCGCAGGCATCATGTTCGTTAGCACAAGTGTTGCGTCATCTGACACCGCACGGAATCTTAAGATCACTAGTAGTCGGTACGGCGCTGCCAGCTTACTCATATTTTTATCTAGGGCTGCAGCCCAGATTGGTGCAGCATACAAAGTGACTGACGCCACGTCCTTTCCAAGAAGTAGGCGCCTTCCACCCCTGGGTCCCCGTAGGTTTTCCAACACCCGGGGGATCCTTTGTGTATGGCTCTGATTTGATGGTAACATTTCCAACCTCCACTTCCATAAAATATTTATTTTTTCTGTTCGTTATCAAAACCGCCTCTGTTTTCTGCTCTGCTTGTTCTGAATTGCGTCTAGCATCATCTCGTTTTGCCACCACTACGCGGGCCAGCTCGCCTGAAAACCCAATAAGCTTACATCCCTGTGGTAGGTGCAGTCTAAGTACTCCTTCATACATACCGTTGCACAGGAGGGGTACCAATGCTGAGCCCTGTGAAACACCTGCAGTTATGTTATGTTATGTCGCTTCAGTCCATCCTCTGTGTCGTATTCTAAAGTCCTGTCTGAAAAATAACTCGCTAGAATTCTCATTAGACAGGCCGGTATTCCACTTCTTCTGAGGGCATTCAGGATGATGCGCGTCCAGCTCGCAGTATTCTTTGTCGCCCCATCTCATGTCAACCACTTCCTTCATCTCGTCTACCGTTGACCGTGCTTTGCAAAATCCGTATTGGGATTCCGAGTGCGTGTCTAGCGTTCATGATCTATAGCAGTCTTACGTAGATGACTTTTTCCAGAATCTTTTCCGATTTATCTCCCTTTGGCAGCACGAGAATACTCCCGCCTGTAAACACCAAGAGTAGGTGTCCTGATGCCTTCCGGCGGTTGCAAGCTTTAGCGCTTTGTTTGGGATACCATCAGGCCCTGGGGTCTTTTGGTCACCAATCTGTCTGCTTGCCGCAGTCAGCTCATCGGTCGTCACTGGGCTTATGTGCTCCGAGGCTTTCCAACTGCCGCCTTTGGAATCAGGGCCACTACGATTTTCCATAGCTCCACTGGGCATGTTTTACCTTCTTGGTAACCACCTTATAGGCCATTCACCAGGGGTTTATGTCGGCCTCTTCACATATCTGGCGAAAGCAATTGGCTTTAGTGCGCTTGATGCTATGCTTAGTTACTGGCACTCTGAGGGAGTCCCCTTGCACTTAGGCACTTTTTCCTCAGATGGATGATGGTTGATGTAGTAAGTGCAATAGCTTCGAGTATCATAGCTGTTGTTTACAAGATTAGCGAATTTAATGCCAATTGCTTCTATGACACTACTCAACAATTTGTGTCACCGTACGTGCTGACTACTCTATATTGTTTTCTGCACAGTGCTATAATCCAACCAACTTTAGATACAGGCTTTACAGGCTGTGCGAGGGGCGAAGTTTAAGGAATGTGACCAGCTATCCTTCAACCATATTTGTTTACTTTCCCCTTTTTTAAAAGGCGGGGGACCGAAAGGGTGTGTGTGGCATCCCCACTTTTGATGCAGAAATTGCAGGAGGAAGCTGCCAGATACTTTCTTTACGTTTTTTCCACACTAGCTCAAGGTATACTTAACAAGGAAGTCGCACTCCCTCTCTTTGTTGCCTAAAATACAAGAACAAAAAATGAGTACGAAAGACAGCGAGAGAGTAATGAATTTCTGACTCTTGAATCTCAAACCGAATTGCAAAGCAAAACGCAAAAAAATTCGTCCGTTGAGGTGCGTCTATACCAACGCTCAACTCGAGACTGAAATTTAGGGCAATAGAAAGAGCGAGACTGAAAGAGTGCGACTACCTTTCTAAGTATACCTTGCACTAGCTGATAAAATGTAAGAATTATGTGTGTCATCGATTTGTACCCTGAGGTGTATCGACTTGCAATCAATACTCTACCTGTGAGCGAAGCGCCCCAACATTAAAAGTTTCTCTAATGCTGATATGTTTCTAGCCTTAAGCGTGTCCAAGAATCGCGCGTTCATACGGTTGGTTTGACGAAGGGAAAGACAGACGTACAGAACATGAACGACATTGCAGAAAACCAGTATACATATATTTTACTTGATTCACAGGTTCTGTAGCTGCATACTAGCAGAACATGAAACAATACTCGGCGAGTAAATAAAACAAGCATGGATTAATAGAAGTATACATATATATATTTACAATTTATTGGAATTACTAAAAAACTGTTGTGGAAGTTGTACCCCAAACGATATCGTTCTCTTCGTCGTCATCATCGTGACCCCAGCCCTGATCTGCCGTTTCCTGACCATTCAAGTTGGTCAATGCAGCTGCAAAGCGACTCTTATCGATTTGTACAATTTCTCCTCCTTCAGCTGTGGCTGGCTTTGTCTCAATTACTGGCTCCATGTCCTTGAAAAAATCAAATTCAGCCGGTTCGAGGCTATTCGATGGCGTCGTCAGTTGCACTTGAATGTCCAGAGCACTGAGATCATCCATAACCTGGCGATTGGTAGGTGGATGTGGGAGTGCTTGCATTGTTGAGGTGCAGGCGGTGAGAAAATTATCGTCAGTGGAGGGATGTGTGGCTTGTGTCGAGGTGCTGCTTGTTGTTTCCACATTGCGCAGATTTTTATCTTCCAAAGTGGCGGCCTGTTGTTGATCTTTAACATGCAGACACTGGAGTTCATCGGGATTTTCCCAATCCGACCACGTTTCCTCCTCAGCGTCATCAATTTTGTTATTATTCACCAGCGTCTGCTCATGCGCTTCGCTGCTAATGGAGCTATCGGATATGTTCTCCAGTGGTTTTTCACTCAAATTGACGATGCTTTTGTCATCTTCGCCTCCATCGGGACTCAAACGCAACGGCATTGTCGGCAAATCGCTGTCCACTGGCAGCGGGCTACCAGAGACCATATAATCCACCGCATCAATGACACTACCATTCATGAGCGGCGTTATAGAACGCGGCTCTGTCCACTCAGCGCTGCTGTCTGTTGAGACAGCGGCATGAGGGCGACCATCTGAGAAGCAACGCCTGCGATCGCCACCAAGTACAGTGGCTGCACCCAGAATGGGCACCAGATCAGCAAGTGAACGCAAAGTTTTGGCCACGAGGATGTCATTGGTATCGTTCATGCCAAGCTGTAAGTGTGGCAGTATTTCATCCAGCAACTGCTCATCACTAAGTAGACGCACATACTCCATGAAATAGTCTAGTAATATAAGGCGAATTTGTGCGTCACGTAGTCGAAACATTTTTAACACATGTGGCAAAAGATGCTTCACATAGGTTTGCGGTGAGAATAGTGCACTGCATCCATATTCCGTCTTGGTTTGCAGAACGAATGGCGTAACACAGTGTTGAGCGGTGGGATCAAGTAGTACCATTCGAGAGAGCAGATCGCTGGCCAATTGGGAAGCAACGATCTGCTCATCAAAGCAACGCAACCGCTCAATTAAACTGCTAAAGAATTGTTGGCGCGCCGAGACAGATTTAAGCGGAAGTTCAAACAAAAATGAATGTATTAGAACGAATTCATGATTGAAATACGGATGCAAAAGCACAGCAGATAATTTTGGACGTAGCTCGACACTCAGGTGCTTTAGGTGTGTGCTGCAATAATCGCGAAATTCCATTACATGTGGTATGGCCGCTGAATCGCCGTATTTGGTAAGGATTTGTTCACAAAGCGCAGCAAATGCGAATTGTTCCAGTGCCAGCTGATTGTTGTCATTCGGATCGATGGCCAGCGCTTGGCGAAAGCTGTGCGCCAGCTCAGTTAGCTGTTTGTTCAGCTCTTTTGCTTTCCACACGAACTCAAATCCGGCCAATCGCCAGCTGCCCTTATCCGTGACGTAGATGGATTGCGTGCAAATATTCAAATGTCTGGCATGGGCCTTTTCAATGAGAAAAATAAGGCTGCACAGTATAGTGCGCAATCCAAGGCATACTTGTATATCGCTTTGTAGGGCAAGTACATCACTTAGCGGGCGGACACGTTCCGTGGCCAAATGTTTCTGACCGTACTGATCCCAAGTTGACATATATTTAAGTATATAAGGATGCCGATAGATCATCAGGTTCTGTACACAGACATTAGGTATTTAATATTTTTTATTTTTCCGAGCATCTACTCACCTTTATGGCACGCTCCATTGGCCCCTGGGTTGCCCAAAGTTGTCCCTTTACTAACACTTCTCCTTTGAATATGGAGAGCAATTGGCCACCGCCGCCTTCTTCGTTACATGTTGTTAGAGATTCAGCATTGTAAAGCGCCCAAAAGTCGTTAACTTCAACAGCATTTTTGTCAATTATAAGCCCTTTTAATTTGCTGCCTTCATTACCCATTTTTTTTAATAAGCATTAATAAATAACATTAATTTTATAGCGACGTACAACTTGCGCTACGGAGTCTAACAGTCACGTAACGTAGTATAACATATGTTATGGAAAAACTGCAGTGCTGTGAAATGGTCATAATAGCTTTCCTGTGCAACACTGGACACTGTTTGCTCCAACTAGAAAATCTAAAAGTTTTTGTATCTATTATTTATTTTTGTAATGGATTTATACGATGATATAGATGCTAAACCGCGAGCTAGCCAAATGGATGGTTGGTCATCGGGCATTAAAATGTTGCAAACCCAGCTGGCAGTAAAAAAAGCCCAACTGCCCAAACCTAAGACAAGGGATCAAATTAAGAAACCGGTGAGGGGTAGATATAAGTACATATATTCAGCGCATATATATTTACAAAGATATCATATTTTTGAAACCACAGCTAATGACGCCAGTAGTAAACTTGCGCGCTAGACGCAACACAGATTCGGACAGCTTTGTGCCCATGGCTGTCACCACCATTAAGCCCATTATTATCAGCACCACTATAGCTCCAGCCCTAGTGTTGCAGAGCATTAAAACGGATGATTGGGATTTTGTGGATGAGTACGATCCACAGTGGCCCAATGAATATGAGAAACTTAAAGACAAATCAAAGAGCAATGACAAACCACGAAATAGCAGTGGTGGTACCGTCGGAGGAGGTGGCAGCAACTGCCGCGAGGAACGCGATCGGGATAGGGAGCGAGATCGAAGCAAAAGGAATCGCATAGGACGTAGGGAACAGCACAACAACAATCAAGACAATTCGCCACCAGCGATGAAATTTAGCGGCTTTAGCCAGCGTCAGAGCGATGAGGACCGATATAGCCCGCCAGCGCCTGGGTCAGTAGCCAAGCAGGGTGGTGGTGCGGCGATAGCACCACCTCCATCACTATCCATCGACAATGGCGATGGTGCATCAAATGTTACCATACCATATTCGGCTAGTTCAGTTGCGGCAAAGATAATGGCCAAATACGGGTTTAAAGATGGCCAGGGATTGGGTAAATCGGAGCAGGGAATGTCCGTGGCACTGCAAGTAGAGAAGACGTCCAAGCGCGGTGGTCGCATCATTCACGAAAAAGATGTATTCTTGCCGCCACTAACGGCACCCTCGTCACCCCCACCACCACTGTCCCAGTTGCCGGCGGCCAATGCAGCGCCAGCTGTATCGAGTCCCAATCCGGCGTCAGCTGCTGCTGCTGATATGCCACCGCCCCCCTTGCCACCAAACGTAGCACCTATAGCTGCTAGTGAACCAGGGCCCACCATTACTGAGATAATGAAAGCGCCTAGTAAAGTTGTGCTATTGCGCAACATGGTCGGACCAGGCGATGTTGATGAAGAACTTGAGCCCGAGGTTAAGGATGAGTGTAATACAAAGTATGGAGAGGTAAACAGTGTCATCATACATGAGGCATTTGGGACAGTACCCGAAGATGCTGTCAAAATTTTTGTGGAATTTAAACGCATTGAGAGTGCTATCAAAGGTGGGTTAACATTTGGTTCTGTAATCATTTAACATAACATCTTTACTTTACAGCTGTTGTGGATTTAAATGGTCGATTCTTCGGTGGGCGGCAAGTGCGTGCTGGCTTTTTTAATTTGGATAAGTTTAAAAGTTTTCAATTAAATTAAGCAAAGAAAATATTAAAGAACAACTTTAGGCGCTAAATCTTTTGTGCTTTCTTTGTCTATCTGTATATGTTAAAAAGAACAGAAAACATTGCGTGTTATCGATAACGAAATCTGACTTTGACAGATCTTCTCGATTTTGGTCAGCTATGCACGCTACGACCTATCAGATGTCTAACAACTGCGAAAGGTATACAATATTTAATAATAATTTTGTGTTTTTTCGTTTTATTGTCTGTGCTTATTTTGCTATACGTCTAAGTAGTTATCGTTTTTGGAAATTAATAGCCAGTTGAATCAAAGCAAGCGTGTGGTGACAACTCACAATAGCCAGTTGTATCGTGTCTAGTACACATAGCCAGTGAAGAGGTTTGGTTTGAGAACTGAAAACAATTATCGGAAATATTACTCGCTTTCGCTGCGTTGCAAAATTTATAAACAAAAACAACATAAAAACCAAGGTGAGTTCTTAACGTTGCTTGGTTTATTCATTGCAATTAATTTGCTGTGTGTTTTAAAATACAAACAATTGAAGAACTGAGTTTTATTTTTGGCATTTGCGCGAATACATAAGCCAAAGCAAACGGCCAGATAGCAACAGAACGGTAAATTCTCCTAACGTCAACGAAACACAAGCCACTTGTAGTTAAATTCAATAAAGCTGCAGCTAGTGCTTAATTTCTGTATTAATTTTAATAAGTGAAAAAGAAAAGGAAGCTAAAAAGAATATTTAAAAAGGAAACAATACACTACACAGAGTACTACCTCTCCAGGCCACCCTCGCCCTTCGTTGCCCGCAATCAACGTTGAACTCGTGCTCAGTGTATGCAGCTGTAATTGGTTGTTTTTGCTGCTGTTACTGCAGTAGTGACGGGCACAGACACACTTGCACACACAAGCAGCAAGACATACAAATGACGGAGCATCGCTGATCATATTGGTTGGGCGCTGCTCCATGCCAATCAACAACAAAAGATTCAAATTGTTTGCTGTTTGCTCTCTACAGCCACCGACGTCCAGCAGCTGCTATAACAAAAACAACACGCCCAGTCCAGCATTAGTTGCCATATCCATCCTAATTAGTTGATTTTATTATCGTTGAGGTCATGGGCCTGCTTTCGGCGCTTAGTACCTTTGCTGCGAGGTAAGGGGCAACTCTACCCAGAATAAGGGCTCTGAATACTCTTTTTGTTGCTTCTGTACAATTAAATGTACATAGATTCTCTCACGCAGTTTATTGCACTACTATTCAATATATTGCACGCACATATGTATATATCAATAAAATTGTATTTACATATCCACATACATACATACATACATATATATTTTTCTGCTTGTCAGTTCTCTTATATTTTGATATGCGTTCCAAAGTTGAGCAGTCGCGCCCCAATTACACACACAATCAAACAGTTTTTCAGCGTCCCATCACCCACACACACGCAAACACACAAGTACTTGCACATTTGTTGCCCGCTTTTTCAATTATATTTTCAAAATCTATTTTTATTTCAAAATTTTTTTTCCCTGCACTCTGAAGTATTCCTGGTTTTTTTGGCTTCTTGTACACATTATTTAAAAGAAAAAATCAAACAACAAATGTGTATGAACAGAATGAAATGTGTTATCAGCCCTAAATAAATCGAGCTTAACAAAAAAAATATGTTAATAAATTGTGCAATTTGTATATAGTTCTACACTTAACAGAGTTAACTGTAATTCACTTCAAATGCATTGGATTTTTGAATATCCAATTTTAAATTTTAAAAAACATATACAAATATATTATTTGTTTTTGAATAATATTTTAAAAGTTTCACTGAGCTTGATTATTTATCTCAAATCAAGAAGAATATAATATGTGATTTTGTATTACAAAATATTTTAAAAAATACTTTTTTCAAATTGATTTTTTTAATTGATAGTTAAAAATACTTTTTGAATTATTACATTATTTTGTTTTGGTTACTTTGATTTAGTAATGGAATCTTTCTGTCCTTGACTTAAAATTCGACAATTCTCAGCCCTATACTATTTGAATCGTTATTTTTTCAGTGTGTGTGCAAAACAAACAAATTTCGTAACAAATTTTAATCTCTCCAGTTCTAAGTACAAAATTTTGTTCCTGATTCATATATGTTTAACTGAACATCGACTGTCATCTGGACATTTTGCATATTACAGTTATGGTCTTGGCAGGCAGCGAATGGCAGAGTAATAAGGATGACAAACAGAACAAGCCCGACTCAGCAGCAGCAGCAACAGCAGCAACGGCAGCTACAATATCGCCGGCAACAGCACAAGTTGCAGTTGCGGGTGCACCAGCATCAGCTGTAAGCAGTGTCATTACAAGCGATCCAGGCGACCAAGAACTTACAGCTAGACCTGGCTCCATTGCGGCTGTGGATGAATTATCTAAGCGTCAGCAGCAGCGTCTCAACAAAAAGGCTCACAATAAAATGGAGCTTAACAAAAAGGCCGAGCAGGATCAGCTTTTGCTGCTGCGCGAAAAGCACGAAATGGAGACATGTGAGCAGCCGACAGAGCAGAACAGCATAGGCAATCTAAACGATGCAAATGACAATCTTGAAAATCATGAGAATAATAATACTACGATTACATCAGAGACCTGTGATTCCAATACGAACACATTGCAGGTAAATTATTTTCAGTTATCAAATTGTTTTATTTACTTTATTGCAACACTTTGGTAATTGTAGGGTCATCTGGCACAACATCAGGTGCAATTGCATATGGCTATCAACTCAGTGCTAAATGCCAATAATACAACGACATGCAGCAATCTGTTCAACTCCTCTTTGGGTGCCTTACAGTTACCGCCGAATAATAATGAGATGGATACAACACTGCTCAACAACAGTGCACAAGATATGTCATCGCCAGGCACCGAAGCAAAGATTGTACTGCAATGCGAGGGTAAGTCGCACAAATTCGAGACACGCAATATATTGCTGGCACCCGGGCAGGAGTGCAAAGTTGGACGCCTGATAGCCAAGAGCAAGGCGAGCGAAGGCAATGCCATATTTGATTGCAAGGTGTTGTCACGTAATCATGCAGTGCTCTGGTACACACCCGATGGCCACTTTTGGGTTAAGGATACCAAATCGAGCAATGGCACCTTCATTAACGATAACAAACTGGGCAGTGAACCAGCAGAGCTGCATTATGGTGACAACGTCAAGTTTGGAGTCGAGGTAATTGAGAATTCGCGACAGGAGGTGCATGGCTGCATCATAGCACATGTCACACTGTTTCTGCCCGATGGCCGCGAGGCGATATCAATCGAGTCAGAGCAGCTGCAACTTGCTGGACCGAATCGGATCAGCTATGAAGAAATTCAACGATTAAATGCTTTTCTACAGGAGGCATCGCAGCGCGAGAAAATGCTGAAAGCCAAACTAAGCAATTTGCAGGGTGTGCTCGATTCGACACGCAAAAACTCAACCAAGTGCTGGGAGAGCATGATTACCGAGGATCAGTTGCTGCACAAGATCAATCTGCTCGAAAAGAAGCTACAGATGATGGAAAAAAATGTGCCAGAAAATGCACTTCGTAATGAGGTGAGCTTTCTACACTTATTTGCTATTATGCCGTTTAAATCAGTCGTACAACTTTTTCACAATAATGTTAACCAAATGCATGTATATGGAAGTTTGTGCCTATGCTTATTTTCAGCTGCATAACGACTTTTTTTGTCTGGCTCGGGCATATAGAAAACAAAAATTATGATATCAAGTGCTATGATGCTTTAGAGTGGTATATATATATATATATATATATATATATATATATAGTTATATAGTTATATATCTATAACTACAACAAAAACGCCACATAAAAGACAAATTCGTCCTATTTGTTTATAAAATCAGAAGTCACCACTTTTTACGGTTGCGGAAGGGTTTGGGGTATTGATTGCTGAACTTCTTTTTATCGCCCCACATACTTACGCCCCTTAATCCCAAATACTTATAACTTTTCGTTATTTTTGAACTGAGGAACAGCATTCCTATGTACAGTGTGATCAGTTTATCACTTCATTTATCATAGCATCTGAATACCCAAGTTAAACAAATCTACTGCACTCAAGATTTTTATTTTAAATTATTACTTTTTAATTTTTTAATAAAAGCAATGTCAATTGCTAACACTTATTATTATATTATTTTTATTGCAGATTGTTAAGCTGCTAGAGGATAAGACTACGTATCAGCTAACAGCTAAAGAAGCACTGCGCAAGGTTTATCAGGATCGGTGCGATGCGATGCAAATGCTGTCTAAGATGGAAATGGCGTACACTACATCCGACAACGAGTGCGGCATATTGCGCGCCCAGATATTGACGTCGAAGCAAACGTTGCAGGATTTCAATTTGCGCTTGGAGCAGCTGCAGCAAGAATATACGGAATACAAGCAGGAAACGCTGCGACAGCAGCATGAGGCTAAAGAGGAAGAGGAGGAAAGAATGGTGCATCTCAAAGATCAGGAGATCGAAATGGACCAGATGCGCCAACAGCTGGAGCAGCTGCAGCAAAAAATCGCTGATTATGACAGCGAACAGGCGATGCAGCAGCAACAGGCGCTGGAGGAACTAAATGAGGCCATCGGGGACGATGATGATGATGAAGACGATGCCAACTACGACGGCGACGAGAACTATGATAACGATGACAACAAAGACGCGAATGACGAAAAGGCGATCGGTGAAGATGGTGATCATAAAAATGGCGCTGCTAAAATCGGCGAACATGAAGTGGAGCAGGGTGAAACTTTCGCGATGCTCGAGACGACGCCAAGCAAACAAAAATCAGTTAGTGTAATTCTTATAGACCTTAAACTTTTAATTATATGAGTTTTTAATGCATTTCACAGAGCAAAAAGAGCAAGGTTGTGCGCAAAGACACATTAATGAAGTGGCTTAAAAATTCGGATCTCAATAAAGGCGCTGACGGCGGCGATGTATTAAAAGCCATTTACGACAATGCTGACGATTCTGGCGATGAAGAGGACAAATCACAATCAGGTGAGGCATCGGCACCACCAATTCCAGCGGGCAGCAAACAACAGGAGGCATCTTCAGCTCGTGCAGCCAGCGATGAGTTTATACACAGATCTCCACAGCACACATGTCTTAATGGCATTGAAGAGTTGGCGATCGAGGAATCAAACAATAAACTCGAAGCACGGCAAAAATTAATGCGCAACGAGTTCAGCAGCGCTGATGGCGAGTTGTCGCAAGAGCATGCATTGGATATGCTGCACGAAGAATGTCTGTCATACAAGCAGAAATCAGAAACACTGACCAGTGAAATTCATGCGATGGAAGAGGAAATGCAAACGCTTAAACATCAACTGCAACAACTACAGCAGCAGCGCGAACCGAATAATGCTGATGATAAAGCTGAAAACGATCTCGCTTTATCCGTGCTAATGCCGAATGCTGATGGCGAGCTTAGCAGCTGGCAAGAGGAGCTAGCCAATATGAACGATGCGCAAGTGGAGCGCGAAGAGGAGCTTATTGTGTACAAGGAACGCCTGGAGCAGTCCGAGATGAGCAACCTGGAATTACGCAATGAAATTGAAAAACTTCGTCACAAGCAACTGATGACCTTTAACAATCCAACGCTTTACCGTCGTGCCCTGCCAGTCGGTTGTGTTGCTTTAGCGGCTTTACTCTATTTTCTATCTAGCCGCTTCTAACATATATACTATTAAACACAGAACCAGCAGCGAACATGGTACCTAAAGCAAGCGAAATTCAAGAAGCATATATACTATATATACACATATACATTTTGTGGGGTGGTGTGTGGGCAATTAGATATGTGCATTTTGAATGACTGGGGAAATGCATTAAATTTAATATGGACTTAGTTATACAGCTACATATTTATACTATAGATACAAAATAGTTCTATCTGAATAATCGAAGCTTCAATCTCGCTAATTTGTCATGTTGGTTCTATTATCAAACGATTATTTATTTTTTCGAACTCAAAATTTTTCGCTCTAAATTTGATGTTGAAACTATCAAAAAGTATCTCATACACACATACAAACACGAGGTTAGTTAATTTGGAAGCAATTATATATCTTCAAAAGAATTCCCTTAAAATGTTTTTTAATATAACTTTGCACTGAACTATTGTAAAGCTGCGATTTTATGTATACGAGCCCCTTTTAAATTGTGTACTAGATTGCATTGGCTCTCAAAATCGGCGACAGATTATTACATTTAAGGCATTAGATTGCAATTATTTACCATTACCAGCTATGTTATAAAACTGTACATTTACGTATTTTTTTATGTTGATTTATGTACTAGTGTATTTATCTGATTGATTTTTATACATATATTCGTCGTCACCTCGTAAGCGAACGTGCGTGTTAAAATGTATACATACATACATATATTTGCGAAGTAAAACAATACAAATTATAAAAGAATGATTACTATATTGAAAACATTAAATTAATAAATACAAAAAAAACATTGTATGCGAAATTGAAACAAAATCAATGAATAAACAATAATATAACAAAACTTGCTGTTCCCACGCGCGTTGCTAAAGACACTAAAATTATATTCAATTATTTTCATTTCCAAAAAATTGTGACATTGCAATGCTGTGGGATACACGATTTCTTGATTTTCCATTTGGTGCGTTAACGAATAAATCTAAAGATTTTCCTCCGCGTGACCATGCCACATAGAGCTGCCCATGTGTGAAGCATGGATTCCTTAAATTTAATCCAACTGTTTGATAAACTGTTTTTCGCTTTGGATGCATTTTAATTTATAGGATGTCACCAGCAATCCGAATCTCACAATGTCTCCAACTCAGTTGAACCGACTAAATTTTAATATTGAATGTGAAAAAAAAAACAGCTTTCGACAATTTTTTAAATTTATTTTAGTTACTACTTTTAAAATTTCTAGCTACTTTCGTAGCAATTAGATAAATAACATTGCCTACGGCCATTTATCTAAACTAAATCGCTTCAAAAAACGGTCTTACCAACTTAGAAACCTTCGTTAGCTCATGCCACTCACTAACCAAACATTATTTGGTAAGTGGTCATGCACAGCAACTTTGCTGAAGATCATCACATTATCAAATGTATAGTTTACGGGTCTATAACGCACCTACATAAAAACATTAATGTTTTTATAAATAGATGTGTGCTTGTTCTATTATTACATTATTTAAAAACATTTTGGAATAAAGTATTTTGAAGTCATGCATCAATTTATGTATGTCGCTAAAATATATGCCGAAAATTAAGGCAAACGCCCATTTTAGTATTTTTTTGTACCGATTTCTAAACGGGTCAACATTAAAATGCGACCACACTGTTGCTGGAAGATTTTACAGTTTACGAAATGCAGCCACATACAACAGTCGTGTCGGGTTTTCACGGTTGGCCGTGAATTTTTCTTTTATCTTTGGTATTTAATCAAGTGCATTTATTATATGTGAATGTAGTGCTTAAAACATAAGTACTAGCAATTGTATGTAAGAGTGCAAGTTCCGAGACGACAATTAGTCGAAAACATTAGTGCAGATGTAGCAAATGCAGTGACAGCGAGGGATAAGCGTCATTGTGTCTATATATTATTTCTATAATTCGTCAAGTATGTGCCTGTGTGACTAAGAATTTACACGTTAAAGAAAGGCTTTATGTATTTCACTTTTGCATATTGATGAAGTACTTGAGAGAAGTCACAGGTACACATATCGTTCGTAATTTGAAAAATCACTGGTACGCTTGTGTAAGGTGGGTGTGACGCCAGGCGGCATTAAACGAATCGCAGTTTAAAAGTGAAATGCTAAGAAATGTGGAGTTAAATGCAGTTAAATAAAATCGCAGCAGAAAGCTTCAAGTATTATTTGTAATCGCAATATTGCATGTTCTTTTTCTTATGTGTTATTAGCTTAATTCCAATAAAAGCGCAAGTGTATGTGCAAGTGAGTGTGTGAAAAAGTCGAGGCGGCAGTATCGTCACTGAGAGCGCAACTCTGTTTTTGCCTGCAGATGTGGAAATAAATAGCCGAAAGATAACAAGAAAGCAATAAGACAACAAAAACTGCTTTGCTGGATTAACGGATATACCTGTCTTTTACGTTTTTACTTTTATACAAAAAGGTGAGGCCCTTTCTCTAAACAAAGAATGCATATTTAAAATCATTGTGTTGCAGAAACCAACGAATGTTGCCAACGGTTATTGCACATGTAAGCGTTTATGTACGCGTTAAAAAGATAAGCCAGTCGCCTTGTTTGATAATATTAACAGCTGAATTTGCGTATGTCACTTTAAGGTGGCATTCACCCAATCACCAAGTTCGATAATTCAAATAAAAAATTATGTTCATATATTATTATTATTTCTTCCTGTGAAAAGCTATAGAACGTAATTTAATGTCTATATATTTATCATAAATAAACATTCGAATACCGAATACTCTCTCTTCGTGCTCTTTGATATTTCCTATTGAACGCTTTCGCGCTACGCGCCAAATTCAAATTATGTATTATGTGTAAACCAGCAACACGGTTGCCCAGCATCAGTTTAAAGCAACAAAAATGTGCTAAGCCAACGACCTTTCCGTCAAAAGCAAAAAGCAAAAACAAACTTTCACTTGGCAAGCGTATAGAGAGATAAATGGCATAAGATAGCCGCTGCCAATTGGCCAATATCCATGACGTGCCACGCACGCAGGCCCAAAAATAATCGAAACAGTCAATTAAAATGACAGCGCAATGTTTGCAAAATGTTCAAAGCAACAATAAGAAATAAAAGTAAACAAAATATACATAAGTACTCACAAAAAGAAGTCAATTAAGCTGTGAGGTCAAAGAAATAGGCATCTTGCCGGCAACATTAATGCGTTTACATACAAACATACAGTTTTAGACACAAAAGACTTTTGTTTTGTATACCACATCTTTATATATATATATATATATATATATATATATATATATACAAAATTAATGTTTGTCTGAAGGTGCGTTATAGGACCGTAAACTAAGTATTTGATCATATGATGTTCACTGATAGAAAAAAGCCGTGCTAAAATTAAGTACGAATGAACATGAATCAAGTATTTTCGATTCAAGTATTTCGTTCTTGATTTAAGAATGGAATACTTGAAATGAATACGAAAATACTTAAATCAAGAATAGAATACTTGAAATGAGTGTAAAAATACATAATTCAAGTACAAAAGTTCTTTAAATAATAAAAACTGAACTTGAATCAAGTATAATTAAAGGAATACTGAAATTGTGTACGAAATTCTTGATTCAAGTACGAGTTTCGGGTTCAAGTCCCCCCAGGGGACTTTTATAACATTTTTATTTTTTTTGCTGTTAATAATTTTTTATATGGGACAAGTAACTTTTTTTATAATATAAAAATCTGCTATAGCTAACAAGTTTTATAAAAGCTGTTCTAAATCAAGTTCACCTAAGATGAACATTAACTGCAGTGAAAATGTGTTTTGAATTGGCTCACCAGCTAAGGCACTCGACGCAGTTACAAGAGATCTAAGGTTCTAATCCTGTCCCCGGTAAGCATAACCCAAACAATTTTTCAATGGTTGTATCTAATTTCCTACATTTCTAGCATAATTATGACATGATTGGCGGCTTTAAAATGTCTTAGCTGCACTTTGTATATATCTTAGAATTTCATGAATTAATAAAATGAAGTATAGTCACACTTTGATCAAGTATTGTTACACTTGGATCGACTACACAAATTCTTGAAGAAGAATCCACGCTTTTCACATGGTCAGCTCTATGTAAGAATAAATCTTCAGATTTATTCGTTTCACACCAAATGGAAAAACGTAATTTTAATACATATTGAACTGAAACAAAACGGTTCAATGTAAAATTTTTTTTGAAATGACAAAATGAATTGAATATTTTCTAGAAATTTATTTAAGGTGCCATTTTATAAAAAAAATTTTGAATAACCTTAAATTTGGCTGACAATATCAACGAATATATTTGAAATGATCGTAGTCATAAGTTATGAAAAAAAAAATAGAAATGATTTTAGCTCAAAATTTTTCTAATATTAGAAATATTGTTCAAAACTGGAATCCTTTAGTAAAAACACCTGTTTAAACTACACAAGGTAAAACCAATAATTTACACATGCAAGATGTTGAAAATATTTGTTCTAATATTCGTCAAGCAATCAACGGAGGAATTTTTTAAGGACAAATGCTATTAAGGTTGGAATGATGGTGAAAATAAGCCGTAGAGCGGTCTCCAAATTTGTCAGTTTAAGCTAATCAAGTTTACCGATCACTCTTTTGGTTTTCGATATACCCCGATAGTACAATACAATCGATAAAAACAAAATTCTATCGGAAAATTTTTAAACTTGATCCAAAATCCTATAGACAAAATAATGTTCGTCTTGGAAAACTTCTTCTAAGTAGGTTGAGATACACCAACAACTCGACTAGAGCTTTCTTGTGCTGGCAAAAAATAATATATAGGAGTCAGCACGTAAGCAAATCTTACAAGCCAGTACGAGTGCGTTTGGATCCATGCAGACAAAAGAGCTCAAAGAGCGGTTTGCAGAACTCTCTGCCTCTTTGCAGACAAATTATGCCGCGCAAAACCTGCAAGTCATTCCATTGCCAGCTTTGCTTGCGAACAGCACGGACTCGAGTCTGTGGATCTAATTATACCCTGAACCCATTTTATGGGTAAATCGGGGTATAATGGTTTTGTGCAAAAGTATGTAACAGGCAGAAGGAAGCATCTCCGACCCCATAAAGTATATATATTCTTGATCAGTATCAATAGCCGAGTCGATATGGCCATGTCCGTCTGTTCGTCTGTATGAACGCGTAGATCTCAGAGACTACAAGAGCTAGAGACTTCAGATTTTGAATATAAGTTCTCCTATACCATAAGCAGAACAAGTTTGCTTCAAATTTTCGATAACTACTCTGGTTTTCGATATACACATGGAATCGATAACAAAAAATTTGGAATGTAAAAATGGGGATTGCTGTAATGGGTAACGATAGAACTTTTCTCAACTTTTCTCTTTTCATTTCGTCCAAATCGGTTAAGAAACACCAGAGATATCGTAAAGTTAAGTCAGTTATGAGTTTTGTTTAAAGTGATCATTATTTGAAGCATACTTTTAGGACGCAAGGACTGCAACTGGGTTCAGGGTATCTTCTGGTCGGGCTATCCCGACTAGAGCCATCTTACTTGTTTTTTTTTTTGTATGTATGCGTTTCTATGTGAGCGAGCAGTTAGTCAGCGTTAGTTCCCATGTTTGCATGGGTGCAGCGGTAAGCAACAAACGGTCAAAATGCATTAGTATTTTAATGCCTGTGAGTTTGTTTTATTTCTTGGTTAGGCTAGCTTGTTCGCTATGAAATTTTCTTGTGTTTTCTGTTTGTGGGCATACAAATATGCATTCATAGATATCTGGTTGGTGACACATTGTTGTTGTTGCTTGTAAAAAGTACTTAATCTTACAAAGATTGTTTTGATATGATTGGATTATAAATATAAAAGTCATTAAAGTTCTACCATCAATCATCACATCAAAGGTATAGTTTTTCGAAATTATGTGTTCATAGAAATCGGACAGTTACCGTGTAACAAACAGGTGGTAACACATCGTCGAAGAAGACTCATGGATTTTTTTTAAAATATTTTACGTTGAAGCTCTTAGTTATTTAATTAGGTTAATAGCAATTGATAATATATATAGACAAACCTGGATTGGATAGTGTAAACAAAAAAAAACTCAAAATTTTGGAAACTTGTTAACACTACCCAGTTTGTTCACACTCTACAGGTTTTTTTTATTTTGTTAATAATATGATATATATGAATACTACATAGTTGAATAAATCATTTAGTTTATAGGCTTTATTTAAATACTTAAAAATTTCCATGAAAATGTATTATCCATTTTATTTTTTAAGGTTTGTTTGTACGTCTAATTTTCTAATACTGAAAAAAAGTGAATGGCACCGCTTTGAAAAAAATTTTCATTGAGGCTTAGTTTTTTGTTCCGTTTTCTAAAAAAATGTATAATGTTCATTCTACAGAGGTTTTGGTTGTTCACACTGGATATAGTGAACAAAATATTTTGGATATAGTGAACACTGGATATAGTGAACAAAATATTAATAATCACAACAACAAATAATATACGACACCTCTCTCATCTTAGAAGTGAAGTCACTCTGACTAAGTGCTCGCTCACGTAGGAACGCATACAAAACAAAAACGATTTGACCAAGGGACTCTAGTCTGTTCTGTTGCTCACTATCCACAAGCAAAGCAGACAATGTATTGACTTGCAGTTTATGCGCGGCATTATTTGTCTGTAAAGTTTTAAGGCGAGAGATTTCTGAAAACCGCTCTTTGCGCTCTTTTGTCTGCATGGATCCGCATGGTAGTGAATGATAAGATTCACAGTACTAGAAAACTAATTCTTTTCCTTTCTAAGGTTATTCATTCTGTTATCACTTGCAAGGAAGATTCTCCTTGGGGCTAGCTTATTGTGTGATCCTAGAATGTCTAGCTTGGTTCTTACCTCACTAACTCCTTTTTAACTAATTTCTTTTGTACTGAGTGTCTTTAATGCTGCTGGACTATCGGATGAGATGGCTTGTTATACCCTGAACCCATAAAATGGGTAAATCAGGGTATAATGGTTTTGTGCAAAAGTATGTAACAGGCAGAAGGAAGCATCTCCGACCCCATAAAGTATATATATTCTTGATCAGTATCAAAAGCCGAGTCCATATGGCCATGTCCGTCTGTCCGTCTGTATGAACGCGTAGATCTCAGAGACTACAAGAGCTAGAGACTTCAGATTTTGAATATAAGTTCTCCTATACCATAAGCAGAACAAGTTTGCTTCAAATTATCGATAACTACTCTGGTTTTCGATATACACATGGAATCGATAACAAAAAAATATTTAATTTGGGAAATGTAAAAATGGGGGTTGGTGTAATGGGTAACGATAGAACTTTTCTCAAAATCTAAATCGGTTAAGAAACACCAGAGATATCGTAAAGTTAAGTCAGTTATGAGTTTTGTTTAAAGTGATCATTATTTGAAGCATACTTTTAGGACGCAGGGCCTGCAACTGGGTTCAGGGTATATTCTGGGGCTATCCCGACTAGAGCCTTCTTACTTGATTTTATTTCGAAAGTTACGAGTAAAATTGAAGTCCACACTCATACTTATTGGAATATGCTAGAGTGCTTACCAAGGGTCCCAGTAGAATTTTAAAATTCTATTGTTAATAATACAGTGTCTAATAATTTACTTCAATCAATAGCTAATTAAAAATTTTGTTTTTATATGCATTACTTATTAATAGGCTATTCTGTACTTAGGTGTGCTTTTAACATCTTACTGAACTGGGATGCGCTACTGGTTTTATTTAAGTTTCTTGGCAGATGGCTGGAAAGTGGAACAGCAAGGGCGTTAAACTGTATAAGAGCAGGCACGTTTGGCTCTTGGACTAAAAAGATTGTTTAGTCTTTGCGACGTATTAATTCTTAAGATGTCTTCCTCCCAAATTTGGTGACTCTAGCTCAAAAATAGTAAAATTTGTGGGAAGGGGGGCTGTGGTTGGTAAGGGGGGGCGTGGCATCCAATCTTTTGCTGTAGATCTATTTATGATGTCAATTGCTATCCTCAAACAGAATTTGGTGACTCTAGCTCAAAGTTAGTAGAATATGGTAGAAGGGGGGCTAGGTGCTGGGGGCTGGTATGGGGGGCGTGGCGTCCAAAGTTTTGGTGCAGATCTGATTGTGATGTTAATTGCTATCCTCATACCGAATTTGGTGATTCTAGCTCAAAGTTAGTAGAATATGGTGGAAGCGGGGCTGGGGGCTGGTATGGGGTGGCGTAGCGTCCAAAGTTTTGTGCAGATCTATTTATGATGTTAATTGCTATCCTCATACCAAATTTGGTGATTCTAGCTCAAAGTTAGTAGAATATGGTAGAAGGGGGCTGGGGGCGGTATGGGTGGGGGCGCCATCCAAAATTTTTGGGTTTCTTCACTTCCAATCTTGGCACCAAATTTGGCGGCTCTAGCTCAAAAGCTGTGGAAAATATAGGTTTCAAAATGCAAGGGGCTAGGGAATGGGGGGCGTGGCTCCAAATTTTTGATGCAGTGGGGATCGTTAACAGCTATCTTCCTACCAATTTGGTGACTCTAGCTTTAACTCTTTGGAAAATACACGCATTCCCGTTTTTAGTAAAGCATTGGGGCGGTTTGGGGCAGCTTGGGCAGTATGGATTGGCGTGGCATCCAAAGTTTTTATGCATTTTTTGTAGGTTGTAATCACCTATCTTGGCACAAAATTTGGTGGTTCTAGCTTAAAAACTGTAATAGATATAAGCATTTCTGTTTTTAAGCTGCGAGGGGGCTGGGGGCGGAATGGGTAGGTGGGGCCCTAAAACTTTGATGCAGTTTTTGGGGGGTCGTTTCCAGTTATCTACCTACCAAATTTTGAGACTCTAGCTCAAACACTTTCGAAGATACACGCACTACCGTTTTTAGCGAAGCGTTGGGGTGGTTGAGGGCGGATAGGGCAGTATAGATGGGCGTGGCATTTTGAATTTGATTGGGGATCGTCAACACCTATCTTGGCACCACATTTGATGGCTCTAGCTCAAAAACTGTAGAAGATATGGGCATTTCTTATTTTAAACTGCGGAGAGCTGGGGGCTGAATGGGTGGGCGTGGCTCCAAAATTTTTGATGCAGTTTTTTGGGGGTTCTTAGTAGCTATTTTTTGCCTAAATTTGGTAGTTTTAGCTGTAAGGGCTTGCGAAATAGATGGATCTATCGATTTTGCTTTATCGAGTTTATCGATTTGCCAGCCCCCTAGTTATCGTAGAACTCCAATCTTGACACTTTAATTTACTATGCAATAGATAAAGACATTTGCAAAGTTTGCAGTCTCTAGCTTGAAGGGTGTGGAAAAAGTTGCGTTCATACGGACGGACAGACACCATGACGGACATTGCACAAACCCAATATACTCTTTACCTTCGGTATCGAGTAAATAGAACTGAAATTCGAGCGCTTTGAAAAACCCTGCTTTCAAAAAATGTACTCTCAGTTCCTTCATTTCAGCTGATTGGCTTAGCTGAAACCAAAAAATAATCAGGTCGTTTTAAATATAACCAAACTATGGCACACGCCCCACCGCCTCTTTAAATTTTTGTTCTTAAAATATGCTAAATTAGCATTAATATTTGATTGGGGCAATAATGAGTTTAAAAAACCCCGTTAAAATAATATCACAAAGCTTAAAATTATATAGAGCACTTATTCAGTACGGCGAGTCTTATCATTCAGTACCAGTGCGATTAGATCCATGCAGACAAAAGAGCGCTTTGCAGAACTCTCTCGCCTCAAATTTTTGCAAACAAATTTTATGCTTATCGATAATATACTTCTTGTTGAATAAGGGTGTCACTTATTTAATTTAGATTTAAAGCAATAAATGTATTATCTCATTTATATGGTTTGTTTTTCAACACAGTTTAAATGTGCTTATGGCTAGTAATGGAACATCAAAGTAAAACATTAAAAAAATATTGTGTAAAATTGTAATGATTTATTATTATTATTCACAAGTTAGTACTTAATTTAAATTAAGTTTAACAGGATACTAAGCTATAACAGCTACGACCTCAAGCTTGTAATATGTACATGTAATCTTATAATAAATTTAGTTTATTTGAATAGGTGGTGTATTAAAGTTAAATTAAATTATAGATATTTATATTTTTTAGGAATTCTATTGTTTTGTTTATGTTTTTGAACCTCATTATGTATTTCGTTTATGGATTGTTGGAGGTATAGGGCGTGTTGCAGTTGGTACATGTTGGTAATGAGGATTTATTAAGGATATGCCTATGGGTTAGGTTTGTATGTCCTAGTCTTAGCCTTGTAAATTTTAAAATTTCGGTTCGTGATGTGTTTTTTATTGTTTTTTATTTATTGTCATGTTTTTTTAAATTTGTTTATGTCCAATGGGCTGTTATTAGTTTCAAACGTAAGTGGGAATTCATGGGCGTTTTTTGCTATTTCGTCTGCAAGTTCATTTCTCGTTATACCATATTGACCTGAGGTCCATACGAGTTGCAGTTTACTGTTCTTGGGTTTATTTAAAATATTCCTGATGGAGGTTGTGTAAAAGTGTTGGCTGTAACTGTTGTTTATTTATTTATTTATTTATTTATTTATTGTCAGCTATGAGCAGCTGACATGAAAATAAAATTAATTTAAAATAATTATAATAAAAATAATTAAGTTTAAGATAAAATTTAAAATTATATGTAGTTCTGAAAGTAAATTAAGGTTGAAAAAATTATAAAGTTAACGTTAAATCTCTGGGAAATTCAACAAGAACATAATTGGCCCAACATTTGTTGCGTGGATTGGGAAAAACCAAGAAAAACCCAATCAGACCAGTGGTAGGTTAGTGATTAGTGGTTACGATTAGATAAGGCAAAAAGGATAGATCGTTTTAGTACTGGAGTCGAGGTCTCTAGAGAGACAAGAGAATAAAGCTTGTTATATTCAGAACAAAATACACGAAATGGTTCATGAATTAAAAAGTTGCTCGAGCAACGATCGAGGCTGAGGGGTAAAAAGTTACGTGTGGATCTAATGGGAACATTTAATTTTATTCGACTTAGAAGAACTGATGAGTCGATTTCACCATTAAGTAGATTAGTGATAAATACTACACCATGCATAATTCTACGGTTTAACAGGGAAGGAAGATTAATTAAAAGAAGTCTACTTGAATAGGGGGGTAGGTCTATTCCAGGAACCCAGTTAAAACATATGAGCGCAAACAGAAGAAATTTCCTCTGCACAGATTCAATTCTATCCTGGTGAATCCCGTATTATAGCTAGTAATGATCACAGAGAGTCTGAACAGATGCTAAATTTACCTCTTTGTTTGCTGGCGAATTTGCATGCGGTGAGGATTGCTGCTATTTCAGCTGTAAAAATTGAGGAGAATAGCGTCAGCAAATGGTATGCAATTACCTCTGTCTTAGTTGTCACACCGTAAGAGACCCCGT
This sequence comes from Scaptomyza polygonia, assembly GCA_035044585.1. Taxonomy (NCBI): domain Eukaryota; kingdom Metazoa; phylum Arthropoda; class Insecta; order Diptera; family Drosophilidae; genus Scaptomyza; species Scaptomyza polygonia. The sequence goes on along the minus strand of JAWNNU010000953.1, from coordinate 268,822 downwards.
CATTCGGTGTACAGAAATGATCTGTCTGTCAGTAATTTTTTTAGTTCTTTGAATTTTTTTTTGTATATTAAAGGTGCGGTGTTTGATTTGAGGGATGTTTTTAGCGATGTATTAATGTTCAAAGAGGTATCTTTTCGTTTTTGTTCAAAGAGGTTTCTTTGCGTTTTTGTATGTGGTGGGAGATGTTGGGATTTTGAGTATATTGCATTGTTCTATTATGTGTAGTGAGGATGGAATTTTGGGCGTTCTTTGTATTTCTTAATTTTATTGTAGATTATTTCTATTGGAGAGTGTTTGGAGTGCATTATAATTTTGAAGTTTTTTTGTGTCGCGTATAAGGTTCTTTATTCAATTGGTAATATATTTGCTTCATGTAGGAGGTTGTGTATTGGTGTGGTGCGAAATGCATATATTTGCTTCATGTAGGAGGTTGTGGATTGGTGTGGTGCGAAATGCATTGAATGCCATTCTTACAGCGGAGTGGTAAATTGTTTTAAGTTTGTTTAATGTTGATTTGGGTGCTTTCCCATAAAATTGGATGCCAAAGTCGATTTTGGACATAATTATGGATTTGACTACCTAAATGATTGTGTTTATGTTGCAGTTAAATTTATTGGAATTTTTAACACCATTTCTTCAACTAACTTTTGGGGGACACTTTCAACGTGTTTCTGTTTGTGAAATAAAAATTTTAAATAAACTGGAAAAAATGTTCACACAATAAATACTCAAAAAAAAAAAAACGTAAATTTGACAGAAAGAATTTAACTTGTGTTGTTTTGTGTGATCGTTTTATTCTAATAAAGTCTATCTCGGTTGTGTGGGAGTTTATCAAAATAATTTAATAATTTTTTTTTACTGCATCATTTTTATACTCGATATCGAAGGTAAAGAGTATATTGGGTTTGTGCAATGTCCGTCATGGTGTCTGTCCGTCCGTCCGTATGTTCGCAACTTTTTTCCACACCCTTCAAGTTAGAGACTTGAAACTTTGCAAATCTCTTTATCGATGGCATAGTAAATTAAAGTGTCAAGATTGGAGCTCTACGATAACTAGGGAGCTGGCAAATCAATAAATTCGTTAACTCAAAATCGATAAACCAAGCTATTTCGCACGCCCTTACAGCTAGAACTACCAAATTTGGGGAAAAATAGCTACTAACAACCCCAAAAAAGCCAGTTTTTGAGCTAGAGCCACCAAATTTGGTGCCAAGATAGGTGCTGACGACCCCCAACCAAATTTATAAAAACTTTGGATGCCAAGCCTATCCATTCTGCCCTAGCCACCCCCGACCGCCGTAACGCTTCGCTAAAAAAAGTAATGCGGGTATCTTCCAAAGTGTTTGAGTTAGAGTCATTAAACTTGATAGGAAGATAACTGTTAGCGACCCCAAAAAGACTGCATCTAAGTTTTGTAGCCACGGCCCCCTTTCTCCTAACCCCCCGCAGTTGAAACACAGAAATGCCTATATCTTCTACAGCTTTTGAGCTAGAGCCACTAAATTTGTTTGCCACTTTGAACTCGAAGTTGCATTGGAACTAGAATTCCGACATGTTCCAATGGCTTAAGCTAAACAAGTAAGAAGGCTGTAGTCGGGAAACCCTGAATCCAGTTGCAAAAAATTATACTCAATGCGTCCTAAAAGTATGCTTCAAATAATAATAAATTGAAAAAAATCTTAAAACTGACATAAGTTTTATCGTTACCCATTTTTTCAACCCACATTTTTCAAACTCGATATTTTTTGTAATCGAATCCATGTGCTATTTCGGAAACCAGAATGAGTTCTCGATAATTCGAAACAAACTTGTTCTGCTTCATGGTATCGGAGAACTTATATTCCAAACCTGAAGTCTCTAGCTCTTGTAATCTCTGAGATCTACGTGTTTATACAGACGGACAGACAGACAAACGGACGGACAGACGGACATGGCCATGTCGACTCGGCTATTGATGCTGATCAGGCATATGTATACATTATGGGGTTGGAGATGCCTCCATCTGCCTGTTACATACTTTTGCACAAAACCATTATACTCTGTTTTAACCATTTTATGGTATCAGGGTATAAAAACAAATGAATGTTTAAACTTACGGGTGATGTGTCAACAACTGTTTGTTACACGGTACCTGTTCAATTGCTATGAACACATTAGTATAAATAACTAAATTTTTGATGTCAATCTATGAACGCAGATTTTTATGCCCACAAACTGCAACACAAGAGAATACTATTACAAACAAGCTTATTTGCTACATTAAAAAGTATGCGGAACTAACACACATAAGCACTTATACGTTTGATATACAGTGCGGTCATGCACAGACTATGTCTGTCTATATCGCTGCCGCTACACCAATACCATCATACGGGCATTATTACAAGTTAAGGCTCAGTTACCCGAACTTAACTAAAATCTGTAACATGAAATTGAACCAGATTACCCTGAAGCATCAACTTATCAAACAGCATTTTGTCATTGTTTTGATATGTATTAATATTCAAGTCTGCATTTATTTGCGTGCCGGATTCTTCAAAATCATGTTTTGCTAGTTTGTGTTGCACATATAATATCTGCTTCTTGCACCAAACACAATTAACATGTGCTCGTCCACTTGAAATCAGCGTTTCAACGTTATAGGAACTTATCGTGAGCTGAAATTCTGTTTTCTGCTCATTCAGTTCAATTTAATTCAAGATAGGCTGAGCGTAACCAGCAAAAAGTGTTTCGCGTCTTAGTTGAACAGATCAGCTATTGAATCTAAGTTCAACTTCAATGCAAGTTAAGTTCGGGTAACTGAGCATTTACGCCTTACAACTTACAACACGTACGGGTGCTGTCTGACAAACATATTTTCTGCAGTTACATCTATCGCGCGCCTAAAGATGTTAACACATCAAAAATAAAACATATGAAATATACAAACCAAAATATTTAAAATGCTTTTATACGTATATATTCGATATACTTACAGACACGTGCACTTTAACACAGTGTCAGGTGTTCACCGAAAGCGGACGGACTGGACATTAGCGTCTGTCTGACTTTCATTATTCCAATGATGTCTCTGAGTTTTTGTTTGTGTGTGTTTCTGTGTGCTGCTTTTAACCCAATGGTTCCCGTAGACAATGGGCCACAATAGACAGGAGGGGGTTGCTGCTATCTGGTTATTCATGAAAGTTGTACAGTTGCTCAAAGGATCACTCAATGCAATACTTAGTATACAAAGCATATTCATGAGTTAATACAATTATCACGTCTGGAAGACGAAGCTGACATTAATAGGTGTTTGTTATCACTCTGGAAATGACGTCTTCGACCGTTGCATCTCGCACCTCAACGCCTCAAACGGTAAGAACAATACACAACCAAACGCAGACAAATCTACAAAAACTCACTGAGGAGGGATCACCCAAATCTAAGCTTAGCGACAGAAACCGGCTGGTCCCGCAGCGATGAAGAAAGAGCTACCACAATTGCTACCTAACTTCAAAAAGTGTTGCAACCAAATACTGAAACAAATACTAATTCTATCTACCGACTGCATTGAACGACACTCAGCTTTAACATGAGCCAATCAAGTTTCGCCCGAGTGAAAACTTAAGAATCATTTCAAGAGCAATCGAACCAAGGCTGTGGCCTAATAGCCCCATAGATACTTATTGAGCTTTATTACTGCTCTTCAATATCATGCATCAAACTTGGCCACTCTTCAGACGGATAGAAAATGTCAGTAATCATAATGATACCAAAGCCGGTAAAAGATCACACATATCCCTCGTCGTACAGACCTATAAACTTTTTTTAAAATGTTTGCTTGGGCTAAAACTGCTTTACACAGCAGACAACCCTTTAAGTGTCCGATTGACACCTTCTGTCTTTGCTGATGATACACCTATTCTCAGCCGCTCCTGATGCCAAGCAATAGCCCTTCATCTAGTCAACGTAGAAGAATGGTTATCCGACAGGCGATTTAAGGTAAACGAACAAAAATTTAAGCAAGTAACTTTCAAGTAACTTAACCACTCATGTTAAACACTACACGTCCGAAAGCAAACGAAGTAACGTATCCGTTCGTACACCTATATAAAAGACTTACATGGCGCTGACACATCAAATCTGAGAAAACACAACTCAAGCTGTAAGCGAAAAGCTTATCAAAGCTCGCTAGTCCCTAAGCCTGGACAACAAGGTCCTATTCTACAACTCTGTTCTAAAACTAATCTTATTTTTACTTGATTTTCCTTTGTGGTTATCTTGCATTCATAGCGTTTTCGTACGGGTTGTGACGAAATATTTTGTTTTTTAAAACGCCGAAGTGCTTATGTACTTTGTAGCCTGCAATGATTTTCGTAGGCGGCAGTCCCACATTAAATGCATAAGTTGAAGTGGCCACACCACTTGAATATATGCGGCATGCATACCGCCGCCTTACACTACAATGCAGCTGGGAGTTTGAATGTTCAATATTTGAGCGTATCTTTTTCACTTAAGGGCCTTTGTATCGCCCGCCACCACAGCCAAGGGCAACTGTCACGTTGCGAACAGAAATCTCGCTTATTTACTTGTTGACTTCCAGTGTTACATTCGTTTTGTATTAAACACGTTTGCTGCTATCTCAACAATTAACCAAGGTTTATACATGTAGGATTTACGATAACCTGAACCCTAATGATGTCTCGTCCTGTGTTTAATAATGTTCACATTTCCATATTTGTCGGTTTTCCGCATGGTTTCTTTCGATAAAGTCATATTGAATTTATTATTATTACAGGAAAAAACAAGTAGAAACGTTGCAGTCGGACGCACCCGACTGCGGTATACTCGATACCAGTAGTAGAACAGACAAAAAGAGAGCTGATTGCAATGGTGTGTGGATACGGCAGGGGTGTAGGCTGCCTCAAAGATTGTCTGGTGCAGATGGGGATGCCAAAAAGCAATCTTCCTTCCAAATTTTGTGACTCTAGCTCAAAGTTAGAAGAATATGGTGGATGGTAGGCTGGGGGAGGTATGGGGGGGAGTCGTGGCATCAAAATTTTAGCTGAAGATCTGTGTATGATGTCAATTGCTATCCTCATACCAAATTTGGTGACTCTAGCTCAAAAATAGTAAAATTTGGAGGAAAGGTGGCTGGGGGTGGTAAGGGGGGGCGTGGCATCCAAACTTTTGCTGCAGATCTATTTATGATGTGAAAAGCTATCCTCAAACCGAATTTGGTGACTCTAGCTCAAAGTTAGTAGAATATGGTAGAAGGGGGGCTGGGTGCTTGGGGCTGGTATGGGGGGCGTGACGTCCAAAGTTTTGCTGCAGATCTGTTTATGATGTTAATTGCTATCCTCATACCAAATTTGGTGAATCTAGCTCAAAGTAAGTAGAATATGGTGGAAGGGGGGCTGGGGGCTGGTATGGGGGGGCGTGGCGTCCAAAGTTTTGCTGCAGATCTATTTATGATGTTAATTGCTATCCTCATACCAAATTTGGTGACTCTAGCTCAAAGTTAGTAAAATATCGTGGAAGGGGGGCTGGGGGCGGTATGGGTGGGTGGGGCTCCAAAACTTTGATGCACTTTTTGGGGGGTCGGTAACAGTTATCTACCTACCAAATTTTGTGACTTAGCTCAAACACTATGAAAGATACACGCACTACCGTTTTTGGCGAAGCGTTGGGGTGGTTGAAGGCGGATAGGGCAGTATAGATGGGCGTGGCATCCAAAGTTTTTATGAATTTGGTTGGGGATCGTCAACACCTATCTTGGCACCAAATTTGATGGCTCTAGCTCAAAAATTTTTGGAATTTGGAAAAGCTATTTTCTCCCCAAATTTGGTAGTTCTAGCTGTAAGGGCTTGCGAAATAGCTGGATCTATCGATTTTGCGTTATCGAGTTTATCGATTTGCCAGCCCCCTAGTTATCGTAGAACTCCAATCTTGACACTTTAATTTACTATGCCATAGATAAGGAGATTTGCAAAGTTTCAAGTCTCGAACTTGAAGGGTGTGGAAAAAAGTTGCTAACATACGGACGGACAGACACCATGACGGACATTGCACCCAATATACTCTTTACCTTCGGTATCGAGTATAATAACGAACGAATAAAGAGCTTTTAAAGATAAGTTGTTTCATATCTATATCTTTGTAGGAGAAGCCGTTTTTCAAAGGGACAACGCCCAGACCAAATTACTGAACCTGTTTAATGAAATTTTGCAGGGATATAAATTTAATAGCAAAGATTAGCGAAGAAGAATGGATAAGACTGGATTTTTTCAAATTCCGCCCCTAACCATAGAAGAATGGCAGCTTTTAAAGCGCTATATCTAAGCCAGATTTAAAAGTGAGACAAGAAATTTAAAATGATTTTAAGCTTTAGCTTTTAAAATATTTCCTCATTTAAGTTTTTTGCAATAATAAATTTCAAATCCAAAATATTTGCAAAATGTTGTTGCTCATAGCCCACATACGATAGAAAATAACTTTTTGCATATTTAAAAAAATGAATTGGGGTTGTCTCAGCGTTGCTTGAAATATTTTAAATTGTAGTCGTAATTAGTCATAAGTGAACAATTTTTAACACTTTTTGCCAATTTCAAAAATTAATTTTTATTGTATTGTCTATATAAGGATGACATATTCGCGAGAAAAGTTGGTGAGTTCATCGTGGAGCATGTAGAGCATAATTAGACCAACTACAAGGACCTGACGCACAATGATAAATGAGATAAATATAGAAGTGCTGACAAATATGCTTTTTGGTCGATTTGTGAATTGGGTGCAGCAAGCGAAATTTATGATTTTTGTTTTGAAATTTATCGTTTTGATGATCTTAACGAGAAAATTGGAAATAATATAGATTCCTTGACTAAACTATGTGTCACAAACGACCTTTTTAACGGTCACTTTAATGTGTATGTTCCTAATGAAAGCGATGTAAGTGATGCAGAAATATTTGTTCCACAGATATCAGTTGCAAAAAAGCGTCGATCTCGAGTAACATACGAAACGAGACGAAAACAAAAGAAGAGTGCAAGGACTTCTGAAACAACAGTCCGAAAGAATTGAAATCTAAGCCTCTATCAGGACTGAACTACGTCAATACTATTGAGTATGAGCAATAAAAGATTATAAATATTGGTGGAATGGTTCATATTTGCACTTATTGTAGTGCGGTGAAATGGAAAGACGAAACACCTGAAATGTGATGTTGTTTGCGCAAAGTACAACTTCTTCCGCATAATTCAATGGATCTTTATCCAAATCACGCGCATTTCATGGATCGCCTCAGAAAATACAACAGTTTTCATTTGGAGCAATAAAAAAAGTTGCCAAGTTTTAATGTTAAGCGCCAGGTATATCAGCTAATTAGAAGCCTTTTGCCAGGACCACAAAAAGTGCCTACATTTTTGCAAATTTATTTTGTGAAGAAGAACAAGAAGCCAATTTAAGATGTCGTTACTGCCCTTGCGTGAAAGACAGCTTAGTTAAACAGTTACAAAATATGATGCATCAGAAAAATATTTATGTAAAGCATTTAAAAACAACTATAGAAAATGTCACCGATAGTGGTGATACATAAAATCATGTAGATCGTAGTTTAGGAGCAACACGAAGTGCAGATTTCTTATGATGCTTTACAGGTGGTTACTCCATAGATACTTCACTTCATGATCCTGTACAAAACATCCTCTTAAGAAGGTATCCGCATTGAATTTTTACACTCTGATACCGAAAGAGTATATTGGGTTTATTTATTTTTTATTAATTTTTTTTTATTATTATTTATTAATTTATTGTCAGCTATGAGCAGCTGACATGAAATTAAGATTAATATAAAATAATTATAATTAAAATAATTAAATTTAAAGTAAAATTTTAAATTATTTTTAAATCTGAAATCAAATAAGGGTAAAAAAAATTGTTGGAATTTGTTGCATGGATTGGGAAAAAAACAGAAAAACCCAATCAGACCAGCGGTAGATTAGTGATTAGTGGTTACGATTTGATAAAGAAAAGAGAATCGAGTGTTTTAGTACTGCAGTTGAGGTCTCCAAAGAGACAAGGGAATAAAGCCTGTTATAGTCAGAACAAATAGCTCGAAATGGTTCATGAATTAAATAGTTGCTTGAGCAACGATCAAGGATAAGAGGTAAAAAGTTTCGGGTAGATCTAATCGGAACATTTAATTTTATTCGACTTAATAGAACTGATGAGTCGATTTCACCATTGAGTATATTAGTAATGAATACTACACCATGCATAATTCTACGGTTCAAAAGGGAAGGTAGATTAAATAAAATAAGTCTACTTGAATACGGGGGTAGGTCTATCCCAGGAACCCAGTTAAAACTTAGCGCAAACAGAATAAATTTCTTCTGCACAGATTCAATTCTATCCTGGTGAATCCCGTATTGTAGGGACCATACACAAGATCCATACTCCAGGATGGGACGTACTAGAGATGTGTATAGAGTTTTAGTGGTGTACGGATAATTAAGCTCTTTTGACCACCTCTTGATGAAGCCAAGAACTTCTATGGCCTTATTGACCATCGACGATATGTGAGATTCAAATTTTAATTTGCTGTCAAGAGTGATGCCTATATCTTTAATTTCAGAAACGCGGACAAGTGGCGAAGCATCAAGCAAGTAGTGAGCAGTATGAGGGGTACCTCGACAATATGATGATTTTACATTTTGAACAATTTAAATTTAATAAGTTACAGCGGCACCAGGCCGACAGTGCACCCAAGTCCGATTGAAGTAAGTTACATAGAGAATCATCATTATAGGTGAAACATATAAACACGAGAGTTAGTAATATCAGCCGGAAGATCGTTAATAAAGAAATTAAATAATAATGGTCTCAGGTGGCTCCCCTGAGGAACACCAGAGGTAACAAAAATAGATTTGATACTGAAGATTTAAAAACCACTTTTTGTGTTCGGCCACATAAGTACTCAGAAAGCCACGATAAGAGCTTCGCTGGAAATCCAATAATATTAAATTTTTCGAGCAACAAAGAATGACTTACGGAATCAAATGCCTTACTAAAATCTGTATAAACGATTTCAGTTTGCATCTAAGCCTGAAACCCTTTGATAACAATCGAGGTGACTTTCGGAATGGCAGACAACTTGGATATACCCCTATAGTTTTTAACGTTAACGTTTTTATGAAGTGAAGTAATAAAAGATTCTTTATACCAGGAAACACAGCTGAGTCAACCGACAAGTTAAATAATTTATGTAAGGGTTTACAAAGTGAATCCGCACTGTATCTAATAATACAACCTGGCACACCAGCTGGACCAGGCAAGAAGACGGGTTTGATAGAGTTAAGGTCACTTAGCAGCGTACATTCAGTTATAACTAGGACATATATGCTAATTGACGTTTGAACTTGAAAAGGATAAGAATTATTGCAACTATATAAACTCGATGAGTATACTGATTGAAAATACACTCTGTTTTATCGGAACTTGCTTTTGTATTATCAAGGTAAACCGAGGATGGCAAGCATGAAGATTTACGTTTTGAGTTAACAAATTTATAAAACTGTTTCGGATCACGGCAAAAGTTTGATCTGCAACGATTGAGATAATTGTAATAACAAAAAGTGTTTACGAAATGAAATAAGACTGCTATAATACACCAGGATAATCTATTTTATTTCCAGACTTTTTAAATTTTTTACAGGATCTTTTTTCACGTTTTGTAATTTTGACAGTTCCCTCTAAACCAAGGTGGTTTATTTTCACTTGAAGGAACAGTGAGGGGAACACAGATACCCAAATGTGAATTCAAGGTCCTGTAAAAAATGGCAATGGCAGTTTCTATATCACTACAAGAATAAAGGTGAGACCAATTAGTGTGCTGGAGAATTTTATTCAATTCATTAAAGTTAGTTTTACAAAAACAACTGGTCCTTATTGTTAAATGCTGGGCTAAAGTTAAGAAGTTCAAAGGAAAGTTCTAAAGTTGGATGGTAGTTATCTTCAGGAGGCACTACAATCCGAGTCAGAAACAAATATCAAATCTAACATTTTATTTCTAGTGTTATGTACCCTGTTAACTTGTGATAGGCCAACTCTAGAAGACCATCAATTAAATCATCAGAAGTGGCCGGTAATTGCGCTGAAGATGTGTGATTCACAGACCATAAAACATGTGGCAAATTAAAACAAGTAGAAACGTTGCAGTCGGACGCACCCGACTGCGGTATACTCGATACCAGTAGTAAAAAGTAGTTTTGGCATCTAAAGTTTTGCTGCAGATCTATTTATGATTTTAATTGCTATCGTCATACCAAATTTGGTGACTCTAGCTCAAAGTTAGTAGAATATGGAGGAAGGTGGAATATTTTGGTGGAATATTTTGGGTTTCTTCATCACCAATCTTGGAACCAAATTTGCCGGCTCTAGCTCAAAAGCTGTGGAAAATATAGGCGTTTTTGATTTCAAAATGCAGGGACCTGGGGAACGGGGGAGGCGTGGCTTCAAAACTTTGATGCAGTTTTTTGGGGATTGCTATTAACTATCTTCCTACCAAATTTTGTGACTCTAGCTCAAACACAATGGAAGATACACACACTACCGTTTTAAGCGAAGCGTTGGGGTGGTTGAGGGCAGCTTGGGCAGTATGGATTGGCGTGGCATCCAAAGTTTATATGCAGTTCTTTGGGGGTTATAATCACCTATCTTGGCACAACATTTGATGGCTCTAACTCAAAAACTGTAAAAGATATAAGCATTTCTGCTTTTAAACTGCGGGGGGGGCTGTTACCAGTTATCTACCTACCAAATTTTGTGACTCTAGCTCAAACACTATGGAAGATACACGCACTAGCGTTTTTAGCGAAGCGTTGGGGCGGTTGAGGGCGGCTAGGGCAGTATAGATGGGCGTGGCATCCAAAGTTTTTATGAATTTGGTTTGGAATCGTCAACACCTATCTTGGCACCAAATTTGATGGGTCTAGCTCAAAAACTGAGAAGATATGGGCATTTTTAGTGTTAAACTGCGGGGGCTGGGGGCGCAAAGGTTGGGCGTGGCTCCAAAATTTTAGATGCAGTTTTTTGGGGATTGTTAGTAGCTATTTTCTCCCCAAATTGGGTAGTTCTAGCTGTAAGGGCTTGCGAAATAGCTGGATCTATCGATTTTGCGTTATCGAGTTTATTGATTTGCCAGCCCCCTAGTTATCGTAGAACTCCAATCTTGACACTTTAATTTACTATGCCATAGATAAAGAGATTTGCAAAGTTTGAAGTCTCTAACTTGAAGGGTGTGGAAAAAAGTTGCGAACACGGACGAACAGACACGATGACGGACATTGCACAAACCCAATATACTCTTTACCTTCAGTATTGAGTATAAAAATATACAACGCATAAGTTTTCCTTAATGTGTTTATTTTAGTTTTTTGGACAAAGTGTTATGTAATAGAGGAAACATTCCTAAAGGTTATTAGTTGTGAAAATTGATTATTGCACGTATTTATTTTGTTTACTTAACCATTGTTCATTCAGAATTACTATATTTACGCGCTATTAGACTTTTGTTTAGCTACATATGTGAAAACACCTAATGTGGGGGCTATTGATTTCTATCATAGTTTTCTTATTGCATTTGCAAATGCCATTGTTTGGCTTCCATTTTAGTGGATAACAAAGGTCAAATGGTTTTTCGCTATCGTTGTCGTTGTCTAGCAACAGCCAAACAAAATGCCAAATGTCATGCTCAATGAAAAAACTTTGGAACTGCTTCACTTGATAGCCAACCAAATTTGACCCACTTGGCAAACTACGCCACTAAACCAAGCGTTTGAAAACTAAAAAAAAAATAGACTAACTCTACATATTGTTTAGTACGACAACCACTTTGCAAAATAGAGAGGTTGCCTCTTCCTACTAGAAGGATTTGGGCGGGTACAAGCTGGACGGACTCGGCATCAATTAACTTAATTACCTGCCAGGGTGAAGCCTAGCCACACCTCAATATGGCGGGGATTTTAAGCAGCTCTCGTAGCGTCATAAAAGCACTTGATAAATGAGCTAAGGTAAGGCTGGTGCCGTTAATGTAGCAGCAACATAAATTCAACAATAACAACAACAACTTATTAAAATGTTTGGCCTAACATCGAAATTCCCTGCGAAAAGCACAAAACTGATCGTCGATCACTTTAAAATCGTATTACGACATACGGAAGGACATTGGGATTGGGATTGAAAACAAAAGCCGAATCTTTAATGCTCCTACAAAACTTGTATTAATTCCATTAAAAAAGTGTTTTTTGAGTTGAATTTCTTCATTAAGAATTATGCTACTAAAAATAATGTAAAGAATTACTTAAAAAAACAGTTTTTTAAAGCTTAACATTTATTAAACTTACCTAATGTATTAATGAAATTTCGTTTAATTTGTGAGTGTTTTAAAATAATACATACATATATTGTTTTTATTAAAAATACAGTACTGAACCTTTTTATTTTAATTAAGCAGTTTACTACTGAACATTATAAGGCCGTCACGAATGGGATTTATTTTTTAATCAAACCACTTGCAATTAAAAAAAAAAAAAACATTGGCTTCTACAAATGTACATAGTAAAGTATTCACGATAAATAAATGAATGTCTGGTCGAAAGTTTATTTATAAAATTCAAATAAGCTAAAGTTTTTTTTAGCTAACGCTATGACATTTTATTGTCGGAAACTAAGGGCCGATTTCTCAATGTCCGGTTAGCGTAACTATCCCAAGTTTAGTCCAAATTGAGTTTCTCAATGTTCGTTTAGGGCTTAGCGTGCGATAAACTTAACCGATGCCTGAGTGCCGGCTAACATTTATCGTTCGTTAAAGGGCCGATATAAATATCGCTAAAACCATCGTTAGGCAAATACCTGATTCAAGCCGACACTTACATTGTATATTTTTTATTATTATAAAAAATATTTTGGTTTGACTTCACAAGAACATTAACTGCATGCTTCTCAGCAACCGAAACATTTTTCTTACGTTGGTGCTTATATATTTTAGCCGCGCTCAATAAAATTAATGTTTTAAGCATTTGTTTCGAATTTGAAAGTCACAAAACAAAACAAATAGCACACCAAACAGCTGATTTCCTCGTAATTAGTTGGCAGCACCATTAGAGCGATAGTATCTGAACGAATAAGGTTAACTTTGCATTGAGAAAACCAAACTGATTTAGCACGAGCATTAAAGTTATGCAGAGATTAACTAATTGGCACTTTAACTCGACATTGAGAAACCGGCCCTAAGGGCACTTAAAAATTGTATTAGAAATATAAACTAAATAAAGTTTTAATGAGATGTACAAAATCAATTCAAAGGCTTAAGCGTTTTCATTGATTTTATTGAATTTTTATTGTTTATAAAAATAATAATTAATATTTAAAATTTACTTGATTATTAAAATTGAATCGTATAAAAACCCAGTGACAATTTGAACTTTAGTTTTTGTATATCATCATAATTTTTCTGGTCACATCATAAAAATCAATTACCTTAATCGAAAAGTCCTAAAATATTGAATACAAAGCTATTCAGTTTGTTAGAACTGTCATTGCACTAGGGAACAGCTGATTAAGCACAACTATCACAACATAAACTTATAAAGTGCACTTAGCAGCAAAAGCGTGATAAATGACTCAACACATCATATTTATCTTAGCTTTTGCATTCCCTTATTGTATATTCATATTTATCGACTTTCATAGTAAGTTTTATTTTTGTGTTCTTATCTTCTATCTTCTACTCAATTTTTCTTTTTTTTCGCAAATTAAAACAAGTAGAATCGTTGCAGTCGGACGCACCCGACTGCGGTATACTCGATACCAGTAGTAAAACAGATTAAAACAGAGCTGATTGCAATGCAATTTAAAAGAATATGGTGGATGGTAGGCTGAGGGAGGTATGGGGGGGGGGGGGGCGTTGCATCAAACTTTTAGCTGAAGATCTGTGTATGATGTCAATTGCTATCCTCATACCAAATTTGGTGACTCTAGCTCAAAAATAGTAAAATTTGGAGGAAAGGTGGCTGGGGGTGGTAAGGGGGGGCGTGGCATCCAAACTTTTGCTGCAGATTTATTTATGATGTCAATACCTATACTCAAACCGAATTTGGTGACTCTAGCTCAAAGTTAGTAGAATATGGTGGAAGGGGGGCTGGAGGCTGGCATTGGGGGGGCGTGGCGTCCAAAGTTTTGCTGCAGATCTATTTATGGTGATAATTGCTATCCTCATACCAAAATTGGTGACTCTAGCTCAAAGTTAGTAGAATATGGTGGAAGGGGGGCTGGGGGCTGGTGTGGGGGGGGGGGCGTGGCGTCCAAAGTTTTGCTGCAGATCTATTTATGATCGTAATTGTTATCCTCATACCAAATTTGGTGACTCTAGCTCAAAGTTAGTAGAATATGGTAGAAGGGGGGCTGGGGGCGGTATGAGTGGGGGGCGCCATCCACATTTTTTGGGTTTCTTCATCACCTATCTTGGGACAAAATTTGGCGGCTCTAGCTCAAAAAATTTGGAAAATATAGGCGTTTTTGATTTCAAAATGCAGGGGACTCGGAACGGGGAGGCGTGGCTCCAAAACTTCGATGCCATTTTTTGGGGATCGTTAATAGCTATCTTCCTGCCAAATTTGGTGACTCTAGCTTTAACGCTTTGGGAAATACACGCATTCCCGTTTTTAGTGAAGCATTGGGGTGGTTTGGGGCAGCTTGGGCTGTATGGATTGGCGTGGCATCCAAAGTTTTTATGCATTTTTTTGGGGGCTATAATCACCTATTTTGGCACAAAAATTGGTGGCTTTAACTCAAAAACTGTAAAAGAAATAAGCATTTCTGTTTTTAAGCTGCGGGGGGGCTGGGGGCGGAATGGGTAGTTAGGGCTCCAAAACTTTGATGCAGTTTTTGGGGGGTCGTTACCAGTTATCTACCTACCAAATTTTGTGACTCTAGCTCAAACACTATGGCAGATACAAGCACTACCTTTTTAGCGAAGCTTTGGGGTGGTTGAGGGCGGATAGGGTACTATAGATGGGCGTGGCATCCAAAGTTTTTATGAATTTGTTTGGGGATCGTCAACACCTATCTTGGCACCAAATTTGATGGCTCTAGCTCAAAAACTGTAGAAGATATGGTAATTTTTAGTGTTAAACTGCGGGGGGCTGGGGGTGGAATTGGTGGGCGTGGCTCCAAAATGATTTTGATGCAGTTTTTTGGGGATTGATAGTAGCTATTTTCTCCCCAAATTTGGTAGTTCTAGCTATAAGGGCTTGCGAAATAGCTGGATCTATCGATTTTGCGTTATCGAGTTTATCGATTTGCCAGCCCCCTAGTTATCGTAGAACTCCAATCTTAACACTTTAATTTACTATGCCATAGATAAAGACATTTGCAAAGTTTGAAGTCTCTAGCTTGAAGGGTGTGGAAAAAAGTTGCGTTCATACAGACGGACAGACGGTCAGACGGACAGACACCATGACGGACATTGCACAAACCCAACATACTCTTTACCTTCGGTATCGAGTATAATTAGAAAATCTTCAAAATAAATAATTGTCCTGTGTGTGTCTAGGTCTGAATGACCTATTTTTGAGTTTTGTTTTTTTGCTGAGGACGACCCTAGTAGTTAGTATGGCGTCATCAGAAAATTTATGTTCAGCTGCGTCAGCTGTTGACCAGTAAATCGTTCAACTTTGTTGGGTGATTATTTGATTGGAATATAGTGCAGCAAGTCAGCAAAACGAGTGGAAAACATTTGGTTGGAAACATTTTAAGAAAATTAGCGCAGTTAAAGCTGCCTGGCTTGGCTTGGCCTGGCATTCTGTTGTGCAGCCGATAGACAGATACTTTCTAGTCTACGAGTGGAGAGCCAATGGAACCGGTTTAACTTTTGAGTTTCTGTTTAATGTATTCGATTTTTTTTTAGAAAAGTCGGAAAAAAAGTAGATAAATACATTTAGTATTCGGTGTTGTTGTAAATCAAGAATCGTTTTCCACATCAGTCATACCTTTAATACAAATCAACAATTATCACAATAATAATATATAGAAACATAATGTTCGCAAATAAATCCAACGAATTGACGCAACGCAAGCAAATGATGACTCATATGTAAATTAAGAATGATTGGGAAAGAAAGATTTTCGAGTATATCAATTTGTTTTGCACTTTCTTTTCTCTTCACCAGCATGGAAGTTCAAACTGCAAGCAGTCTGCATAGCAGCTTAATCTCCTCGCTGCAAGGACCCAACAATACAGCCAGTCCTAAAGGAACGCCAAAAAAAAATATCTTGGCTGCTGCTGCCGAGCAATCCTCTACAGAAGCTGCCATCCTCGATCAGTTAAAGGTAGCAGCTAATCACAGTCGCGATTGCGACAGTCCATCCAGCTCCAATTCGGAACTGGAGAAGGAATTCGATGAGCTGCGCAATATGAATGGTTCGCTAACGGGCAGCGGCAGTGTTGGTAAATCAAATGGTTCACTTAGCTGTGCCTCATCCACTAATTCAGCGACGCCAACTGCTGCTGCAAGCACAAATGGTACGACTGCTCAGCCGTTGGGCGCCACAGTTGCGGCACAACTCAAGAAACGCATCTCAAGCAGCCGGACACCTACACGTAAAGCGCATCGCATTAAATTCTATCGCAATGGTGATCGCTTCTATTCGGGCATAACCATACCCGTGTCGAATGAGCGCTATCGTTCCTTTGAAAGCCTCTATGAAGATCTGACGCGACTGCTCGAGGAGAATGTCAAGATACCCGGTGCGGTACGCGGCATTTATAACATGTGCGGGAAAAAGGTAAGCAAATAAATGTCTAAAAATAATTTGGTATAATTGTGATCATATTCTTAAGTACTAAACAAAAGCCTAATAAGAAAGTAAAAAAAGAGATATTTTTACCTGAATTTGTCTTAGGGCTGGGCGCGATACTGGTAGACGTGGCATCCAAATTTTTGCTGCAGATCTTTGTGTGATGAACGCATGTTTTTATGCTCATAACAGCAACAGAAGAAAATAATATTACAAAACAATTCTATGGGTGTTCGAACTCACGGGCGATGTGTTTGGTTATGTTTCAATTTGTATAATATCTGCATAAGTTTTGGGAAGCCAAATTCATTACCGCTCATGGTAAAAACAGGTTTCGTTTTCCCAGCTGCCTTATTATTGCAAATAAGTCGCGCTTTTTTGTGAGCCAAAATATATCCAATTTAAAATTAAACTCAAGAATGCTACATTCTCTCGATGCAACCATTTAAATATTATTTTAAGCTAGTGAACATGTAGACGAGTAGACACACAAACAAATCAAAATTAAAATAATGAACTAGTGACCATGTTCACTAAAATGATCAGTGTTGACCCTACTCTATGCTCTATGCCTCAAAAACAAAGTCAGCGAGCATAGATATTATATATGTATGAACCACAGCTTAAATGGCTTCGTGAATACGCTATTGAAATTGTTTTTCTGTGACCATTTTATTTATTTATTATAGCTATATATAATAATTGCCAACATATTATTTTCTAATATAAGTACATAAAAAACTCGCCAGTCCAGAAACCCTGCACCTGCAATAAAAAAAATAATTGCCGGCCCTAAAACCTGCAAATAAATAAGCTTGTCCGTATATATAATATTTTCGTGTTTTCTTATGTTGCTGCTAATGGGCATACAATATATAGCAGAGCCGGTGGCTCGACTGTCTCATTCGGCTGCCTCTGTGCATCTAGCGCAAACATGATACAATTAACAATTAATTCTATCATGAGCGCAAAAAAAACAAAGCGAATGTAAAGGCCTAGTTTCCCGAACTTGAACTGAATCGAATAATAACTTAGAAAACAGCTAATCAATTCAACTAAGCGTAAAACATTGTTTGCTGGTTACCCAAAACTGAATTGAACTGACAACCTGCAGAAAACAGAATTTTTAGTTCCAGTTCAAGCTACGTTCCAATTACGTTGAACAGCGGATTTAAAATGGACGAGCATAAACTTATGTAGTTGGTGAGGGAAAAAATTTTGCAAATATTTTAATGATCCGGCAAAAAATACAGGCTGCTTGGCTAGTTATGAATATCAAAACAATGAATAACAGCTGTTCGATAATTTAACGTTCAGGGTAATCGGTTCAATTTTATGTTTATGTTCATCTTTAAGTTCAAGCTAAGTTCACGTTTGGGTAATCGCATGGTTTTCATATACGTTCTTTTAAAATTCAATTCAGTTCAGGTAACTGGGCCTTAAAGCAGCAGACAAATTGTGTTAAGTTCGTTAGCTTACGAGTAGCTAGTCTTCGTCTTTTACAGTTATTCGCTGCTGCTACACCAATACCACCATACTCATTTTCAGGCAGAGACTATTGTTTTACAACAACCACACATTATTTTAATTCAAGCCTGCAGTTCTACTGTTTGTGATTGCCTTCTTTGTCTGACTTACACAAGTTGTTTCCAAAGACTATGTCAAATTAAGGTGTTATTAATGTATATGCAGCAGAAGGCGAAATGCTAGCGACTTTCCACTATAAAAAACGAAATGAATAATACACCATTAAAATACATTTTAAGAACCATGAATACATTATTGATATTTAGCACTTATACATCTTATTAAATTACAGATCACAACCCTTGATGAGCTGGAGGATGGACAGAGCTATGTTTGTTCCTGCAACAACGAAAACTTCAAAAAGGTCGATTACATTACTAGCTCACAGCCGCTAAACAATTTGACTCTGGCAAACAACAGTCGATCTACAAATCTGCGTCTTGCGAAGCTGCAGCGTCCTGCATCTCCGCTAAAGAATGGACCACTTATTAGCTGCAGCAGCAGCAGTGGCTCCTCAGCTCCCAACGGCGGTGGCTGTGGAACTGCCACAAATGGTAGTCCGTTAAACAATTCACGTTACAGTGAGAGGAACAGCGTGGTTCATCCGCGTATTGTAACACTGATACGAAACGGCACCAAGCCACGCAAGATAATGCGTCTGCTTTTAAACAAACGCAATAGTCCCAGCTTCGAGCATGTTCTTACCGCTGTTACACATGTGGTGCGACTGGATACGGGATATGTGCGCAAAGTGTTCACATTGTCGGGTGCATCGGTGACACAATTAGCTGATTTCTTTGGGCTAGAGGATGTGTTCTTTGCATACGGCACGGAGCGTGTAAATGCCACTGAGGATTTTAAGCTGGAAGCCGATGAGCAGAGATCAATTAATGCTATACGAAAGACATTGCGCACGGCAGGCACAACGTGCAAGGGTCCCAAACCCAAGATGCCCGTTAAAAGTCAAAAGGTTTATACCGACGAGCCGACAACAAGGCGAGAGCGAGGTGGCGGTGATGCAGATGATTTGGAACCGGACAATCAGGAAATACTACTTAATAGCACGGGCGTTGAGATTAATGATCTGCCCTTTGCCATTCGCGATAACTACACTCTGGGGAAAATGATTGGCGATGGAAACTTTGCCATTGTGCTAAAAATCAAGGATCGACAGACAGGCTTACCATATGCCCTCAAGATTATTGACAAGAGCAAGTGCAAAGGCAAGGAGCACTACATCGATGCGGAAGTTCGTGTAATGAAGAAACTGCAGCATCAGCATATCATATCTCTTATCATGGATGTCGATCAGTTCACAAACATGTACCTCGTGCTCGAGTATGTCAGTGGTAAGTTTACAACATTCGTAGTATCCATACAGATACCCTGAAACAAAGTCGTAAAATTGATTGCAACTCGGGTATTCAGATGCTATGATTAATGACTTCATTAAAGAGATAAATTGAGACGGTTGCCAAAATGTTAATTACTTCAGTAATAGCAGCTGTTAGTATGGCAATTTTTCGAGATTATTGACCCTTCAACGCAAAGTCACACTGAGCAATACCCCGAAGAAGAAGAGCAAAATCAATTTTCAGCTGAAATTATAATTATATAATGCCTTCTTTTTGGTAGTGTGAGCAAAAATTAAAAGTTAAGTTTAAGTTGCTATGTATCAAACAGCTGTTCATTGTCATTGAACTAAGAAAAAGCTGATTTATTGCTTCTGAACACCCTTAATGTTCGTAATCGAGATTATGTTTTGCTGTTAGAAATATATTACAACAGGTGTATTTTTGGAAAAAATTAATTTTATTCTTTAACTAAATTTCGTTAGGTGGCGATCTATTCGATGCCATCACGCAGGTGACACGCTTCTCGGAAAGCCAATCACGGATTATGGTTCGGCACCTCGGCTCTGCCATGTCTTATCTACATTCCATGGGCATTGTGCATAGAGATATCAAGCCGGAAAATCTTCTTGTAAGAATGAACTCTATAACTTATAATCCTTATACAACCAAAAATTATCATTAAAAGGATCTGATTACTTTTTGATTATTTTTGATAAAATTATAAAATTTTGATTATTTTTAATCGTTGTTTTAAGTATGATTAATTTACTCAAAAAATACTTTATAATCTAATTACTAATGATTAGGTTAGTTCTCAAAATTTAACTACCTTGGTGTAAATTATCCATTTTTTTAACTAGGTTGAACTTGACAAATATGGTAATGTTGTGCAACTGAAGTTAGCCGACTTTGGACTGGCTTGCGAGGTTACCGAACCTCTGTACGCTGTATGCGGCACGCCAACCTATGTGGCGCCCGAAATTTTGCTGGAAGTTGGCTACGGGTTGAAGGTAAAAATAAACACAACAACTTGTGCCTTGGAAAAATGTAGAAAAATTAACTTAATTTATTTCTTTTATAGATTGACGTCTGGGCTGCTGGAATAATATTGTACATACTGCTCTGCGGATTTCCGCCATTTGTTGCGCCTGATAACCAGCAGGAGCCGCTGTTTGATTCGATCATCTCAGGTGTTTATGAATTTCCCGATCCATATTGGTCGGACATCGGGGATGGTGTGCGCGATTTAATCGCCAACATGCTACAGTCGGATCCAGAAGTTCGTTTCAGTAGCGAAGATATTCTTGATCACTATTGGACAATGGGCACCGAGAACAACGGCTGCGGCGAAGGCAACGGCGGTTTCAGCAGATGAATCCGAAACCGTGACCGTGCGGGTGCTTTTAACATCCCAAAGTCGTTGCCGTCTAGTAGTTTTTTGTATTATGTAATTTAACGCTATTCTATAATTAATTTATTATTGTTTAAACATATTAACTTATATACTACCGAATACTTTTTGTTGAAAATATCAACGTTATCAAAACCGGCACAAAATGACGGTGCTGACAATTCTCTGAAATTCCAATTTCCAAACCGTTTACGGTTCCTACTTTATATTTTATGAACGCATATATAGGTATATTTCTAAACAAAGATACATTTACATTCAATCATATATATACAGATATATTTTAATGGTATTTTAAAACTGTTTTTGATTAGTAATTTAATTGATTATAAATTATGAATAAATGCATGTTGTGTATATTTTACTTAACTGTTAATTATGTTTTCCCAATGTTTTTGCTTTGTTTTTTACGGTTATGTATGTATGTTTTGCTAGCACTTGTAATGTAAACGATAAACGAAAAATGAAACTACACAATAAATAAGCGCATTTATACAAAAACCAATAAAACAACTTTACAGCTATGTATATATATGGTGAAAAGAAATATGCATTTTATTACATATTGCCTCGAATGGTTTGGTTTCAAATTAAAGGCTTAAGGGCCGGTTTCTCAATGTCCGGTTAGCGTAACTATCCCAAGTTTAGTCCAAATTGAGTTTCTCAATGTTCGTTTAGGGCTTAGCGTGCGATAAACTTAACCGATGCCTGAGTGCCGGCTAACATTTATCGTTCGTTAAAGGGCCGATATAAATATCGCTAAGACCATCGTTAGGCAAACAGCTGGCTCAAGCCGTCACTTGCATTGTATATGTTTTATTATTATACAAAATATTTCACAAGAACATTAACTGCATGCTTCTCAGCAACCGAAACGTTTTTCTTACGTTGGCGCTTATATATTTTAGCCGCGCTCAATAAAATTAATGTTTTAAGCATTTGTTTCGAATTTGGCGGTCACAAAACAAAAAATATACCACACCAAACAGGTGATTTCCTCGTAATTAGTTGGCAGCATCATTAGAGCGATAGTATCTGAACGAATAAGGTTAATTTTGCATTGAGAAAACCAAACTGATTTAGCACGAGCATTAAAGTTATGCCGAGATTAACTAATTGGCACTTTAACTGGACATTGAGAAACCGGCCCTAAGAGTGCTGGGTTTGATTTACTTGATTTCGATACAACGCTGTTTCAAATTTCTGGAGGGCGTACTACATAGTATCGATAAAGTTATCGCAATGTTCCAGTACATTTTGCTGTCAAGAAGCATCGAGTATTAAACATGAAGCAGTTGACTATAAAAATAACAGCTGTTGAATGTTCATATTTTTGCGTTATCGGTTCTTTTAATCGAGTACTTTTTATAAAGTTACTGATATTTTTACAAATGAAAGAGCTTAAATAATGGCTGAGTCAATGCCAATAAGTAGCGTAAGTGGCTTTGTGCTGCAAACTTTTCTGGTGTCTTACACGTTGTTCTTTTTCTAGGACTCGACCACCGATGATGAGGAGGAGGAGGTGGAACCCAAGTTTAAATATCAGCGAATTGGCAATGATCTGAGAAATATACTTAACACGGATGTTGTCACCTGCAGTGCTGTCCATGCAAAGGTAAGCTTGGTTTGATTTGCATTTTTTAAAAGTTTAGCAATAAGTTAACCGACATCCAAACAGTTTCTCATATTTGGCACATTTCGCGGTCGAGTCTATCTACTGGATCACAAGGGAAACTCAGTGGAGTCCAATCTGAGCAGCGGAGATCGTCACACGCATTCTGTGGCTGTTAATCACATAGATGTTGACCCAAGGGGCGAATATGTTGCCACTTGTTCTGATGACGGTCGTGTGAGTCATTCAATGGCCTTAAATATGTGGGCTGCTAGTATGAGGAAGTGTACTTAATCATGATTGCCTTTGCAGGTCAACATAACCGGCCTTTTCAGCTGTGAGAACAACCAAAACCTCAGTTATGGTAAATTTATAAAAGCGGTAGCGTTGGATCCCGAAGTAAAATCGGGTGTGAGACGTTTCATAGTGGGTGAGTTACATTATATTTGTGTTTAAAATACCTTCAGAGAATGTTTTAACATTATATTGTCATCAAAGAAACTTTATACATGTGTACATTTGTATATGTATGCGTAGTCACCAATTTATGAATGGTATACATATATCATTATTAATTTCAGGCGATGATCGACTGACATTGTACGAGCGCAATATGCTCAAGAAACTTAAGCCCAGCGAATTGTGTGCGGTTGAAGGAAGCGTTTTGTCTATTTGCTGGCAGGGTAACTTTGTTGCCTGGGCCAGTCACTTGGGTGTGCGTGTCTATGATCTAAGTGAAAAGTGCTCATTGGGACTGATGAAATGGGAGGTGCCGGCACAAGCGCGACTCGAAAACTTTCGTTGTCACTTGCGGTGGTCGAATGATAATACGCTACTTATTGGCTGGGTGGACACCATAAGAATTTGTGTGATCCGTAAGCGTAATACCATTGAGGCATCCTCTAGCAATTTGCCCGGATACGTGGTAGATCCAGGTAATTGATATCAATATTTACATTTTCAACCTATTCAATTATATATAATTGCAATTTGTGCAGTGTCAACATTTCCGACCACATTCTATGTATGCGGACTGGCTCCTTTGGCCGCCAATCAACTGGTAGTGCTTGGCTATCGCAAGGATCGCAGTGCCACCTTCAAAGCGCTGCGACCAGTGCTCTGCGTTATAGAGTTCAAAATGAACACTTGCGAGGATGTCTGCACAGACAGCCTAACGTTGCGCGGCTTTGAGGAGTATACAGTCAACGATTATAGCCTCGGTTGTATTATCGAAGAAAATCGCTTCTTCATTGTTGCACCCAAGGACATTGTGGTAGCCAGTCTTATTGAAACAGACGATCGCGTGGAGTGGCTTATTAAGCACAAGTAAGTTAACAAATCTACTTCTGTTAATGAGAGTTGAACTGCTGTAATGAAACCTTCAAAACTTATATTATGTTAACTTTCATGCCCATTGTTGCCTTTAGGCAAAATTGTACTTTTTTGTGACCCCCGTTTTTTGATTATTACCTGACGATCTTTGTAATTGTAGTCTAATATGTTTTACAAGTTTACAGTAACTTTGTTTACTAAAAGCTTTGCAAATGCTCATTCTGTAGCCTTTCGTCGTAGAGTCATGAGGAAAGAAAAAAAAAACACAATATCTCAGTTCTTAATTAACATTTGCTAAGTGTCAGTTTGCTTCTCCGCGGCATCTAAGCGCAAAAAAAACAAAGCGAACGTAAAGCAGCAGACACATTGTGTTGAGTTCGTTAGCTTACGACTAGTCTTCGTCTTTTACAGCTATTCGCTGCCGCTACTCATTTTCAGTAAGACTATTGTTTTACAACAACCACATATTATTTCAATATAGGACTGCAGTTCTATTGTCTACGATGCCTTTTTTGTGTGACTTAGGTTTGCAAGCGTTTGCCCTACCCGCGCCTAAAGATGTTAACACAACAAAAAAAGGACATTGAAAATTTTTTCACTTCATATTAAGGTCAATACTAAAACATTTCTGCACTCAAAACTTGGGTTAAGGTCCGTTTTATTTTATTTGTTTTATTTTCTCTTAATCGAGTCTTGATTCTTATCAATGAGTTATTTATTTGTGGGATCAGCGATGTTTTTCTTTCGCTATACAGTTCTTACGCAATTCCAATATGTTAGTGGTATAATAACAAACAATTTATATACATATATGTACTTATTCGTGCTTCCATAGGAGCAATTTAATCACTAATTCCGTAAGTATAACTAGCTTATATAACTTTAGTTTTTGAGAAACTGAGGTCAGTTGTGCGGGGCTAAACCACAATGCTGTCACAGCACTTGTCCGCCGGCTTTGTCCAATCGTAATAGTAGGATACAAAGACACGTTGTCCGGGTTTTTCGTGAGTGCACAGCTTACCCTTATATAGATCCGACATAACTCTCTGATTGCGTTTGTGCATCACCAGATGGTACGGACGACATTTGCTGGGTGTGAAGGCGGTGTCAAAGCGCACGTCATGCAAGCGATAGACATGTCGCAGAGGCGCTAACCATGTTCCCAGTGCCGCATCCTCCGAAACATAGCTTGACAGTAAATGCGAATTGTTGGCCACATATTTGCATAGATTGCGGGAGAGCAAATAGCCACCGCCAAGTGCATAATTAATATAATTCTTACTTAAATAATAATTCGTCTCCCGCCAGTGGCCTTTGGTCTTGATATTGGCGCGTCCATTGAAAAATCCCCAGTACAGCTCCGGCAATGGTTCGTTAGCATAAGCGTCTCTTTTCCTCAAGAGCTTGCGGTCGTACGAGATCAGCTCGTTGATAACATGGTCCAGCCTAACATAGGTATCGTCGTCTACTTTGAGCAAATATGAGAATTTATAGTGACGCGTCAGTGCGTCCAGTGATTGCATTAGTTTCTTCGTTAAATTGAGGTAGTCATCGTGAAGATGGGAAAGAAGCAACAAATCCTTGTGCTGTTTCTGCTCATGCTCCAATTCGGCACGCAGCGTAGTACCCGTTTGTTCTGTACCAATGGCAAAAAGGTGCTTCACCTTAATATTGCGATGTACGCGTGAGTCCTCCAAATTGGGTTGCAGTTGACGTTGCCAGTTAATGTACTGCTCCAGACGATACGCTTGTGAAGCAATTGACTCCATTTGC
Organism: Scaptomyza polygonia; assembly: GCA_035044585.1. Classification (NCBI taxonomy): domain Eukaryota; kingdom Metazoa; phylum Arthropoda; class Insecta; order Diptera; family Drosophilidae; genus Scaptomyza; species Scaptomyza polygonia. Next base: position 242,979 of record JAWNNU010000953.1, on the reverse strand, counting down.
AAATGCCCGCCGGCACCCGTGTAGCTGGGCAGGTATAAATATTCCTCGGGAAAATAGGGTTGCCTTAATGGCTGCCCCAAGCGAAGCCATGTCTCACGCATTCCACCGCGCTGCTCTGCATTGCTGGGTGCACTGAATACAAGTATTACGAGAAATAGATCGGGATGCGGTTCTAGCTTGGCGACACCGCTTTGTAGTGCTGGACATTTTTCGACAATGGTCAAAATGCGTGTAATGAAACTACCAAAGAAAAACGCTGTTATGGCAGTAAATAGAGTAACCAAATTATTTAAGCGACGCATATTATTACTGTTTTTTATTATATGAAGTTATCAATTTTATATATCCAGAACTGTGCAGCCTATCCGAAATTTTAATTATCAGCTTTTCGATACTTTTGTCATGCTATACACTTATCGATATTAACTGCAACCGGCATCGTTTAATAGCACTGTGGAAAAAACTTGTATAATGTTTGATACAAATTACTACCACTTATCTTTTTTTTACAGCAAATTTGAGGAGGCCATGGAGATATGCACACATGGCAGCACTCTGCCTCTGCTCACAGTTGCTAGGTAAGCGAAAAATTAAACTATAATAGATCTTAACTATCAATGAACACATCTGCAGATTGTATATAAACCATTTGTTAACACTGAAACAATATGAGGACGCAGCCAAGCTGTGCCTCCGTGTGTTGGGCAATAACAAAGCCCTGTGGGAGGAAGAGGTGTTCAAGTTTGTAAAATGTCAGCAATTGCGATGTGTTAGCGCTTATTTACCAACCTCTGATGATTGCAAACTGGATCCGCATGTCTACGAAATGGTGCTTTACGAGTTTCTCAAATTTGATGTACACGGTTTCCTTAATTTAATCAAGGAATGGCCGCCCAAGCTGTATGATGGTTTAGCTGTCATTAATGCCATACACGATTATTTTCGCAAGCAGAATGCTAACGAGCTATTGGAGTCCTTAGCACTTTTATACTCCTATCAGGGCGACTATGAGAGCGCGTTGCGCATGTACTTGAAGTAAGCTTAATGACTTTCTTTGCCTGCACTTAGTACTTTCCACTCTTTTAGATTACAAAACAAAGATGTTTTTGAGCTAATTAGACGTTTTGAGCTTTATGATGTCATCTCAAAATTGATCATACCTCTCATTCAACTCGATCGTGAACGTGCCTTTAAAATATTATTAGATAAGACTAAAATTAAGTCCGAAGTGGTTGTGAATCAGTTGGAACAAAATCAGGAATATCTATACTGGGTAACTAAGCACGCACATTTATTAAGGTAATTAACCTGCTTATCTTACATATTTGATTATTTACAGTATCTGGATAGTCTGGATAAGATTGACAGCTCAGGCATATTTCATCAGAAACTAGTAGCGTTATATGCCAAATACGATCGAACTAAACTTTTGCCCTTTCTACGCCGATCAAATGATTATGTAATACAGGATGCGCTGGCGATTTGCAAAAGGGAAAATTTTCATACAGAAATTGTCTATCTGCTAGGTCGCATGGGTAGTGTCGTGGAAGCACTTAACATCATTATACATAGCGTAAGATTATATCTATGAAATTATAAAATGGTAACTGATTTCGCTTTGCAGATAAAAGATATTGAAATGGCAATTGATTTTTGCAAGGAGCACAATGATGAAGATCTATGGAACATATTAATTGATGAGTCGACCAAACAGCCGGAAATTGTGACTAAAGTGCTGGATGGCATTGTAGGCAAGTTGAAAAACTAATCAAATTTATATTTGTCATTTCGTTTACACTTTGTTGCTTTGTTTTTCCTCAGACTACGTCAATCCTGTACTTGTCGTCAACAAAATCAAATTAGGTCAGACAATACCAAATCTCCATCAGTCCGTCGTAAAAATGCTATGGCACTACAATATTGAAGAGGAAGTGCACACTTATGCACATGAAATTCAGTTGAACGATTACTTTTACACACATTCTGAGATGGTAACTATGCAGCGACGCGGACGTTATGTCTCTTACGATAAAGTGTGCTCAAAATGTACGCGTTCAGTCATCCTAAAAGATACGGCTCCACCCAATGGTCTAACAATATTTAACTGCGGTCACATTTACCACAACAATTGCGTGACAGTTGACAATCATTGTGATGAGTGCTTAGACTGGGACAATTTAGTGGAGGAGAGTAGTCAATAATCTTTCACACTCGCCAAAAGCCAAGGACGAATCATGGAATGAATACAAAGTCGGAAAGCGCACAAGCGACCATGTATTATGCGACAGCCTGCAACAACTTATTATCTTCTCATGCAATCTGAAAAGCTTTAAGCTTCGCGTATATTTGGTTTATTTATTTATAATTTTAAATATATTTATAGTTCAGTAACCGAAAGTTTGAAGTTTATTTCAACGTTTTAGGGGAAACAACAAGTTACTTGGAATCGAACAAAAGTGCACCTGGCATCGATTGCACACACACAAATGTTATCGGATCTATGTAAGGGCCGATTTCTCAATGTCCGGTTATAGCCTATTCACACTAGGGCACATATCGGGGAACGATGAGATGTGAAATTGTGTTCACATTGCAACATCTAACATTTAACATCAAGCGTCTTCTTCTTCATTTGTAAAAAAGACGCTTATTTCACCACGTATTTTATTTGTCGTAACAAAATATTATAAAAGAATGGATAAAAGAAATTTAGAGATATCTATAGTTGCTCAGCAACAGGGTATGATTGTTGATCTTGCTGACTATTTAAATAAACCCTGCGAAGACGAGGATTTCGAAGATGAGCAACTTTATGCACTTGTTGCAATGACTCGGAGGATTAAATGTGCCCTACTGTGAATTGGGTATTAGCGGAACTATCCCAAGTTTAGTCAAAATTGAGTTTCTCAATGTTCGTTTAGGGCTTAGCGTGCGATAAACTTAACCGATGCCTGAGTGCCGGCTAACATTTATCGTTCGTTAAAGGGCCGATATAAATATCGCTAAAACCATCGTTAGGCAAATACCTGATTCAAGCCGACACTTGCATTGTATATTTTTTATTATTATAAAAAATATTTTGGTTTGACTTCACAAGAACATTGACTGCATGCTTCTCAGCAACCGAAACATTTTTCTTACGTTGGTGCTTATATTTTAGCCGCGCTCAATAAAATTAATGTTTTAAGCATTTGTTTCGAATTTGACAGTCACAAAACAAAACAAATAGCACACCAAACAGCTGATTTCTTCGTAATTATTTGGCAGCACCATTAGAGCGATAGTATCTGAACGAAGAAGGTTAACTTTGCATTGAGAAAACCAAACTGATTTAGCACGAGCATTAAAGTTATGCCGAGATTAACTAATTGGCACTTTAACTCGACATTGAGAAACCGGCCCTAATTGTTATCGTCATGTTACAGCTGATTGGCGCATCGAAATAATGGACTAATAGTGGATGGAATTAAGCGTTGCCTCACAGAAAAAGCTTGTATCTCCTATTTAGTTAAAGGACATGTATTTATCAAACCTAAGGGGTGTTTGGCAACCAACAAAGCGGCCAAAAATCGATGGTTTATAGAAACTTACAATTTATGCAGGAAATATTGACAATTGTTTCTTAGTACAATTGTATGTGTTTATTTCTTTTTCACCCCCAATACACACTGCAATCGGTAGTCAAACATGCACTTAGGCCTCAGTTTCAGACTGAAGTTTAGCGACATACGCGGCCTTGTGGGCAGCAATCTTGGTCTTGCGTTCCTCATTCGTAAGCTTCTTGGCGTTCCACCTCTTCTTGACAGGAGCCGTCTTTTTGGTAGCGACCTTCTTGTGGGTGGGATCGTTACGAATGGCCTGGTGGGCTTTCTTGTAGATATCCTCAATCTGAAAGTTACCATAAAAAAAAAAACGATTTCGGGAGAAATTCAATAAAATTATACATATTTTTTAAGTTATTTAGGTGTGCATCCATAAACAGAAGTTTCAAGCCATGAATAACTTGAACCACGAACACAGGTGACTAAATTATACTGTGGTCCACTTTTGGCACTATCAGCGTTGAGGGTACAAAACGCGAAAGTAATTTTGAAAATGGACGATTTGCAAACATCTAAAAATCGATATATATAATTAGGAATATATACATGTACATCCATAAACAGAAGTTTCAAGCCATGAATAACTTGAACCACGAACACAGGTGACTGAATTTTACTGTTGTCCACTTTTGGCACTGTCAGCGTTATAGATACAAAACGCGAAAGTAATTTTTCAGAATGGACGTATACGCTTTCTAGTAGAAATAAACTTAAATGTGCATTGATTAACAAAAGTTTCAAGCCATGGATAACTTGAACCACGAACACAGGAGACTTTTGAGTTCAGTGGTCCAATATTGGCACTACCAGCATTGTAGGTTACAAAACGATGAAGTTTAAATCATGGACGCGTAACTGTGTTGAAACACATTAATACTCACATTATCCGCACGGATGCCTAGTTTAATGTAACGGCTGAACTGACGCTTAAAGGCCTCCTCATCTTCCTCCTCCAAGGTACGCATGTAATCGGCAACATGTTGACCAAAGATGTGTGCACGATGTACATCAGCGTTAAAGCTTTTAGTCTCAGCAGAGTAGCCAGGGAAACGCTTAACCGAGTGAGGGATGTTCAGACCACCATCGACAGCACCCTTCATGGCGCCGAAAACCCGAGCACCAGTAGTGGTGCGTGCCAATCCAACATCCAAATAACAACGGAAAGCTCCTGGTCCCTCATCGACGGGCTCAACATTGAATTCCTCGCCGGTGACCTCAGTGCAGCCAGCATACAGAGAGTCCAAGCCCAACTTGTTGAGCAGACGACGAGCGACGAGCAGACCAGTGCAGTAAGCAGCGGCGTAGTTGGTTAGGCCGACCTATAAATCATTATCAAGTTATTGATAATATTCGAATTTAAATTGTTAAATTGTCAAAGTTTAAAACAACTTACTTGGATGCCATAGTTAGTTAGCTCATGCGAATAGGCAGAGCAGACAACGCGATCACCCTCAATGCGTGCGTATGCGATTTGAGCAGTGATATCCTTATTGGACAGACGCACAATCAAGCGGTATTTGGGCGTGTTGTACTTGTTCTTGTCCTGGAAAGTCAGGCGCTTTCTGGCATAGTAATCGGTTTTGCCCTCACGACGCCTGCGAAACTTAACCTGGTAGCGCTTGAAGTACTGCTTGTTCTTGACTACCTTGACGAAACCCTGTAAAATATCAACAAATTAAGATTGGAAATTGTTCTCGGCATAAAACCAACAAACTTAATCGCTCAACTAAAACTGCATCCGCGGTTTATTTCTTATAGTTTTGTTCAATTGCGATTGCATACACTTAAATTGAGGGACTTCTTTTGTTATTTTGTTGATTATGCTCACCATTTTTCACTTTTTAATGAAATCGAAACACCGACGCAAAATACGCGATGTCTTCACACGTAGGTGAAAAAGAAAAAGGAAGAAGATGACAGCCCGATTAACACCAGCGTTGTATTTTGCTTGGTTGACATTTGAGGCGCAGCTAACTTAGTGCGAACGATTTAAAAGCGATAGATGGCGCTAGCCTGTTGGATTTGTTGCGCGCAAATATTTGAAATTAAAAAAATCATATAAATAAAAACCGGATGTGTACACTTAAATAGCTGTATTACGTAAACAATTATATTTTAAAAGCAACGACTCTAAATGTATTTGTGCATTCGCTTCAGTCTGCCCATCAGTATATTGAGTGCCACAAAATCGCCCGAATTCATTTTGTAATTTCTGTGAATATAAAAAATAAAATATGTAGTGAGTTTTGGGACGAAAAATACATCTTTTACGTTCTGTACCATAACTGTTAGCTTTGCGTCCTCCGTTGATACTTTGCAATTTGGCTCGATATTTAGATAGATGTGTTGTTTAAAATGATATACTGCTGAAACATCTTCACTTTGAAGTGTTAAAATTGTATTAGTTTCTTCTTCACAGCTCGAAATAGTCAATTTACTGTCTATAAAATACAATTTCAGAATATTATTTTCAATTTTTGAAATACCATTGCACAATTCCGCAATTTGCGTCAAATTCGCGTTACCAGGGGTTTTAAGCTTTTGCTGCATTATTGGCTTTGTTTTCGTGACATGTGATTTACTTAGCATATTTGCCAACTGATGTTTTTTATATAGATTTAGGGAGTGCAATTGTTCTCCAAATAGTGCACGATATGTTACACTGTGCTCTTGGACCACCAATAGCAGCTGGACTGCGCTGATTTGTTTCTGAACATGAAGAAATGCCACAAATTTAATAAAGAATTCTGGTAATCGCTCATTCAACACTTTCTTAAGTGGTATTATAATATGAAATTTATGGCGCAGCAGTAAGTCGGTCGGAACACGATACACATGCGCCTTATGACCATGGAACACAAGCAATTGCCACTGGCTGCTATGCAGCAGTAACTTGTAGCTGTTATGGAGCGTTAGCTGCAAGATGGCATAAATGCCACTGCCGTCTAGATCAGTTTGTCTAACCGTGTTCAGTAAAATCGAATCCACATCGAAAGGCGGCAATTGTCGCCGATACTCCAAATTTGCCTCCAGTCCTCCAATCTCCAGGTAAGTTTCATTGCTTGCAACAGAAATTAATTGTTGCTTCTCCTTCTCCCGCTGTATAGCTGCCAACAGCTCAGCTGGGTGCTGTTCGTATCGCTGAATGACGTGCACATTGCCACGCATTTGTTGGATAGCTGAAGGCGACAGGTCATTAAGTGCACTTTCATTCTCTTCTGTATCCGTCACTTGATCCTCGCTGAACGAAATGCTATAGAATATGTTATTGTCGCTGACACAGACAAGCTGCTCGATGTGCTGCACCCAGGTGCAGGCTTGCATGCCTGGCACAACCTTGACACAGCTCCGCACCTGACAGTCATCCAGCTGTGTGTTGTAATTAAATTTTAAACGGACCAGCTGCTGGCCATCTGTATAGTAGAAATCACCATTGTCACTGCTCGCATCGTAGTCTAACCATTCTACACCTGTGTAGTGTATTTGATGATTTTTGATTCCCAGCAAGTTTGACATATACCAAATGTCCACGCTGCCGCAGCTTAGGTAAATCAGAAACAAATTATGGGCGGGAAGTAGGCGCATTAATTTAACAGACGTTGTATAAATGCATAGGAGTTCGATTTGATATGCTTGCGTCTGCGATGACTCTGCCGAATAAGCCTCTTCCAGATCCCGTGGCATCATTGCAAATACGTGACCAGATATGCTGAAGATGTGCAGAAGTTTATTAGAGCTTGCACCGGCACCAAATAAACACTGCATAAATTTCTCGTGCTGCTGGTCAACAGTTACCGTAAGTAGGCTATAGCAATCATTTTTCCAATCACATTGGAAAACATTTTGCTCATCGAAAGTTATGTCGTAACTATGCAGCAGTGTGCTTTCACCCTTTCCCAAACTGGGTAAATCTAGGTAGACCTGTAAAAGCAGCTGCTGCATGTCCTCGTCGTGACGGATTACGCTAAATCCTTCCAGAGTTCGCGCAAAGGAACGAACTCCCCTTAGCCAAGATAATAAATGTAGTGATTTGATAGAGCCAAAACAATGTACCCGGCCATCGGACATTATTAACATGGTATTATATTCCAGCATGTAAATGTTGCGCACATAGGTGCTCCTTGGCAATGGTATGCGAACTTTTGTCATCATCAAACGATTTGTTTTCTTAGATTTCTTAAAACGATAGTTAAGCAAGTAATACTCGTTCCAGGTGACAAAAACTGATTTTGTTTTGTTGTTGCTGCACGATGAGTGGTTTATAAGACCACATGGTTGAAATAACGTATCGTCTTCAACGGACCACAATGTTTCGTCGTTATCCTCCACATCTTTAATTTCGTTCTCAACGTTGATCTCCATTATTTTTCTAGATAAAACAATTTTTCAAATGCTAAGAAGTACAAACAGCTGATAAGCAGCAAAGTGACCAATACATTTAAAATTAAAATGGTGTCAAAAAGGTTATACGATGTCTTGTGAATAGCAGTTATGAATGTGATTTTTGCGTAATTGTTATTAGCACTAACCTAAACAACAATATATAAGAACAAATTTAATGTTTTAAAATTAAATACTGTTGATGTGTCCTTAAATCTGTATTATTCAGCAAGTTACCTATGTATGTACATGTCTTTTGCTCATGTCTATTGCCATTCAATTCAGAAACCTATCGCTTTCGCATTTTGAAAGCACACAACAACAATGCTGTTGATGATGCGTTTGTGTTCACGCAGCTATGCCACAAAAATCAATGATCATCAGGCAGTGCTGATGGCGCGTAGCTTGCCCAAGCGGCAATTGCTGCCTGGCGTGCGGAACATAATTGTGGTTGCATCTGGTAAGGGCGGCGTTGGAAAAAGCACAGTGGCAGGTATATAGGCAAATTTACATTATTAAAAATAAAATACAAAATTTGATTTTTTTTGCAGCTAACTTCGCATGTAGCTTAGCCAAGTTGGGCGCAAGAGTCGGTTTGCTGGATGGCGACATCTTTGGTCCAAGCATACCCCTATTAATGAACATTCACAGTGAGCCACTTGTTAATGAGAAGAATCTAATCCTGCCGCCACAGAACTACAATGTAAAATGCCTGTCAATGGGCATGCTGACGCCACCGGATGGTGCAATTATTTGGCGCGGTCCACTGGTCATGTCAGCCATACAGCGTCTGCTAAGAGGGACCGATTGGTGTCCATTAGATGTGCTGGTCATTGATACCCCCCCAGGCACTGGAGATGTGCATCTATCGCTGACACAGCATGCACCGATTACGGGTGTCGTACTGGTCAGCACACCTCATAAGGCCGCTGTTGATGTAACTATTCGTGGTGCCGAAATGTACCATAAACTAAAGGTTCCTATATTTGGTTTGGTAGAAAACATGCGCTATTCCATCTGTGAAAATTGCAATCATCGCATTGAGTTCTTCAAGATGCCAAAAAACATTGTGCACGCAAAGCTACCAAAAATGATTATTTCATTACCTCTGGACTCCCACATAGCCGAATGCGGCGAGGAGGGTGTACCCATTGTAGTTAAACATCCTAACTCTGAACATGCAAATCTATTTAATCAACTAGCTGGTTACATTTGGGGTATACTGCAAAACAAAGAGGATAAAATGCAATAGTTTTTTTAGTTTCAGTTTAAGACACTTTAAAATACTTTTTTAAACAAAGAAGAAGGAAAGAAGGTAACATCTTCAACCTTATTAAAATTTATAGCGCATAGAAGGAACCATATCCCACCCAATAAGGCGTGTTTATTATACTCGATACCGAAGGTACTGACTACTAGAGAGTATATTGGGTTTGTGCAATGTCCGTCATGGTGCCCGTCCATCTGTCCGCCCGTCTGTATGAAAGCAACTTTTTTCCACACCCTTCAAGCTAGAGACTTGAAACTTTGCAAATGTCTTTATCTATGGCATAGTAAGTTAAAGTGTCAAGTTTGGGGTTCTACGATATCTGGGGGGCTGGCAAGCCGATAAATACACCTATTTCGCTTGCCATTACAGAACTACCACATTTGGAGAGAAGATAGCTAAAAGCAACGCCAAAAAAACTGCAGAAAATTTTGAAGCCACGTGACATCATACACAGATCTGCAGCAATTTGGATGCCACGCATCCGATTTATTTTTCCTTTTTACGCATTTTATGGGTTCAGGGTATGATAAATGCAAGCAAATGTCACACAAATAATGGAAATGAAAATATTCAATAAATGTTTTGGTGGTTATCGAAGACCAAGTTTTGACTCTAGATGGTCAATCTTTAAACAGTTATGGTCTACCACAACCCAATAGAGACCACTCACTCGACATTAACCAAGAATTGCTCCGAGAAACTAGCTATGATATCATTACCTTAGCGCAAGAGGTGGCGAACTTCGTACCAATGCTGACGCCTCAGCAGTTTGATGGTCATGATCAAACTATGAAAAGCGTCAATAGGTAATTTTCGTCAAACACTACAGCACTGACCACGAGCTGATAAAATCCATACCTGATTTGAATCTTCAATTAATAATGCTGTCTTTTAATAAAAATATGAGATTAAATATTAGAGGAGATCCATCGACAAAGAGTTTAGAAACATTTTGCTCAAAATTGGCAGTGGTGATCTTCTATCAATGGATGATGAAATAATTATTCTTAAAGGCTTAGGAACTGTATTCAATTCTCTGGATCAACTTATATCTCATATTTATCTAGGATTTTCTTTTATTAGAGACAATTTGAATGATTTTTTATGTGAACGTGCCATTTTAAGGCCCAAACTTGTAAAACCTGCTGAAATCAATGAAATCCTTTTGGAAACGTTCGAAAAAGAAGAAAAGGTCTATACATCATTTGATCAGGTATTGAATACTGATGACGCTTTACTTTACCCACCAGAACTTCTTAATAATTATCTGAATAATTAAAGCTGATCTTAAAATTAGGAGCATCTGTCTGTTGCGGCGAAATTTAAAGCCTCCAAAGCTGTGCAACGGCACAAGACTGCAAAGTAAAGCATTAAATCGCAACGTTATTTTATTTATTTTATTTATTTATTGTCAGCTATGAACAGCTGACATGAGAATAAAACTAATTAAAGTAATCATAATGAAAATAATTAAGTTTAAAGTAAAATTTAAAATTATGTGATGTGCTGAAAGTAAATTAAGGTTGAAACAATTATAAAGTTAACGTTAAAGCTCTGGGAAATTCAACAAGAAAATAAGTGGCCCAACATTTGTTGCGTGGATTGGGAAAAACCCAGAAAAACCCAATCAGACCAGTGGTAGATTAGTGATTAGTGGTTACGATTAGATAAGGCAGAAAGGATAGATCGTTTTAGTACTGGAGTCGAGGTCTCCAGAGAGACAAGAGAATAAAGTTTGTTATAGTCAGAACATAATACACGAAATGGTTCATGAATTAAATAGTTGCTCGAGCAACGATCGAGGCTGAGGGGTAAAAAGTTACGTGTGGATCTAATGGGAACATTTAATTTTATTCGACTTAGAAGAACTGATGAGTCGATTTCACCATTAAGTAGATTATTGACAAATACTACACCATGCATAATTCTACGGTTCAACAGGGAAGGAAGATTAATTAAAAGAAGTCTACTTGAATAGGGGGGAAGGTCTATTCCAGGAACCCAGTTAAAACATCTGAGCGCAAACAGAAGAAATTTCCTCTGCACTGATTCAATTCTATCCTGGTGAATCCCGTATTGCGGGGACCACACACAAGATCCATACTCCAGGATGGGACGTACTAGGGATGTATATAGCGTTTTAGTGGTGTAGGGGTCATCAAACTCTTTAGACCACCGCTTGATGAAGCCAAGAACGTTTATGGCCTTATTGACCATCGACGATATGTGAGAATCAAATTTTAATTTGCTATCAAGAATGATGCCTAAATCTTTAATTTCAAAAACGCGGACAAGTGGTGAAGCATCAAGCACGTAGTGAGCATTATGAGGGGTACCTCTACAAAAAGTCATGATTTTACATTTTGAACAATTTAAATTAAGTAAGTTATAACGGCACCAAGCTGACAGTGCTCCCAAGTCTGACTGTAGTAAGTCACTAAGAGAATCATCATTATAGGTGAAACATAGCTTTACATCATCAGCAAACATAAAAACACGAGAGTTAGTAATAACAGCAGGAAGATCGTTAATAAAGAGATTAAATAGCAATGGTCCTAGGTGACTCCCCTGAGGGACACCTGAGGTAACAAAAATAGGTTTAGATACAGATGATTTAAAAACTACTTTTTGTGTTCGGCCACACAAGTACCCAGAAAGCCACGACAGGAGTTTTACTGGAAATCCAATAATATTTAATTTTTGAAGCAACAAGGAATGACTAACAGAATCAAATGCCTTACTAAAATCTGTGTAAACGACGTCAGTTTGCATTTTTGCTTGAAACCCTTTGATAACAAGTGAGGTAAACTCAAGAAGGTTGGTGGTAGTAGATCTTCGCCTAACAAAACCGTGTTGATAAGGGGATAAAATTGAACAACATAAGTGCTGCAATTGAGAGCATATAATTTTTTCCAAGACTTTTGTTATAGAAACAACAGTTCCCCGAGAACCGGGAAGAATGTGTTTTCATACCAAGGATTCCATTAATTCCATGGGTCTACCCATTTGAATTAAAAAAACTACAGTTCCCATTGAAGGTATGTTTTGCGGGCAAGATAAATAATTCGCAGGGTCACCCTTAAAAGTAGCTGGCATAGATATAAGAGAAAGCTGCTTCTCCCATGGGAAATTTTATATTGCTTGCTTAAGGGACAGCTGTCCTAAAACTTTAATAATACTTGCTCCAGGAGAAACCACAGGTCCTTTAAAACGGAATAATTCTTAACCAAGTTGAACGAGGGGGTTGGCGAGCGAGGCGAGGAGGGTGGAACCCCCTAGTTTCATTATATATTTTTAAAATCATTACTTTATTTGTATGGAATTTAGATTCCATATATTTAAAAGTTTTCAAGTTACAGCCATTTGCGACTTCTTTTGATGCCTGCTTCACATTAGGTATGAGCCACGGTATAATATATTCTAGATTATCAACAGTTGTTCGCCCGCCAAAAACAAACGTTGAATATTTTATTTAAAAAGACAGGCTTTGGCTTTATTAACTGATATTTTTATTTATGTTTTTTGAGTTTCTTCATCTTCTTCATGGCTTTGCGATGCGCATACTTATCTGTGCGCTGTATGACTTCTTTGTATTTGCGTTTGTTAAACTTTTGGAAGGCCTCATCCGCGAGTAGCTCGTCCACAAGTGATTTTTTGGACTTTCTTGTATGACGCTCGCTATAATGATCAAGTGGCGAATGCTGCACAGTTCCTATTTGGAAGTACTTGGGCAGCACTTTAAGGTCGTTTTTTTTGTAGAAATGTTTGGGATCCAGCACCGATCGCATCTGTATGATCTTTAGCTCATTGCGCATTTCGTCAGTGATTTCTGTTGCTGGCATATCGAACCAGGCACTTCCCTTTGTCTTGGCGCGTTCAGCCTGTAATATAATAGCACACATTTATATATGTCGAAAAAATTGTTTTTTTTGGTGTAGGTTTAATCTCAAGCGCTCAGATTACTAAAGACGTCGTCAATGTGGCAACAACACATGCCTCGGTAACTGCTGTGCATTGGGGCGATAATAGCACCAAGCGTTTCATTTAATTAAGGTATGTACGCCCACGCCTAAATTACTTGTCTTTTACTTAATGACGAGCAACAGTCTAGCGATAAATGGCTTAAAAGCTGTTCCGCTGGCCTTACAGCAATCGCCTAGTTCTTCAAAGCGGCCGCTAAGATTACAACGGACGAAACTGGATGCTATTGTCTATTCAGTGAGTCGACACGGCAGTTACCTCAAGCAGCAAGCAAGTGCACTGGCTACACCGATTGGTGCAGCTTCGGTTGTCGAATATATCATCACAGGTGTTCCGCTAAAAACAGTTTATAGTAATGCTGCAGAATACTTTGGGAAGACTTACTCTATTCAGTAAGGGTTGCTTGCGTCTAGAAACTGTGGGTGTGGCATGAAGCTGCTCAATTCCTGCGCCGTGCTTTGTCTTTTGCATATCTTTCTCTACATTTGCTTTGCGCACATTTACATCATCGCCAATTTCGCTACACAATTCAGTTATTCGTCGACGCTTTTGTGTGTGCTTGTGTGCGCCCGCATTTTGTGCGGCTTCGTTAACACGCTCCGTAACTTCATCCAGTTGTATGGCCACTTTGGATGGCATTTTTTTATTAATTTTCTGTGTGCTGCAGGCGACAACATTGCTTACATCTTTACAGCTCAACTTAACACCAAACAATTCCATTTGACCAGGTTCCTCTTCGTAATATTTGCTCTGCTCCTGTTCATCGGCTAAATGCCGCTCTTTGAATAAGCCATTGTACAAGGCGGAGGAATTCTGCACTGCATTTTTACTATTAAGTTGGTTATCGCCAGCAGTGTCTAGCATAAATAACGAAGTCATTGTACTATTTTTCTGCACAACGTTAAGAAATATGCGCAACTAATGAGGAGTCGAATCTAAACTAAACGGCTTGATGTGAATGCCAAATGTGAAAGCAAGCACAGAGTCTGGTTACACTGAAGTAGCATCTACACGTGGTTTTAATTTCAGTCACAATGAAATTTGCATCTATTGTGAATTGTTTTTGTGTGAATTAATAAAATAACTTCGTAATTAAACTGAAATTATTTTGAAATAATGCCAGTAATCTACTTTAAACTAAAACTATATTACTTTTCCAGCTTTATTTATAAGACGTTAAAGTCTTGGCAATATCAGGCAGTTTAACTCTAATTTGTTGAACGTGGTATTGAGTATTATTATAAATAAACTTGAAGTCGATAGTGTTGTATGCAAAATGTCTGTCTACAGCAGCAAAACGGGCAATACGTCTATTTTAAAGTCATTCTCCAACGCGGACCGTGAGCGTGTCAAGACAGCAGCGCTAAACAAGGTGCGCTTCATAACTCCCAAGGAGAAGGGCATCGGCGAGTCGGTGCGTGTCGCTTTGGAAGAAAAGAATTTCCATTTAGTTCAGGAATTCACATACTTTCTATGCGAGGCTGACCTCAGCGTAAGTAAATAATAATTTATTAATTATTTAGATACATAACCAACAAACTGTGTTAACTGACAGGATGAGGAAGTCGTCGAGATCATGAGGGATTCTCGCAAAATAGTGCATAGCCTTACAACAGATTTTGCTAATCTTGTTGAGGCATTGCTTTCAATTAACTGGAAGAAACGCAGCGCGGAAGCTACTCAAGCCTACAGCGAATTCAGCGTGGATGTTATGATTGGTCATAATTTTTATATTAACATTGGCATATCCAAATTAATTTTAAACTGGATACCCAATGACCAGGAGTCTGCAGAGTGGACTAATGGTTGTCCATCAGATCGTGTGCGTGCTGATCTGGACACTGTGCACAGTCTGTTGAACCGCATTTTAACTGCTGTGCCAATGGCTTTCGATGTGGTCATCGAAACGATTGCATCCAAGTTTCCCTATTTTAAGAAGCCTGCTCATGTGATTGCTGGCTACTTGCACAATGTACTCTGGTTAATGAACTCGAAGCCAGTTTTTGAGGAGCTGTTGCTGCAGCTGGTACTGCAGAAGTAAGTTATTCTTTTGCATGTTGCGGTGTTTTTGGTTGCGCCATAACTGTCTGAATTGCAGACTGCTCGTGCTTGACGTAAATGCGCCACGGGAAGAAATCGAAGCACTAAAAGAGGAAACGGATGATGAAGATGTAAAGATGGATGATGATACCATTTTTCAAATGGATGATGTGAGCATTGCGCCAAAAAGTGTGCAATCTCTGGAGCATGCCATTGGCCAAACATTGGACATATGTTTGTTGAAGCTTTTTAAGTTCCTAGACGATAAATGTCGACCACAGTCTGACTGTAGCGATGATCAGCGCAAGACCAAAAGTCGTTTTTTTAAAACTTTAATGTTTATTTTTGATGAGGTGCTGCTGCCCAGCCATAACACTCATCACATTCAGTTTGTGATCTTTCATACATGCAGTATTCGTCAACTATACACGGAGATCTTTCTCAGTGGACTCTGGAAAAAGGTGCAGGATCCAAATGTGTCATCAGTCAAACGGCATGCAGCTGTTAGCTACATAGCCAGCTTTCTAGCACGTGCAAGATTTGTGCCATTGGGGTAAGCATTTGTAAAATGGAAGTATTCAGTAAATCTCTTTGTTTATTAATATTTATTTTTGATGATTGATTTTAGTACTATTACCTACTATCTCAAAGAGTTAAGCAACTGGGCCAACACTTACATAAACGATTCGGATGAGTTTAGCAGTAAAAATGGTTCACTTAAAGCCAACATGGTATTTTTCTCTGTCTGCCAGGCAATATTTTATTTGATTGCGTTTCGAGCACGCGATTTGACACTTAACACAAAAAGTATGTACTCGATTGGAAATAATATTTTTTACATTTATTAATTTGCTAATATCTAGATTTGACTTTGCTGAGTACACTGCAATTGTCACGGCTGGCCATGTGCCATTTTAATCCGCTGCGCTATTGCTTACCGCCAGTAGCCACGGCCTTTGCTGGTGTCGCTCGTACCCATCAGTTAGCATATTGTCATACTGTGCTGGAGCGCAATGCGCGACGAAAACTGGCCACCTTTTATGGGCACGACAAGTTGATGCCAGTGGAGATACTGGAAACTTTCTTTCCCTTCGATCCATACATTCTACCACAGTAAGCAAACAACAACAGCGTTAATGGTTACTGGTGTCCCTCTAAATACGAATCAATTGTTTGCAGATCGAACCACTTTATAGAGCCAAACTATTTAGTCTACAAAGTGCATGAGCTTGACGAGTCGGAATTTGTGGGCAATGAGAGAGTCCGTCGCAAACGCGGCGACTCTGAGATGGTTGAGGAAGATGACTTTATTCTTGCGGACAAGCGACAGAAGCTAAGCGAGCTGTCTAAAAGCCAGCAGTTCGACAAACAGTTCTACTATGGCACTTCGCCGGGATTTAATCAATGAAATTTTGTTAAGCGGGAATGGGGGACAATGCTGTAATATTATTGATATATATTTATAAAATATAACACATAGTTGAACTTTATGAGATAAGGCTTTCTTATGCCGTTCACCTCGCATATGTTCTAGTTTATGAGGAACACTTCAAAGCAAATTAAGCACTTTTGCAGCAGCTCCCCTTGTGCAAACATGTATGTAACATAACGTTATTTAAGCTCGGCTAAGAATTTGTCACACCTGACACTTGAATGGCCTGATGCGGCCGCAATGGCCTTATTATTGTTTATTTTAATATTAAACGCTAAGGCACACCCCACAAATGCACAACTTAAGCTTCGAGTACAAGATATACTTAGCTAAGAATATCATTTCGAGTGTACCAGAAGATGTCATTTCAGATCGTTGAGGTTTTTAAAACTTTTCAGTGTGGATGCTCCTCATCATTGGTTAGTTTATCTATGCTAGAATTTTTTTTTGTATGCTGTTAATGGTTGTCTTGTAATAATTTTAAAACAGCCAGCGCTTGTTGGGCTGCCTTGTGCTCATTGTGGCGCTGTAGATTTGTATTCCAAACTGACCTAAAAGGAATATGCTGGCACTACCTGGAAATAATTTTTCTGAACTGTTCACAACTGAATGGCGACGCAGCAGTGCAGGCTTGACAAACTTTGATCGCACGTGCCACAAGAAATTCCTTTCATTGTTTCTTCACCAGCCTCCATTTCTTTAATTCCGGTTAAATTCTTGCTAGCAAGTCACAAACAAAAAAGTTTCTAATGCTTCTACAGCCGTTGATTTGCCTTTTCATACAAGTTAAATAAACACACACAACAGATTGTTTTCGGCAATCATATAGAAAATCAATTCTATTTAAAACTTAGTTTAGAATCGAACCAATCTACACAGTTACAAGTTATAAACAAAAACACATCCTTTTATATAATTGTTTAAGCAACGAATTCGTATGGAATTGGTGCCAGGGCGATGGGTTCCTCCAACTTTTTGACGAAATGCGCCTTCTTTGGCTGCTCAGGCTGCCTCTTAAGGTTGACCCAGATTTTCTTTTCCTTAGCGTCCTTAAGCAGACGCTCGTTCTCCTTGACGCGGCGCAGGAAATCCTCACGGCACTTGGAGTGATGCACATGTTCGATGCGCACATTGATGCGCTTGGCTAAAACCTTGCCTCGCACACGTTTGTTTACAATCACACCAACAGCGTGTTGTGTGACGTTGAAGATGCGGCCAGTCTTGCCATGGTATGCTTTATAGGGCATACCCTTCTGCACAGCACCGTGTCCCTTGATGTCAACGATATCACCGTTCTTAAAGACGCGCATGTATGTGGACAGGGGGATGACACCATGCTTGCGGAAGGGGCGAGAGAACATGTCTCTGGTGCCGCGGCGGTAACCCTTTGAGTTGGTCATTTTGTAGACTGCGGTTCCCTATAAAAATACACAAAAATCAGACACAATTAGTAACAATAAACAAAATGGAAATATACAGGGCACGCGTGAGCGTTGTTTGAAGTGCATTTCAATTGCGTTTGACCAAATTAAGATATAATTTTCTTCAATTATTGGCTAACCTTTTACGAGTAATGTCCACGCGGTCGTGAAGTTGGGCAAAGAAAGAAAGATGGCTACCCGTTTGGCGTTGCCACTCTCTTATCTATTTGACGTCTTTGAAGGGTTGCTGTTGCCAAGCTGTGCAGCCCTGTCGATGACATGTTTTCCGATTATCTCCCCGTTGAATAAAAATGAGAAATTTTTCCACTTTTTTTTTTGATAATTTTCCCTTTTCAACCACTTGTTTGATTCTATTGTAAGAAAAGGCGGTGAGCCAGCGGAAAGAATGAAAAAAAAATTGTTCGTATTTGTGCGCATGTTCGTTTGTTTAATTTCTTGCACTCGAAATTTTTTTTATGAGTGTTTTTTTAAGGTTTCAATGAATTATTTAAATTTTTTAAAATAATTAATAATATAATTGCACTTCTTTTAAACTTGTTCATAATTTTCCAATCAAATGAAATCAATTCAATTTGTTTTATTATTTTATTTTATTAAGTTAAAAAAGTTATACAAATTCAACAGAATACTATTCAATATTACATTTTTGCTTAAGTTTGAGCACTTTGTTACACACACGCGCACGCACACACACACACACACACACACACACACACACACACACACATACACACATAAGTAATAGTAAATGTCATTTTAATATCTCGTTACATATAATTTATATTTTTACTATCTTAAATAAGTGTGTTATATTGGCATATAAGTATTTGTTTTTATAACTTGTCCTTTTGTGTTCACTAGTTTATATTCTTCTTCACGAAATTTCTAATGTGGCGTCGTTACTTTTGCAATGATAATATGATTGGAATATCGAAGCACAAAACAATTTGTTAGATGCGGGCATTTTTTCATCAAATACATCGTTGTACGTAATATGTATATTTATCTTATGCGTGTGCAAGTCATACGTATTTTTAATAAATATTTTAAATAATTTTATAAATATTTATGTATATGTGTGTATGTAATCCATATATAGGCATGTCTACATATAAACAGCACATCGATGTTAACATAGAATTTAACATTAAGTTTTGCCATTATATTAATTAATAATTTAGTATCATAGGTTACGTTTGTCTCGTTTTGTTTGGTTGTTTGATTGGTTTTTTTTTTGTTTGTTTTTGTTTCCTGATTAATCCTCTTTTCAATACGCTTTAGCGTTACATTATATTATTAATATATTTGAATTAATATTATTGGCTGTGGTTTTGTCTGAATTTCACAAAGTCCACTACAAAAGCAGTCTCTCTTACACTAGTCCGAAGCTTCTCAATGCGATGGTTATATGCTAAACGTTCTTTTTTTATTTCGTTGCCTATTCAATGTTTTCAATGCTGTAGCAGTCTAAGCGGTCTCCTTCTTGTTGTGCCCGTTTTCAAGTGGCCTTTTGGTCATACTAGCACAATTGCAGTTGCTATCGTCATTGGGCAGTGTCGCCTGATGTTGCTGCAGCTTTTGCTCGAGGCGCGTTTTGTAAGTGTACAACGATTGCAGCGGCACGTGCAATAGCTCCACAATCTGAGTAAAATTTAGCTCTGAAAAACAATCGCAATTTTATATAAAATTACTAATAAATATATAAAAATCCCATACCATTTTCGGCTGTGATATAGCCGTGTCGTATCAAGAAATCAATGACCACTGGCGCCGATGTCGTCTTAAAATCCGGCGTAAATACACGCTCCACACATTCATTAGCCGGTAGCAGCTCAAAGGCCTGCACCTCACCATCCGCATTGTGTGGTACAAAATCGACCGGCAGCTCCAAGTCAAAGACATATTCAGTATTGGGAAACAGACCCTGGTCGCTCTCAAAAAAGAACGAGACACAGCCGGCCGAAACCAAATTCTTGACGAGATCACGTGGAATGGATGCCTCCTCTCCGGCCTCTTTAATGGCCGTCTCCATGATGCCGTAGCCAACGGATAGACCACCACCTACCATATTATCCCATTTGCCTGGCCACGTCTCTTTTGTATTAGAGCGCTGCTGTAGCCAAATGCACAAGCCATGTTTTGGGTGCCTTACATACCCATTGATATCGACACCATATTTTCGAACACCGAACAGCGGAGTTGCCGCTCGCTCCATTTTCAGCAGTGCCTTGTGCTCGGACTTCACCTCAAAGCATTCATCCCGCCAGCCCTGTAGAGCCGAAAACAAACCATCGCTGCGCAAATCGCGTAATACTTTCTCCAATTGTGCGGTACGCTCATTGTAATCGCGAAATGCCGGATTCAGTTCTACAAGACCCTGTCAATTATGTGTAAAATCATAAAGCAATTTTAGGATACTATTTTGGTAAATGCTCACCTGCTTTGTATATTCACAGTCACGTATACAAAACACTTCAGGATACTTGAGCAGCTGTTTGAAGACATCCGATTTAATGAGGCCAACTTGCTGTCCCTCAACTAGAAATGGACGTATGTCGCCCTTATGAAAACCTGTAACAAAAATTAACGATAATTAGTTCGCGTGCAATATGCAACTGTTGCCATCTTATGATTTATTTAAAGATCTCATAATATGATTAACAACATTTTGATGAGCACATAATTAAAAACAAGTAAAAAGAGGGAGAGCCCGTCTTGAAGATACCCTGAACCCAGTTGCAATAAATATATTAAATTTAAAAAAGACTTTGGTTTTCCTTGCTCCCTAAAGATATGCTTTGCTAATAAAAGTAATGATCAATGTAAAAAAAAAAAAAAAGACTTAACTTAACGATATCTCTGGCTTTTCATAACCGATTTGGACGAAATTTTAAGAAAAGTTCTATCGTTACCCATTATTTCCAACCCCATTTTTACATTTTCAAAATTCGATATTTTTATACTCGATACCGAAGCTAAAGAGTATATTGGGTTTGTACAATGTCCGTTATGTCTGTCAGTCTAATGAACGCAACTTTTTTCCACACCCTTCAAGTTAGAGGCTTGAAACTTTGCAAATGGGTTTATCGCTGGCATAGTAAATTGAAGTGTCAAGATTTGAGTTCTACGATAACTAGGGGGTCAATAAACTCGTTAAGTCAAAATCGATAAATCCAGCTATTTCGCACGCCCTTAAAGCTAGAACTACCAGATTTGGGAAGAAGATAGCTACTAACAACCCCCAAAAAACTGCATCAAAAATTTTGGAGCCATGCCCACCCATTCCGCCCCCCCCCCCCGCAGTTTAAAGCCAAAAATGCCTATATCTTCTAGAGCTAGAGCCACCAAACTTGGTGCCAGGACAGGTGTTGACGATCTCCAACCAAATTCCCTAGCCGCCCCCAACCACCCCAACGCTTCGCTAAAAACGGTAATGCGTGTATCTTCCATACTGTTTGAGCTAGAGTCACCAAGTTTGGTAGAAAGATAACTGGTAACGACCCCCAAAAAACCGTTTCAAAGTTTTGGGGCCACCCACCCATTCCGCCACCAGCTTCCTCAGTTTAAAAACAGAAATGCCAATATCTTCTACAGTTTTTGAGCTGGAGCCACCAAATTTAGTGTCAACATAGGTAATGATAAAAATGCATAACAAATTTTGATGCCGCCCCCCACCCATACCGCCCCCAGCCCACCTTCCACCATATTCTACTAACTTTGAGCTAGGGTCACATGATACACAGATCTGCAGCAAAAATTTGGATGCCACGCCCCTATACCGCCCCCAGCTCCCACCTTTTACAAACTTTAAGCTAGAGTCATCAAACTTGGTAGGAAGATAGCAGTTGGCATCCCACAAAGATCTGAATAAAAACTTTGGATGCCACGTCCCCATACTGCCCCCAGCTCCTCTTTCCCTACCTTTAACAAACTTTGACCTAGAGTTTCAAAATTTGAAAGGAAAATAGCTTTTTGGCATCCCAATCTGCATCAGACAATCTTTGTGGAAGCGAACAATCCTGCACCCCATTGATATCAGGTCTCTTTTTATCTGTTTAATTACTGGTATCGAGTATACAACAGTCGATTGAGTCCGACTACAACATTTCTACTTGTTTGTAATCGACATTATGTGTATATCAGAAACCAGAATAGTTATTAATTTGAAACAATCTTGTTCTGCTTATGGTATAAGAGAACTTATTTCAAAATCTGAAGTCTCTAGCTCTTGTAGTCTCAGACGCGTTCAAACAGACGAACATGCTATATCGACTCGGCTGTTAATGCTGATCAACAATATATATACTTTATGGGGTCGGATATGCTTCCTTCATACTTTTGCACAAAACCATTATACCCTTTTTACACATATTATGGGTTCAGGGTATTAAAAAAATGGTGTTTGACATTCCAGTTGACTTTGCTTATTGATTTCAACATTCTAGACACGAAAAGCACCACCCAAAATTAACAGAATTGTTTGTAAATGTAATGGAAAGGACATCGCATGCGGTGATCTGATAAGAAATCATCAAATTGAACTCGATTGGTTTATTATTATTTTGACATTTAAAATTACATATTGAAAATTTAAAATATCCAATGCCGTTGTTTAGTCAAAATAACTGAGCATATTGCACATTTTATAATAATAATAATAATATTTGCAACGACAGCTGTTTTAATTGCCTTACTATTGAGTCTTTATAAAGTCTGGTGTCTCGATTAAAAATGCAGCTTACATATTTTTGTTTTCATGGGTTTTTTTTGTTTTTGCAAGATAATCTTGTTCATTCACAGTTTTATTGAGTTGAGTCATCAGTAAACACGTAAAACAAAAAAAAAACATTCAATACCAATTTGAGTTAACATATAATAGATATGATTATCTATAAAGCGATACCCAATACTACTCTAAAACAAGCAATAATAATAAAAAAAATATAAATCGTATAGAAAAACAAGTTAAAAGCAAAACAAAAACAAGCAAACGTTCAAGTAACAGAAAGCGCTCATGTTGCTTATCAGAAGAGATAGAAAGAGAAAGAGTGGTAAATGGAGATAGATTCTGAAATTTAATAAGAGCGAAAGAGAGCATAGAATATTTCTACCCCAATTAGGAGGTTAACATATGCCCCAAGTTTTTTTGTTGAGCTTAATTAAGATATAAACATATAATTCCCTATAAATTTATGCATATACATACATAGGTACTTATCTGATTCTAATAAAGTGTGCATGTGTAATATGTGAAACGTTTCAGCTGTTGCTGAATGTTTTGTTGTTGTTGTCGCTAAAATGCCAAAAGCTGTTTTCAAGGTGATGCAATAAAAATGTTGTTACAACCACAAACAAAAATAAATGTTTTAATTATAAACAAGACACATATACATTCATATTTATTTGGGTAAGTTAATCATATTTTATGATTATTTAAATATGCTAAAACCACACTATTTGCGATTGATTTTCATATGTACATATGGATCTTGCGTAAGATTTGCTTGTGTATTAGGCATTTCTTTTTGTTTAAATGCACCAAAAGTGTTTTGCTTTTTTATGCGACATCTCTTGGGCATTTATGCGATAGGGTAGATAACAAAGTAAACCAACTCCAAATACTGCTCAGCGCATCATATTTCTTATAAGAGCGCAACAGGTAAACTTATTGTAGATCGATAACAATGCAATAAAACTGCAACACCTTAAGACTACAAAAGGATAATAGCTGGTTTTAAAAAAAGGCAAAAAGAAAATGGAATTCAATGTCAACGCTGATTGGATGCTACGAAACGAAATGGCAATGAGACACTTGGTAGCGACGTCAGCGGCAGCAATAACAAACAGATGCAGCAGGAACGGCACTTTCACACACACACAAGTAAACACAAATTAATCGATAATTCGCACTCTTTTGCTCTCGCTCTTTGCAGCAATTGCAGTAAACTGTTCTGTGTGCTGCACCCATAATATAAGCGTTCAAGCCGCCCACACTGTGTTATTGTGTGCGTATCTTGTGTAGATATGTCAGCAACGCCAAACCCATATTTGTGGCCACAAAGCATAACGAAAACAAAAAAAAAAAATGAAAAGACGCTGATAAGTTGTGTGACGTTACTCACCAGTCAAATAGAAATTATTAAATTTTTGCGCTAGCCCCAAAAGACGCGACAGTTTCACTTCGGTTGACGACATTGCTAATGAGGGAGGGAGGGGAGGGGAGAAGTGTACACTGCACAGGCTCGGCACAGCCAAAGTAAATACAAATACACTTTAAACACCGGCTACCTTTGCTCCCACTCCTCAACTTCCTTTTTTAATACAGCACAGCACCAACAACGATAACAAATGTCAATTACGCGATCGAAATTATATTTGTGGTGATTTTCGATACAACTCTAGTTGACGCTTCTTGATTTCCTGGCCGCACAACTTACTTATTTATTATTTTCAAGACTTTAATTAGAAATAATAGACACCGAAACAGCTAAATCCAACCTACAAAACACAACCGCACTCAACGAAAACCACAACCGTAGTGCTGTAAAACACGCGCTTGGCCCGATAGCGATAACAAATACTGGAGTAGCAGTGCTGCACAGCAAAAACAGCTGATTTTTTAAAACATATGAATAGGCAAAATAAAATTTTGATTTAGTGCTGTAAAGCAGCCGCTCACAGTGTTTTTAACAACACACGTGCGATACAAATGTCACGCTGACAAGAGTACAAATTAGAATAAAAAAGTTAGAAACATAAGGAGAGCACGGGAAACTAAATCGTTTTTCCCAATTGTGTTGTAAACTCTATTTCATTTGGCAGCTGATTGATCGTAAATAAGTTCCCTCCCGCAGCTAGGCCAGCGATTAAATTCCAAAATGAGTGACGACTACTTACGAAAACCATTTTCAATAGCGCCCCCACCAGCCGGTAAGACATACACATTACGCAATATGAAACGCTGTTACATCGGATGTTTCTTAATTGAAATGGTTATATTAATTGTTTCTTTATGTTTGGCTTGCGTAATAGAAGACCCACAGACGACTACAAACTACACACCGGCAACGAGCACATTCAGCAGTTCTCCGGTCTCCCCATATCTCAATTATGATTCGCGATTCCTGCAGCAAGCGCAGCCTGAGTTTATATTTCCAGAGGGCGCCAACAAGCAACGTGGCCGTTTTGAGTTGGCCTTCTCACAGATTGGCACGTCAGTGATGGTTGGTGGTGCCATTGGCGGCCTGGCCGGCGTTTACAATGGTTTTAAAGCTACTAATGCTCTGAATCAGACGGGGAAGCTTCGTCGTACCCAGTAAGTAGGCGATTAACTCTTCTTCAGACCACTAAATTGGTATATTTAACTTGCGACAGAACCTAAAAACTTAAATGGCTTTTTATACCCCGAACCCATGAATTCTTGTTTTATTGAAACTTATTTGATACAGTTGAAACTTATTGTTGGTAAATTTTTAAAGATGCAAATTTGAAGAGTTTACTTAGGCCCGGTTCATTATAATTTCTAGTCTTATTTTTTA
Organism: Scaptomyza polygonia; assembly: GCA_035044585.1. Lineage (NCBI taxonomy): Eukaryota > Metazoa > Arthropoda > Insecta > Diptera > Drosophilidae > Scaptomyza > Scaptomyza polygonia. The sequence continues at coordinate 217,294 of JAWNNU010000953.1, read as the reverse complement.
TACAAATGTATACATTTTGTATTATTGTTTATAAAACCTTTGCTTCATTGCAGATTACTCAATCACATCATGAAACAGGGTTCGGGTACGGCGAATACTTTGGGAACGTTAGCAGTGCTATATTCAGCGTGTGGCGTATTGTTACAGTATGCTCGTGATCAGGATGATAATGTAAATACTATTATAGCTGGCTCTGCCACTGGCCTATTGTACAAGTCCACAGGTGCGGAACTAACGAAATATCAAAATTTATCATTTACTGTATGCTAATTTTTTTTCATAGCTGGCTTGCGGAAGTGTGCCCTTGGTGGCGCTATTGGTTTGGGTATATCGTCACTTTATTGCTTATACCTGTTGGCGCAAGAGAACAACACAAACTCAAGTCCAAAATTTCTGTAGGTTTAGATGAAGCAGTCTTTCGAAGAGTTGTGGCCAATAGGTTGATCCTATACATGGAGTGTGCGTAGCAGTCGTATCGATGCGCTTAGCCGTCAAATATATGGTTTTGTTTTATATATTATAAATACATATATATATATATATATATATATATATGTATATAATTATATAATAAGACTTATCTGGACACTATAAGATTTTCATTTATTTTTTAGTAGGTATCACGGTTAAAAAACGTCATCATGGCATCCACAACCAAAATTCATGTTTCAAGAACACTTAGCTAATATAAATCATGTTCAATAACAAGAAAAAAAAGTTTGTATGCTTTGTATGCAACTTGCTATCAAAATAAAATCTTTATTTAATAACCGCGATATCATCACACTGCACCACAAAATAAAGAACAAACACGGTTCGAATATAGTAATTAATAGTCCAATGCACCAGAATCGTCATTAGTTAAAGCCAATACCTTAACACCTTTGCGCTCGTCAATGCCATTGTTGGCAGGCGCCTCGCAGCTGGTGTTCTCGGTGGAGCATGTATGACAATGACAATCAATAGCTTCCATATAGCTGTACCTACGAATTCCGTCATCCGCCTCAGGATGGCAGTTCTTAAGCATGGCAACCGATGGCTGACGATGGGCGTGCACACAAACTGGATGGAACGAGCGCTTATATGGAAATTTCCAGTCGGATATCTCGCTGGAATCGCAACGGCCCCAGCAGCTCCACACGCTCACATGATCCCAGCATTCACGACCCTGCGAATCCGACTGAGTCACCCGATACGTGTACAAACGTCGATGGCAGCCAAGTGGGGCAATTGTGGGTCCACTGTAAACTGGCTGCAGCTCCACCAATTGTGCGCTTGACACTCGCAGCAGTGGCGTTGCCACAAAAAGCATATGAAGTCTGCAACAAATAACAGAAAAGTTTAGTAGATTTTAAAAATACCGGCTTCAATCACTAACATCACCGTAAGCATTGCAAAATTTTATATTTGTTCTGTTTGCTGTCAAACGCGTGTTGGTCACTTCGCAGTCCGCTGCGTTATGTTGTATGCTTTAACTATTTTGTCCATATTTATAGCCTGCTCCTTTTACAACGATTTGTTGTAGCGTCTGCGCACCACCGTGTCCTTTTCTTTGCCTTTAAATACTTGGTAATTCTTTGAGTTTTGCATTTTTCAACTGAAACCATTAGAGCGTTAACAATTTAAATACAAATTTTATATGTGTAATTAAAATGGTAAAAATATAACTTTCATTTGGTATCATGAATATTATAAAATAACAAGTAGAAACGTTGCAGTCGGACGCACCCGACTGCGGTATACTCGATACCAGTAGTAAAACAGATTAAAAGAGAGCTGATTGCAATGGTGTGTGGATACGGCAGGGGTGTACGCTGCCTCAACGATTGTCTGGTGCAGATGGGGATGCCAAAAAGTTATCTTCCCAAATTTGGTGACTCTAGCTCAAAGTTTGTTAAAGGTAGGGGCTGGGGCGGTATGGGGGCGTGGCATCCAATCTTTTGCTGTAGATCTATTTATGATGTCAATTGCTATCCTCAAACAGAGTTTGGTGACTCTAGCTCAAAGTTAGTAGAATATGGTGGAAGGGGGGCTGGGGTCTGGGGGCTGGTATGGGGGGCGTGGCGTCCAAAGTTTAGCTGCAGATCTATTTATGATGTTAATTGCTATCTTCATACCAAATTTGGTGACTCTAGCTCAAAGTTAGTAGAATATGGTGGAAGGGGGGGCTGGGGGCGGTATGGGTGGGGGCCGCCATCCAAAATTTTTGGGTTTCTTCATCACCAATCTTGGCATCAAATATGGCGTCTCTAGCTCAAAAAATGTGGAAAATATAGGCGTTTTTGATTTCAAAATGCAGGGGGCTGGGGAACGGGGGGGCGTGGCTCCAAAACTTTGATGCAGTTTTTTGACGATCGTTAATAGCTATTTTCCTACCAAATTTGGTGACTCTAGCCTGAAGGCTTTGGAAAATACACGCATTCCCGTTTTTAGTGAAGCATTGGGGCGGTTTGGGGCAGCTTGGGCAGTATGGATTGGCGTGGTATCCAAAGTTTTTATGAATTTTGGCACAAAATTTGGTGGCTCTAACTCAAAAGCTGTAAAAGATATAAGCATTTCTGTTTTTAAACTGCGGGGGTGCTGGGGGCGGAATGGGTGGGTGGGGCTCCAAAACTTTGATGCAGGTTTTGGGGGATCATTACCAGTTATCTACCTACCAAATTTTGTGACTCTAGCTCAAACACTATGGAAGATACACGCACTACCGTTTTTAGCAAAGCGTTGGGGTGGTTGAGGGCGGATAGGGCAGTATAGATGGGCGTGGCATCCAAAGTTTTTATGAATTTGGTTGGAGATCGTCAACACCTATCTTGGCACCAAATTTGGTGGGTCTAGCTCAAAAACTGTAGAAGATATAGGCATTTTTAGTGTTAAACTGCGGGGGGCTGGGGGCGGAATGGGTGGGTGTGGCTCCAAAATTTTTGATGCAGTTTTTTGGGGGTTGGTAGTAGCTATTTTCTCACCAAATTTGGCAGTTCTAGCTGTAAGGGCTTGCGAAATAGCTGGATCCTACGATTTTGCGTTATCGAGCTTATCGATTTTCCAGCCCCCTAGTTATCGTAGAACTCCAATCTTGACACTTTAATTTACTATGCCATAGATAAAGGGGTTTGCAAAGTTTGAAGTCTCTAACTTGAAGGGTGTGGAAAAAAGTTGCGAAAATACAGACGGACAGACACCATGACGGACATTGCACAAACCCAATATACTCTTTACCTTCGGTATCGAGTATAAAAACCCATAATTTTGTTGTTGATTTCACTGCGCAACGTCAATTACAAGCATATTTGATATATAGATTTTCGAAATATTCATATCTAAACACGCATCCGTCCCTTGTGTTAATATGAAACAATTTTGTAATTCAAAGTGTTATTGCGTCTTTGCTTTAATAGAACTTTGGCGTACTGACTAATTTTCGCCGAAATTTCGAGAAATCATTCAGTCGATGTGTTTTCGTGGTTGTGAGCGTGGTATATGAAAAAGTTACAAAAGAATGCCTCGTGTGTCAATACGACACATATGAAAAAAGAGTAAACTGGTTATTTGGTAGTTGTTTAAGGATCAGTTCAGAATCGTGTGTCAAATTGAATGGTTCGTGTGAATTTCTCTCTTAAAAAATACAAAACTAAACTATTCGTTTTTATACCCTGAACCCATAAAATGGGTAAATCAGGGTATAATGGTTTTGTGCAAAAGTATGTAACAGGCAGAAGGAAGCATCTCCGACCCCATAAAGTATATATATTCTTGATCGGTATCAATAGCCGAGTCGATATGGCCATGTCCGTCTGTCTGTCCGTCTGTATGAACGCGTAGATCTCAGAGACTAAAAGAGCTAGAGACTTCTGTAAACTCTCTATTTATTCGTAAAACGATTAACGATTATATTTATAATAAATGTTTCCTTTCTTGGTTGCACGCAATTGCGTGCGCTTGACATCAGGGAAACCGGAAAAGAGAGCGAAATCAGTTAAGTGTGGCCAAACCACACTTAACACTTAAAAACTTAACACTTAAAACTAACATCGGTACTTAAATACTATCTTACAATATATCGATACACTAACATAAAATAGGCAGGTTTAACATAAATACAATTATAAAAATACTTTACAACTCGGCCGTCCTGACAACGGAATCGACCTCGATTCCACGTACAAGGCTCAGGGCCATACCAGACGGTGGGTATTGCCTGCGGTCAAACGTCAAAAGCACAATTTTCATCAGGAGTAAGCCAACATTTTAATTTTGATGACTCCAGCACACCGTCATACGGAAGTTGTGTGAGCTGGGAGCCTTCGACATCCCGGATAACATACCGATCATTCGGAAGTTTCTTATGGATGACATAGGGACCACGGAATCGCTTAATGAGTTTTTTGTTTACACCAGCCGTCGTATCAACATTTTTGATAACGACAAAATCACCTTCTTCAAAATTAACAGCCGGTCGATGATATTTATTAAAGTACTCTGTGTTATACTCTTGAGATTTGACAATGTTCTGCAAAGCAATCTTACGGGCATCTACTAGGGACACTTCATCAATCAATCTATCATCTAAATGCTCAGTCAGCTCATCTACAACAGCGCCACGCTGTTCGACACCAAAAAGAAGGACGGAGGGTGTAAATTTAGTTGTGGAATGGATTGAATTATTTAAGGCGAACTCAATTTTCGGAAGTTGTTCCACCCAATTGGCATGATCCAATGGTTCAGCCAATTTACCCAGCATGGGACCTAAGACACGGTTGACGCGTTCCACTTGACCATTAGCACGAGGTGAGGCAGTTGCATTCTGGACATGGACGATATGACGGGACTGCAGAAAATCAGCAAACTCAGCGGAAGTGAAGCACGTACCTCGATCACTAACAATTCGACGGGGTCGACTGAAGTTTGGAAAATACTGCGTCTCTAGAGTGTGACATGCTTCTCGGGAACTCGTAGTAGCTGCAGGGTACAATTTAACAAACTTCGTAAAGGCATCAATAACGACTAGCAGATATTTTTTCCTGGACTGTATTGACGGAAGGGGTCCTAAGTGGTCAATATGAAGAGTATCAAACGGCAGAGGAATTTTCGGAATACAATGCAGGGTAGCGTTATTATTATTAGCGGAAGCAGAATAATAAATGCACTTGAGACAGTTTTTAATAAAATTATTAACGTAAGATTTCATATAGGGAAACCAATAATGTTTTTTAATCTGCGTACAACATTTCTCAGTGGACAAATGACCTAGCTTTTCGTGCGCGGTTCGTATGACACTATTAATCATTTCGGCAGGGACATAAAGTTGAAGTACGTCGGTTGGTGATCGGCGATACACAACACCATCTTGTAATTCAAACCCAGCCATCTCTTGGTTCTCCAAGACACTCCGAAGTTTGACAATTTCTGCATCACGGTTTTGCGTCAGTTGTAGTTGGAAATCCAGGTTCAAGTCATCCACATATGCCGAAGTGTCTAGCCTACTAAGTGCATCAACATGGGCCATAGAGATGCCGGACCGATGTACAATAGTATAATTATAATTTTCCAATAATAATGCCCAGCGGGCAATTTTCGCGGAAGATCCACCGTTCTTCAGTGTTAACGCTAACGAATTACAATCTGTAATTATCTTAAAAGGTATAAACTTCAGGTATGTCTCAAAACGCTTTAAGGCATATACAATGGCCAGGGTTTCTAATTCATAGCTATGCAATTTGGATTCTGGGGCGGAAGCGGTCTTTGAAAAATAGCACACAGGATGAAACTTATCATCAGTTTGTTTCTGCAACAGCATCGCTCCAAAACCGGCGGAACTAGCATCACAATGTAATTCGGTTTCTGACTTCGGGTTATAAATAGACAACACAGGTGACTCTATCAGTTTGGACTGCAGTGTTCGGAAGGATTCAAGACACTCATCAGAGAAAACATAAGGGGCATCTTTTTTCAGCAGACGCGACATCGGATAGGCAATTTTGGCAAAGTTGGGTACAAAACGGCGGAAGTAAGAAAAGAGACCCAAACAGCGTTCCAATTCTTTCCTATCCCGAGGTTCTGGCAGACTCTCTATGGCTTGAAGATGAGCTGGTTTCGGGGTGATACCGGAAGAGTTTGCTAAATACCCCAAATATTCTAACTCTTTGTGCGCAAAGCGACACTTTGACAATTTAAGTTGTAGCCCATTCACTCGTAAGGTATAAAGTGTCTCCTTAAGCACTTGCAGATGGGTTTCAAAATCACTCGACGCAATTAAGATGTCGTCCATATAAATCACTAGTTGGCCTCTATTGATTAAGTCCTTCAGCACAAAGTACACAAATCTAGCGAAAACTGGGGGGCCATTGCATAGTCCAAACGGCATGCGAACGTACTCAAATTGTCCGTCGGGTGTTACAAAGGCAGTGTATTTTATCGAATCAGGGTGCATCTTAACATGGTGAAATCCACTTTCTAAATCTAGTACAGTAAAGAACGATTTACCCCCCAGGTGTTCGATGCAATCCTCTAACAGCGGAATAGGGAAGTGGTCACGGACTGTAATTTTGTTCAGCGGTCGATAATCAACACATTTTCTTAAGGTATTATCTTTTTTTCTCACGGGCACTATAGCGGAAGCGTAAGGAGAACTACTATGACGGATAATGCCAGCCTCTAATAAATCATCACATATCTGGCGCACTTCGTTGCGCTCGTGATGGGATAGTCGGCGTGGACGGCAGAAAATGGGGGTCTGACTTGTCAATTCAATTTTCATCTCGTAATTAGTAGGTTTAATCAGTTCTGCAGGGATATCAACATAAGAGGCGGAAATAACAGACTGCAGCTTTGCAGCTTGTTCTGACGACAGGGTAGACTCTATATTAAATTCATCTTCATTAACAACAGGTAACTCAATTGCATTAATAGCCGCTAGGGCATCACTCAGCGAATGTTCAGACATGACGGAATTATTTATCTCAGTGGTACACGATTGTGATTCGGCAGGCATAGACTCATTTTCATTAAGCGACCGTGTTGGCTCTTTTGGGATTACCGTGCGTTTGACATCTGTTCTACACAAATCAAGTGAATTAAGGACAGCAGTGAGTTTCATGTTACAATTTACTTGCGGTTTATTAAAGGTTAACAATTGACTCTTTGAGTATCTTATTTTAAATTTACATAAGTTAATACTCATTTTCTCAAAGAAATCTCTGCCCAAAATCATTGGCAGATCTGTGGCACTGTTAGGCAGTACATCACATTTGATTAATACTGTTCGATTAAATAGGCGGACGGCACATGGGACTTTTCCCAGAGACACCAGTTGACGGTTTCCTAAACCACGGCAGTTCGACGGTGTTCGTTTGAATTTAAATACGGAAGGCACCTCGGATTGTCGAATAAAACTTTTAGGACTACCCGAGTCAAGGAGAGAGAAAATCTTTGTAAACTCACTGCTTTTCACTTGATTTGACACAAAGGCAACACTCACCATCTGTAGATGTTCAATTTTATCAACTAACGTATCCCTGCAACTCGTATGGGTGACGTCGTCAGCAGCGGCAGCACTGGAAGCGATGACCTTCGCAATTTTAAACGGGCAGTTCCTATAAATATGGTCAATTTTTCCACACTTAAAACATGAGTTGGCTGGTCTCAGAGGTTTCGGGCACTGGGATTTGTAATGTCCAAACGAGGAACAGTTGTAGCACCGCACATCTTTCGCGGTAGACTGCGGTGGGACACTAGTAGCGGCAGGTTGTCGAGGCAGAGACTGGGTAACGGCAGCCACTTGTCTACCCGCAGTAGATTGGACTCGACGTCTTTCGTACCTCTCCAGGAGCGTCTTCAGGTCGTACACGGTCCTGGCTGCATACAGCATGCCCACTGCCGACGAGTTGTCTCGGAGTCCATCAATGATGAGATCCACCAACTCAGCCTCCGGAATTGTGGCATTCATGGCGATCTCCTGCATCTCGATGGCATACCGAAGGTATCCCTCTCCAGGCTTAAGACGTCGGTTCCGCAGGGCTGCGTACACTTCTTCTGTGCTCTTTGATCTTCCGAACTCATTTATTAAGATTTCCTTTAGCTCTTCATAGCTGCGCACAGTGAGTGTACGCATGAGGACTGCCGCCGTGCCTTCCAACAGCCGACGACATGCAACAAATCGCAAACGGTCATACAGTTGGAGTATTTCACAGGCGTCCTCCAAGTCGCTGATCCACTTGTTTACATCGTAAGCGTTGTCTGCCGAAAACCGCGGTACCATGGACTCGATCACACTAATGTCTGTTACCCGCTGACTGCGGACGCCAGGAGACACATCGATCTGCTGTTCCAAACTTGCAATTTGCTTTTGCAATTCCAAGACTTCCTTTTGTTTACGTAAGTAAGCTAAATGCTCATGCAGGTTCAAAGACACGGGAAGCGGGGTGACCGCCAAAACAGCTGACGGCAAGACAGCAGCCGGCACAGTTGACAGCAACATTGACTCCGAAACGGCAGACAGCGAGGCGGCAGCAGGAGCATATGACTGCAGAGTTGACGCTGAAACGGCAGACAGCGAGGTGGCGGCAGTAGCATATGACGGCAAGGTTGACGCTGAATCGGCAGGCAGCGACGCAGCAGCAGGAGCATATGACGGCAGAGTTGAGGCTGAAACGGCAGACAGCGAGGTGGCGGCAGGAGCATATGACTGCAGAGTTGAGGCTGAAACGGCAGACAGCGAGGTGGCGGCAGTAGCATATGACGGCAAGGTTGACGCTGAATCGGCAGGCAGCGACGCAGCAGCAGGAGCATATGACGGCAGAGTTGAGGCTGAAACGGCAGACAGCGAGGTGGCGGCAGTAGCATATGACAGCAGAGTTGGCGCTGTAACGGCATGCAGCGAGTCGGCAGCAGAACTGGTCGACGGCAAAGTTGACGCTGGGACGGCAGGCAGCGAGGCGGCAGCAGATCTGGTCGACGGCAAAGTTAACGCTGGGACGGCTGGTAGCGAGTCGGCAGCAGACTTTGACAATTCTGACACTAGTTTGCGTATTTGTATTATCGTTGACAGCGGCGGCACTTCCACATTGTGTGCCTTCGGCAGTTTTATCATTTCATCCTTATTCAGGCCCATTGTTGTGAATTGGGCGTTGAATATTTATTGGGCGTTGGGCGTATCCCACTTCTGAGCTGTAAACTCTCTATTTATTCGTAAAACGATTAACGATTATATTTATAATAAATGTTTCCTTTCTTGGTTGCACGCAATTGCGTGCGCTTGACATCAGGGAAACCGGAAAAGAGAGCGAAATCAGTTAAGTGTGGCCAAACCACACTTAACACTTAAAAACTTAACACTTAAAACTAACATCGGTACTTAAATACTATCTTACAATATATCGATACACTAACATAAAATAGGCAGGTTTAACATAAATACAATTATAAAAATACTTTACACTTCAGATTTTGAATATAAGTTCTCCTATACCATAAGCAGAACAAGTTTGCTTTAAATTATCGATAACTACTCTGGTTTTCGATATACACATGGAGTCGATAACAAAAAAATACCGAATTTGGAAAATGTAAAAATGGGGGTAGGTGTAATGGGTAACGATAGAACTTTTCTCAAAATTTCGTCCAAATAGGTTAAGAAACACCGGAGATATTGTAAAGTTAAGTCAGTTTTTAGTTTTGCTTCAATTGATCATTATTTGAAGCATACTTTTATGGCGCAAGGAGTAAAATATTTATTGCAACTGTGTTCAGGGTATATTCTAGACGGGCTCTCCCGACTAGAGCCTTCTTACTTGTTTATAATTGAATAAATAAAATTAAATAAAGTTATGTCTTCATTATTTGATGATGTATATGGAAGTGATATATTTCACAGTGATGACGAAGATAGTGACTATGAACCTAACGAAAATGACGCTGATTTAGGTGCATATATTAGCAGTGATAGTGAAATGGATTTTACTGAGGAGGAAAGAAGAGAAAACATTGATGTACCAAATATAACATTTTTGTCAAAGGACAAAACAATACAATATTCCCTAGAAGAACGAAATACCGTTCAGCAATCAGTTTTTCATTTCGTATGAATCCAGGTAGAATATTTTTTTATTGCATTGTACGTTATTCGTGATATGTCTTTATTTCTTGTTTTTGTTTGGGTACAACTGTATTTGCATCACCTCGTTGCGTAGATCCATTATCTACTTTTCTTTTGTTCATCGAGCCAATAGAACGGATTGTTGTTGATATGACGAATTTATATGGTGCACGCCAATATGGAAATGAATGGAAAAATGTTGATATTCAAACTTTGCGCGCTTATTATGGTATTTTACTACTTGCTGGTGTATATCGATCACATGTGGAATGATAAACCGGGACGACCAATATTCAGAGCAACAATGTCACTAGAAAGATATAAGCAAATTACTCGATGTTTACGGTTCGGTGATCGTGAAGAAAGAACAATTTACGTGCACGAGATAAATTAGCTGCAATTCGAACAATATTCGATAAATGGGTTCATCGACTGAAACTGATTTATGTACCCTGAAAAAATATTACTGTTGATGAACAACTAGCTCCTTACCGTGGCCGTTGTCCATTCACCCAATTTATTCCATCAAAGCCATGTAAATATGGCATAAAACATTGGATTGTTTGCGACGCTGCAACGTATTATGTATATGATGTTGATATTTATATTGGTCGTAACCACAATTGTGCTCCTGAAGTAAATCAAGCTGAACGAGTTGTATTGCAGCTCACAGAAGGTTTGAATGGAAGAAACTTAACATGTGATAGTTTTTTTACTTCGCACAGCTTAGCTGTAAAATTGAAACAACGTCAAATGACAATTGTTGGTACTATTCGAAAAAATCGAAAAGAATTACCACCAATATTGCTTGATATGAAAACGAAACCTTTACGGTTTTACTTTGGTTTCATATGTGACAAAGAGTCGTCGATTTGTAACTTTGATGAGTACAATGCACAAAACGAAGCAAATAAATAAAAATGATGAGAAGAAAAAACCAGAGATCATAAAATGTTATAACGCTACGAAATGTTGTGTGAATATAATCGATGAAATGGTGGGGACTTATCGTTGCAAAAGAAAAGTCAACCGATGGCCTGTTGCAGTTTTTTGCAATATGTTAGACATATCTGCATTGAATGCGTTCGTTGTCTTTACAGATTTGAATCCACTTTGGCACTATACAAACAAAAGCTTTCGCCGCCGTTTATTTTTGATTGAACTTGGAAATTCACTTGTACATCCACACAACAACGTGAATGCTTGCCGAGAGGTGAAAGGTCTTTGGCTATTGTAAATGAAGCACGTGGAACTCATGATGGGCAACCGCCTGCCAATGCTGGAGCTTCAAACAACCGCTTGATGCATCATACACCATCTAGGAAGCGAGCAAGATGCCATATTTGTCCACAAAGAAGAAATTCTAATATTCATTTTGTTGAATGTAACAAATGTAATAAAAAAGTTTGTCCGGACCATCGCTTCATTTTATGCGAAAAATGTGAGGCAGAATAAATTTATTTGCTAAATTTTCAATGTTTTGTGTAAACAATAATAATAAATAAAATCGCTTACTTTTCCGTTTTTAATTGCTCTTACGTGATTTTTCTAATATTGTCATATTGACACATCAGGGAGCAATTTGTTATTTTTTGTTAGGGACGGAGCAAATGCGGTTATTGCAATGTTTTAGGTTTTTTTTGCTACCGAAAGCTCAACTCAAAATAATATTTTTAATTTGGAAAATGTCACTGAAATAGATACATTTAGCAAGTAAGAAGGCTCTTCTTGAGATAGTCGATATGGAAATAGGCTGAACTCTAGTTTTGATTATTCAAAAGTTGTTAGTACAATGATAAATGAAAACAAGTAGAAACTTTGCAGTCGGACGCAACCGACCGACCGTGGGTGGTATGGGGTCTAACACCAAAGTTTTTTTGCAGATCTATTCATTATGTCAATTGCTATCCTCCAATCAAATTTAGTGACTCTAGCTCAAAGTTAATAAAATATGGCGGAAGGGGGATTGGGGGCGGTATGGGTGGAGGGTGGCATCCAAATGCTTTGGGTCTCTTCATCAACAATGTTCGCACCAAATTTGGTGGCTAAAGCTTAATAGCTGTGGAAAATATGGGCGTTTTTGATTTCAAAATACAGAGGGCTGGGGAACGGGGGGGTGTGATGCAGTTTTTTGGGGGTCATTAACAGTTATCTTCCTACCAAATTTGGTGACTTTAGCTTAAATACTTATGAAGATACAAGCATTCCCGTTTTAAGCGAAGCGTTGGGGTGGTTTTAGGCGGCTAGGGCAGTATGGATGGGCGTGGCATCCAAAGATTTTTTTTGCTTTTTGAAGGGATCGTCAACACCTATCTTGGCACTAAATTTGGTGACTCTATCTCTAAAACTGTGGAAGATATAGGCATTTCTGTTTTTTTCCCTCGGGGGGACTGGGGGCGGAATGGGTGGGCGTGGCTCCAAAACTTTAATGCAGCTTTTTGGGGATCGTTAATAGTTATCTAACTACCAAATTTGATGACTCTAGCTCAAACACTATGGAAGATACACGCATTACCGTTTTTAGCGAAGCGTTGGGGTGGTTGGGGGCGGCTAGGGCAGAATGGATGGGCGTGGCATCCAAAGTTTTTATGAATTTGGTTGGAGGCCGTCAACACTTTCTTGGCACCAAATTTGGTAGCTATAGCTCAAAAACTGTAGAAGATATAGGCATTTTTTTTTAAAACTGCGAGGGGGAGGGCTGGGGGCGGTATAGGTGGGCGTAGCTCAAAAATTTTTGATGCAGTTTTTTTGAGCTTGGTAGTAGCTATCTTTCCTCTAAATTTGGTAGTTCTAGCTGTAAGGGCGTGTGAAATAGCTGGCTTTATCGATATTGAGTAATCGAATTTATCGATTTGCTGGCCCCCTAGTTATCGTAGAACCCCAATCTTAACACTTTATCTTACACTGCCATAAATAAAGACATTTGCAAAGTTTCAAGTCTCTAGCTTAAAGGGTGTGGAAAAGTTGGGCCCATACGGACACACAGACGGACAGACACCATGACGGACATTGCACAAACCCAATATACTCTTTACCTTCGGTATCGAGTATAAATAGGACAGATAAGTCATTTCGTTTTAAAACTTTTCTCTTCAGTTTGACTTTTTTATCGCCAAAAGCATCGTTAATTGTCTCGCATAACACAAAAATAAATAAGTAAATTAACAATCTTTTTACAAATAATCTCTGATTCCAGCATTACTGTGGCGAGAAGTTAGTTTGCAAGAGGGGTATGATTGCGGGTAGTGGGTCGTGTTAACCTTAGGGTAACTTGACCAGATTTATCCCAAAAAATCTTTGTCATGTCAGCTTTCGAAACAATAGACTGAATAAATAATATTATTATAATCTAAGTTTACTACCATTTAATTATTTGGCAATTTCAATTGTGTATGATGCAACAAATTTTGTTATACTTTATTTTAAATTTTGACTTAGGAATATTCTTTTCTACATTCCAAAAAACTGTTCATGCTGTTTAATAAAATTAATTTAAAAGGCCGGATCCGTATTGTGTTTGTGCATTATCGAAAGTGTCAAAATAAAAAAAGGAAAAGAAAAAAATACGGTTTCTATGGACGTGGGCTACGCTGTTGATTCTCTGGACCAGAACACCTATGATATAAATCATGCCCACGCTAACACATCCTCTAAAGTGTTGGGTTGGGTCGGGTTTGTCAATGCCGGTTGGGGTTGATGATGGGTTGATGACGCCTGAAGTGACGACGTCTAGGAGCGACGACGTATCTCATGATGCGAGCCATAGCGCTGATTACGCAGCTGCACCCGAAAGCGCCGATTATTCTCCTGCGCTCGATCCTCGATTTGTCGATTGAGTTGAGCGAGTGCAGAGGGTGCTGGCAGCGGAATTGCTATCGGTTCTTGCTCCTCTGCACCGTTATCCTCGTTGGCACTTGCGTTATCATCATCATCGAGATCATCAACATCGGGATCTGTGTTCTCCACCGTCGATTGTGAACGGTTTGGACTACCAACGTCTTCGCGGGCTATTGCATTGGCCATAAGACGTTGACGGCGCTCCTCCATCAGGCGATCCCGTTCCTTGTGTATGTAGTCACGTTTGTTGGGTAATCCGGCTACATTGTTAGCGGTAAGTGCGGAGCGAACAATATTCATGTCGGTTGCCTCCATCCATTCGTCCGTTTCGGCCACATAGCATTCGGTGTGGGAGATGGTCGAAACGCCATTGAAGCCGCCAATGGCAAAGATCATGTCATCGATGATCTCTAGACCGAAATTGCTGCGCGAATGATTCATTTGGCGTATAAAGTGCCACGATTGTGTATCGGGATCAAATCTCTCGCCAGTCGACAACCGCGACGTACCATTGAAGCCTCCAATGACATATAACTGATCTCGGAATGCCACGCAGCTAACACCAGATCGACGATGGTTCATGTTCGGTATACGTGTCCACACATTGGTCAATGGATCATAGTATTCAGCGCTATCCAAGCACTCCTGACCATTGAATCCACCGGTTGCATAGATTCGTCCATTCAACGTACAGGCGCTCGCATCCGATCGTTGCATATTCATCGGCGGAATAATGGTCCATTGATTCGTCGAGGGGCTATAACGTTCGACCGTGTTGAGACGATTGTGTCCATCGTAGCCACCAATGGCATAAATCATGCCATTGAGCTCCGCAACGCTGACATAGCATCGGCGGCAGTGCATAGGGGCAATCTCGTTCCAGCGCTTCTGGACGGCATCAAAGACACGACAGGTGTTGAAATACTCGACGCCATCGTAGCCACCAATACTAAAGATTTTGAAGCCAAGCACAGCCGTGCCATGATACGCCCGAGGGCCCGCAGGATCTTCCGCATTTATGTTGACCCAGCGATCAGCTCGCGTGTCATAGGTCTCGATACATCCCTTGGATGTGCCACCACTCCAGCCACCAATGGCAAAGATCACTTCATGCGGCAGGCGGGGCATCGCTAACGGTGGCGTTGTTAACTGTTTGTTAAAAGAGCAAGTTTAAGTTGCAAAATGTTGTAACATATTATGTTTTGTTATTGTTAGCATTACCTCTTCGGCTTGTGGGCTCAGAAAATCCAGATCATACATAAATTTAAAGGTATCGACTATCAACGGCTTTGCTGCCTCGCATTGTATCACATACGGGTGCTCCTTGACCTCTTCCATAAAGCACTAATATCAAGGTTAAACACATATGCTTAATTTCTTACAGTAAATGCATAGCGTTCGATCGTTTTTTACGAATCAATTAACTATCTTTACATCAATTAAGTATCTTTACTACGTTATTTGTGAGTGCTATGGGCTATGTTACTTTTAATCCGTAAAGCAGCGCTCTCTATTGACTACTTTTCAACGCTGGTGGAGTCGTGGGCAAAAGCTAGTTGTATCAAAACAAGCATACTTTAATTTAAAACATTTTTTCAGAAATTGATAGTCTTGTACGTTTTTTCTTAACATTGTTAAAGCAAGACCCTTTTAGACTTTAAATGACCGAAATGGACAGAAAATATCAGAAAATATTATGAGATTTTTTTAAGAAGCATTTATGAAAAAATCTTCATTATTTAGTATATGTTATATATATTGATAATGTAAGGACTGATTCAAAAAAAACCAAGTAGAAACGTTGCAGTCGGACGCACCCGACTGCGGTATACTCGATACCAGTAGTAAAACAGATTAAAAGAGAGCTGATTGCAATGGTGTGTGGATACGGCAGGGGTGTAGGCTGCCTCAAAGATTGTCTGGTGCAGATGGGGATGCCAAAAATCTATCTTCCTCCCAAATTTGGTGACTTTAGCTCAAAAATAGTAAAATTTGTGGGAAGGGGGGCTGTGGTTGGTAAGGGGGGCCGTGGCATCCAATCTTTTGCTGTAGATCTATTTATGATGTCAATTGCTATCCTCAAACAGAATTTGGTGACTCTAGCTCAAAGTTAGTAGAATATGGTAAAAGGGGGGCTAGGTGCTGGGGGCTGGTATGGGGGGGCGTGGCGTCCAAAGTTTTGCTGCAGATCTGATTGTGATGTTAATTGCTATCCTCATACCGAATTTGGTGACTCTAGCTCAAAGTTAGTAGAATACAGTGGAAGGGGGGCTGGGGGCTGGTATGGGGGGGCGTAGCGTCCAAAGTTTTTGTGCAGATCTATTTATGATGTTAATTGCTATCCTCATACCAAATTTGGTGACTCTAGCTCAAAGTTAGTAGAATATGGTGGAAGGGGGGCTGGGGGCGGTATGGGTGGGGGCGCCATCCAAAATTTTTGGGTTTCTTCACTTCCAATCTTGGCACCAAATTTGGCGGCTCTAGCTCAAAAGCTGTGGAAAATATAGGCACTTTTGATTTCAAAATGCAAGGGGCTAAGGAACGGGGGGGCGTGGCTCCAAATTTTTGATGCAGTTTTTTGGGGATCGTTAACAGCTATCTTCCTACCAAATTTGGTGACTCTAGCTTTAACTCTTTGGAAAATACACGCATTCCCGTTTTTAGTGAAGCATTGGGGCGGTTTTGGGCAGCTTGGGCAGTATGGATTGGCGTGGCATCCAAAGTTTTTATGCATTTTTTGGAGGTTGTAATCACCTATCTTGGCACAAAATTTGGTGGTTCTAGCTTAAAAACTGTAATAGATATAAGCATTTCTGTTTTTAAGCTGCGAGGGGGCTGGGGGCGGAATGGGTAGGTGGGGCCCCAAAACTTTGATGCAGTTTTTGGGGGGTCGTTTCCAGTTATCTACCTACCAAATTTTGAGACTCTAGCTCAAACACTTTCGAAGATACACGCACAACCGTTTTTAGCGAAGCGTTGGGGTGGTTGAGGGCGGATAGGGCAGTATAGCTGGGCGTGGCATCCAAAGTTTTTATGAATTTGATTGGGGATCGTCAACACCTATCTTGGAACCAAATTTGATGGCTCTAGCTCAAAAACTGTAGAAGATATGGGCATTCTTGGGGTTAAACTGCGGGGATGCTAGGGGCGGTATGGGTGGGCGTGGCTCCATAATTTTTGATGCAGTTTTTTGGGAGTTGGTAGTAGGTATTTTCTCCCCAAATTTGGTAGTTCTAGCTGTAAGGGCTTGCGAAATAGCTGCATCTATCGATTTTGCGTTATCGAGTTTATCGATTTGCCAGCCCCCTAGTTATCGTAGAGCTCCAATCTTGACACTTTAATTTACTATGCCATAGATAAAGAGATTTGCAAAGTTTGAAGTCTCTAACTTGAAGGGTGTGGAAAAAAGTTGCGAACATACGGACGGACAGACGGACAGACACCATGACGGACATTGCACAAACCTTTACCTTCGGTATCGAGTATAATCAGGAGTCTGATTTTTTTCAAAGAAATATTGGAATTTTTTCAAGAAATAATCTGAATTAGTGAAATTTAAAAAGTAATAAAAAAAAATAAATAAAATAAAAAAAAAATAAAAAAAATTTGGGTTATATTTAAGAAAACATCTAGATTGAGTTAAGTTTAAAGATGGAGACATTGACCCATTCACTTACTTAAGTGAAGGATTTCTAGATTAAATAAAAATTGCTAAAATCTAGAAAGTTCTTATTCAGATCAAGAAAATGCCGGTTAGGTCATTTTGTGACACAAATCAAGCTTGATTCAAGTAAGAATTTCCTGGTGTTTTTTTTTTTGCGCACTCTCGCGTCTCTACAGGTTTTGAATGCAAATGAACAGATAAAATAGTACCTTGGGTGTCATCAGGCCAAGGCGCACACCCGTCATTAGATGCGCCACATGCTGTTTGCGATTTTCCGGATCACGGTCAATCCATTTCACGCAGAGTTTCCATACATAATCCTCCTCTCGAGTGTTAAGCTCATCATCACAAATAATGCTGTAAAAGTCCAGTATGTTCATATCCAGTATGTCCGTATTGCGGGCAGCCACATCTGTAAAATACCTCAGTGTATAATTGCGCGCTTTCTGATGCAAGTCCTCGAGAAACCGAAAACTACAAATCACATGAAAAAAATTGAAATCCGATTAAAAGCGGATTACATAAATAAGCTGAGAACAAATGCAGCAAGTAACATCTACTGACCGGGCAAAGCCCATGATGCTGACACAGTTCTCTGGGCTTAATGTCCGTCCGAGAAAGTCTTTGCACTGCTTGACCAGTCCCACCATTCCCACATAGTCGGCACAGATGAGCAGCTCGTGCACGTTGTCGTCGCTGATGTTGGTCTTGCGCAAATAAGCATACTCTATCACGCAGTTCATGATGGACGCACTAATGCCCGGTATATGCACCACTCTGCTCTCCTCACATCCCGCTCCATTTCGATTGTTGAAACCCGTAAACTGAACACTGCGCCGAAAAAACATCACAACAAAAAATTTTTGTTATGCAAACATTCGAGCTTTGAATTAGAATTTATTTATAGTTTTCGTTAAAGACTCGAAAAATTATGTTAACGAAAGGTAAAAATTGCGCACACATGCATATACACAAAACCGAATATTAATGTGGCGCAAATTTAGACATTTTTTTTGTTTATGCATATTTTTAAAATCGATATAATATATATATATATATATATATTATATATTCCTCTATGAAAAGGTAATTTTACAAGCTACAATCAACCATTTTATAATTTTTATTATACTCGATACCGAGGGTAAAAAGTATATTGGGTTTGTGCAACGTCCGTCATGTCTGTCCGTCCGTCCGTCAGTATGAACGCAACTTTTTTCCACACCCTTAAAGCTAGAGACTTCAAACTTTGCAAATCTCTTTATCTATGGCATAGTAAATCAAAGTGTCAAGATTGGAGTTCTACGATAACTAAGGGGCTGGCAAATCGATAAACTCGTTAACGCAAAATCGATAGATCCAGCTATTTTGCAAGCCCTTATAGCTAGAATTACCAAATTTAGGCAAAAAATAGCTTCTAAGAACCCCCAAAAAACTGCATCAAAAATTTTGGAGCCACGCCCACCCATTCCGCCCCCAGCCCCCCGCAGTTTAACACCAAAAATTCCCATATCTTCTACAGTTTTTGAGCTAGAGCCATCAAATTTGGTGCCAAGATAGGTGTTGACGATCTCCAACCAAATTCATAAAAACTTTGGATGCCACGCCCATCTATAATCCCCTAGCCGCCCTCAACCGCCCCAACGCTTCGCTAAAAGCGGCAGTGCGTGTATCTTCCATAGTGTTTTATCTAGAGTCACAAAGTTTGGTAGGTAGATAACTGGTAACGACCCCCCGAAAACTGCATCAAAGTTTTGGAGCCCCACCTACCTATTCCGCCTCGAGCCTCCCGCAGTTTAAAAACAGAAATGCTTATATCTTTTACAGTTTTTGAGCTAGAGCCACCAAATTTTGTGCCAAGATAGGTGATTACAACCCCCAAAAAATGCATAAAAGCTTTAGATGCCACGCCAATCCATACTGCCCAAGCTGCCCCAATGTTTCACTAAAAACGGGAATGCGTGTATTTTCCAAAGCGTTAAAGCTAGAGTCACCAAATTAGGTAGGAAGATAGCTGTTAACAATCCCCAAAAATGTTCATCAACGTTTTGGAGCCACGTGATGAAGAAACCCAAAAAATTTGGATGGCGCCCCCCACCTATACCGCCAAGCCCTCCTTCCACCATATTCTACTAATTTTGAGCTAGAGTCACCAAATTCGGCATGAGGATAGCTATTGACATGATACATAGATCTTCAGCAAAAATTTTGATGCCACGCCCCCATACCGCCCCAGCCCCTACCTTTAACAAACTTTGAGCTAGAGTCACCAAATTTGGAAGGAAGATAGCTTTTTGCCGTATCCACACCCCATTGCAATCAGCTCTCTTTTGATCTGTTTTACTTCTGGTATCGAATATACCGCAGTCGGGTGCGTCCGACTGCAACGTTTCTACTTGTTGTTGTTGGTTTTATTCATTTTATTCGTGTTTGAAGTTGACAAAAAAACGGATAATAATGTGATCCACCGTAAGTTTGTATGTCCGCCTGTATAAATGGTTTTTTCGACTGCAAGGACTATAAGAGCTACAAGCTCAAGATTTTAAACATAAGCTCTCGTAAGCTAAAGGCAGAATAAGTTTCAAAGTACCAATAATGTTTCCAATGTACAATGAACGTGTTTAGAAAATTGTGAAAATGTTATCGGAATCACACATACATGCAAACAAGGACTTTTTGCCTTATGTATATATGTATCTATTGCGTCGCCTATGCTTTTTGATGTGCTAACACAACGCTTTAGAAGATTGGATTAAAGCTTACACCTTGCACATCCAAAATGTAATGACAATGTTATGTAACTGGCAAGTGTGAGGCATCATTGTTAATGTTGTATGGGGCTTACCGAAAATAGGAGCTGCAGGAGCACATGATGGCACGATGGACATTGAAGGAGTGCTCTCCCACCGAGATTTGCGCATCGCACAGTAGATTCGCCTCGCGCAAATCGTTGAGCACGTTGAGAGCCTGGTCGCTGACACTGGGTGACAAGGATTTTGTTGAGATCTTCTGGGACAGTCCATTATCTAATTCATCCCCTTGAAAATCCACGTCCATCATTTCGATTGGAGCCAGTTCCAATTGACCCTCATTCATGCCATGCAAGTGATTACCGATTTGTCGATTCATGGCGTGAGCGAGCCAGCGATTAATTCGGTTGGGTATCAAATGCTGGTCCTTGTCTATGTGAAGAAAAGACAAGTTTAAACTTGGTTTTAAATTATAATTATTAAGTTATCATTGGTATCCCACCAAGCGAAATGCGATTTTTTGATAGTTTGTATTTGTTCTGTGCAGATTTTGGGAGAAATTTCTCCGTATTTAACAATAGAAACAGAAATAATGTTTTGATAATTAATAAACAACAACATCGAGACAGTTCTCTTAAAAAACAAAATAGGACTACTGAGTGAAAGCAAAAAAAATGAACGCACTCTAATCTGTCCCTTTTTTAACATATACTATCTACATTCTAAATGTTTTTGGCCCAACCACCGTTTCGTTAAGTTGATTTATACAATTGTCGGTTGTTCTTAACAATTGATTTCTCCATAGAGGACAATCACAATTTGGGCCTGGTTTACACGGAAAGAGATAAAAAACATAAACTAGCTAAGCTTAAGTTCGCGAGATTTCTTCTTTCTGGAAAGTCTTTTAGAATTTTCCTTTGTGGATGTAGTCAGTCAAAAACATGAAACTTGGCCTTGCTCTATAAGTTCTTGATGCAGTTGATGCTGTGAAACTGAACTGTCGGCAGATTGGGTGGGCCCAAGTTTTTTTGTAGACTTGAGTGTCAATTTATTTATCGGTATCAAGTATATCGCAGTCGGTTGCGCTCTATATTAAAACAGTTGTTAAAGGGACGGTTTGCAGAAGCCGCGGTATGTGTTGGGCGTGGCTCTAAATTTTCATAAGGTTATCACTTATTCTTCTTTTAATATTGGCAGAATAGTTTTAAAATCAAGGGAACTCTAAAATTCTGCAATTTTTCGAACGCGGATGTCGCAACATTCTTCTTGTTTAATGAAGGCTGTTACTTGTAATACACCTTCTGAATTAATTCACTATAGTATATTGTGCGTTGCTATGCCTTTTTTTTGAGAAGTTTTTAAAACGATATATATAGATATAGCACACGGAACCTGATATAATCTTCCTCAATCTGCAGGTCAATAATTATTTTGAATATTGAATTTTATAGTTATTTCTATGAAAAATGTGTAGCGGTTTTATTTTAAATTTTGCAGCAGTCAACAAAAGGTCCACAAAACGTGCTAGTGTTTGTTCGCACTTCGGTCAAACCATTTAAAGTACAGCTTGCAAACGTCATATATTGACTGTACGACAGTGCTGCGTAGTCAGTTCTGTGAAATATCTTAGCGTATACATAAACATATTTATATTAATACAAGTGCTTGAGAATCCGCCAGCTGTAAACCAAATGAGGTTTACAATCAAGCGTAGTGCATCAATCAGGTATGTAAAACCGGCGTTATGAAAAATGGGAGCAACCATTAGTTTAATTTTTGACTGCACAAAAAGATTATCTTCTATTGTTACATATGTTAAATATGTAGTTTCTACACTTATTTTACTTAAACGTTACTGGCTTAAGATAATTACAAAACGTCCCCAAGGTTTTTGAGAAAATCTATTTTTGAATTGATTTGACTTAATGTTTTATACACATACATATTAAGGTATTAACAACTGCATTTACATAACTTCTTTTAAAGACCGTTTTTATTTGATCATCGTTTTAAAAATAAGAGTATACAAACGTTGTTCGCATATATGAATATGCAAGTAACGAGGAGGGTCACCAATCCCCATCGGATTTTCCCCATTACGTGTAGCCCATTGCCCACGAAAAGACTTTTCGTACGTTATTTGCGCAGACGCTCTATTCAAATCAAAACGAAATAAAACGGAGTTCACATTGGGATCCACGCAACAGTCGCCATCTACACACCAAGAAGATGAAGTCGCTATCGTGGTTGACTTTTGCGTTTTGGCTACTGGTCGCTGAGGGTACTCAAGTTGGCAAGGATGTGTGGTTGCGTCCAGGCTGTCACAAGGTCGGGAATACGCGTAAGATTTCCATACCCGATTGTGTGGAATTCACAATTACGACTAATGCCTGCCGTGGCTTCTGCGAATCGTATGCGGTGCCATCGATTCCAACGGCATTAACGGGTTTATTTAGAGCACCTAAACCAGTTGTATCAGTGGGTCAATGCTGCAACATGATGAAATCCGAAGAGGTCTTCACCGTAAATATATTTCTTAAGAAACATATAATAAAAACATATTTTGGCAGATACAACGTCGTGTTCTTTGCATCGAAGGCATACGCAATGTGACTTTTAAGAGTGCCGTTTCCTGCAGCTGCTATCACTGCAAAAAGGATTAAGGAATCCGCTTCGAATATACAATACCATTTTAGTATATATTTTGCCTGAGCCGCTTTAGTTGTGTACAAAATAAATCAATAAAGTAACAAATTATTTATTGAAAGTTGTTGAAATATTGCTTCTTAAACGCTTCTTAGTGTACGTTCGTTTCCAGGATGAGTTTTTTCATCTCATCCAGCGCTGATTCAATTGCAGTGGCAAAGCGTTCAGTGCAGATTTGGGGATTTTTTCTCCAGGCAGAAACAGCAAAGATTATATCAGTTTCACGAATATTATAACAGCAGCCATAACCCTCCGAATTAAGTGGTCCATAGGCCATAAATGCATCGTGTGATGTCGTCAACTGTGAGCTAACTATACGGAAATTTGTTGATCTTCGATAACCATCAGAGAAGAAGAAAATAGGCAGTGGTTTTGCATTCTCGCGTGCCATCTGCTTGAGACCAAATAAATGACGATCCACCCCGTGTCCCTGCATTGCCAGTTTTGTCAGCTTCTGGTGATAATTCACAGCGGCGTGCAGTGCCAATAGTCGTGAACGACACGTTGTATTCTGTGCTTCCATTTCATGTACGAATATCGAGGATTCGTTTGAGGTTGACCGTATGATTTCGGTGCGTCCATATTGGAAAACCCGTAAATGCGCCGACTCCTGCTGAGCTGGGAGTTCCTTGTGCTTTCTATAGAAAGCTAGTTGCAATGCCATCTGTATGTAGCTATCGGACGCTAGATTTTTAGATTTGATCACACTGCTGCCATAGCTTTGGTACTGAAATGCATGCATCTTTAATTGTTTTGATATGAGATCGATGCTCCGCTTGGCAGCCGTCAACCAGAAATCGATACATTCATCAATTTCCGCAAAATTAATAAGTTCTAATTCATTATTTATACGAGTGTTGCTATAATCCTTACCATATTTTGGGTTGGATCTAATTTAATAAAAAACAAAAGATAATAAACAATAAAGTTTTGATAGATGATGCGAGACTTTCGCATTTGAGCACACATGTTTGCTTTTCCCAAAACACGTGCTAGAATAAAATTTTAATTATAAATAAATTTTCAAATTTAAATCTTAAATCTTATGCGTATGCAACTTTTAATTAACCCAAATCCTCTGGAAACACTCTTAGTCTCTACTCTCCTAAACTATACTACACGGATTCACCCAAATCTTACTAAGTTTTTAAGCTAGAGTCATAAAATTTTATAAGATGATACCTGATGAAATTTGATGACGGGCCAACCCCAGAAATACAGAAATGCCTCAATTAAATGGCTTTTGACCAAGAGTATCAAAAGTAAGAAGAACATATTTGTAAATCAAAATCAAAATATAAATGTACTAAACCTAGGCCGGGGACATTTTAACTTGTAAAAGCGCTTATGCATAAACTTAAGTTCAAAATGTATATCAGTACGTGGATGCATTCAAGTTTGCGATCAACCTAATTATAATTAAGCATTCTGTGTGAATAATTATTTTGGCATAGTTTAAAAAAATACATACGTACATATGTTTTTGCACGTAATCCATCATTGTGGCAGCTGGTTGAGGATCAGATGGTGCTTGTTCATAACATAATCCAGCCATGCCATTGGCATTCACAACTAACTGCAATGTTTTATCCATCCACCGATTGGCACTGTTCGAAAGAGCTCCTCCACCATGTAGAAGTTGAGCGGCTAAAATGGAACGCTCCTGACCAATTGGCACCTCAACCGTATCGTCCAGCGAAACTGTAAACAGCGCCTGTTCAATGCATTGGACAGCTTTGGTATTACTTTTCTTGCGACATAGCATTTCACGAGCCTCACACCAATTGTCGCGCGTATCGTGGGTAAGCAGACCAATCGGAGGACCCGCGGATCTCGCAGATTGCACCACTTTTAGCAACTGTTTTCTTAACTCAACGACATTGATAACAGTCTTTTGCAACGTGTAAACGGGCATCTTGTAGAACTAAATTGATAATATTAAGCTTTAAGAAGTAATCTCGTATGCAACCGACCGCAAAATACTCTGATTCATGTATTAAAACTGGTAAAGAGTGTTACATCCTTATCATATTCTCAGTAAATTCGGCGACTTTACGTTAAATGCTGTGGAACATACATCTATCTAGCCACCATTTATCTTTTCACCTAATTTGGTAAAGCTAAAAGCATGTTGTAAATGTCAACGCGTTTAAAACTAGATACATAGTTTTTGGTAATAAAGCTTGATCGATTTTCACTGAAAATTTTTCAGTTTAGCGACGCTTTCGATTTAATAAAATTTTATATTAATAATTTTTGAATCATGTATTTTTTCGCATTGTTATTAACAGGTTTGTCAAAGAAACGGGCAGACGTTGGATCAGCCTGAAAGGCATATAACCATTATGTGTACTACTTTTCTACCTATCAGAGTTTTAACATTTTTTTCATAAACTTACGTTGTTCTTGTGTATAACAATCACGTAGTTGGAGTCGTATTGTTGAAGGACATCACAGCAGCGTTTTGGAATGCGAACAGTCCCAAAAACATTATGAAATTGGCTATTGTCTAGAACAAAGCCGTTGATTGAGTACACGGGTAATTGATCATTATCTACAAGCAATTTAAACTCGCACATGCCGTAAATAGCTTTAGCAGTAAAGTCCAAGTACTGCAAGATATTACAAAAATTTTGCTTGGGAAAAGTAATGCAGGGGCTGGAAAATACAGTTAAGGGTGCCCGATGCCGCAAATAAGTGGCGTTCGTCCAGCGTTCTGTGAGCCAATTAGTTTCATTTCTACCAGCCGCCTTTAGCAGGCATTGCAGCTCATGTCCGTTGCCGTTCAAAAAGTCGCAAGTCAGTTCTTGTTGCTTTTGAAAAGTGTTTTCATTGAAAAATGGCCGAATGCTGCTCATATAGCGATCCAGTGTCTCATTTAGAGGAATCACTGGAAAAGTTAGCAAATTAGTATTCGCTTTACCAGAAACCTCATTGTTTTGTTCAGTTTTAGCAGTATCTACTAGAACATGATCATCAATGTCAATTTTTATTTTTGGGTCAGCGATCCAAGCAAAGAAATCCTTTAAAGGGCTCGCAGAAAAATTTGCTTTGCCATTCGGTTTGGTTAAGTTTTTTACCGATACCGTTGTTATCTGAGCTTCATTTGCGCGAGGCTCATTGTACTCGTCTTTATTTTTGGGTTCTTGGGTTTGTTGAGGTTTTAATTGTTGAGCGCAGATTTTTACAAACTCTAAAAGTTTTACTATGAGGCTCTTTTTGTTTTCCGGCACAATCTTTTTGGCTGCTATTGCTGAGGCATTTGATTGACCCGTAACGGTTTGTTTGCTATATGTACGACCCTTGGTATTACACTGAATTGAGTCTAAGTTGGGGCTATTCCATTCTGCGCTCCGTAACAAACGCTCAGTATTAAGAACGGTACGCATGACAATTTATATATTATTCGAAAAAATAACAGAAAATTTATAGTATAACAGATTAAAAAAATAACGCAGACTAGATGCGCCTGTGTTCAATATATACTGGGATAATTTAATTGGTTCTGTGATATTACAACTTTTAAGGCACTATAATTTTGATTTTGGGGGCTCCTTATCGAGAACATTCTGCATTTCAAGGAAAGATTTGGAGAGTACGATGGCAAATTTATCGGGATCTGTATCATTATTATGTCGCCATGCTGATATGGCCAAAATAATGTCACAGTCACGCGGATTATAGCAACAGCCATAGCCATCATCTGTAGCTGGTCCATAGCCCATAAAGGCTTCATATAAGGTTGCCACCTGCGATGTTGACATGCGGAATTGCATGGACTTGGTGTAGCCCAGCGATGTATAGAATTCAGGTACCGGCATTTTATTTTCCAGTGCCATCAATTTCAGGCCCAACAGATGTCGATCAACACCTCTACCCTGCAGCGCTAGCCTTGTGTACGCCTGATGACTGACGACTGCCTCGCGCAACAACTTAGCACGGCATTCCACGGAGGCCGTTTCGCTAGTCATTGCCTTGCAAAAGGCTAGCGATTCATTCGAACAAGACCGAATAGTTTCCGTGCGTCCATTCTCAAAAATACGCAAATGTGCGGACTCGTATTGTGCAGCCGGCACCTTGTGCATTCTGTACAATAAAGTGAAACAATATATATTGCACCCAATTCGATATACTGAAGTCAAGGAGTCTTACTTGTAAAATGCCAGTTGCAGCGCCATTTGTATATAGCTATCTGGGCCCAGACGCTTCTTTTTGATGTAATCCTTGCCATAGGATTCAAATTTAAGAACATGCATTTGCAGATTATGAGCCAGCTTATCCACATTACGTTTCGCAACATCCAACCAATGCTCAACGCATGCATTCAGCGGTGAAAACATAATCTTCTCCGGCTTGAAACAAGCCTCCGCAGAGCCACATTTACCAAAGCTTTTGTCCTCACTCCTATAAAATAAAAGTAATATTCATTTTTAGTATGATATATAAAGAATTAATAGTCGCAAGCTTTAAAATCATAACATTTTTTTGACCACATAGTCCATCATCATGGCAATGGGTTGCCCCTCAGCTGGCGAATGCTCATAGGAAAAGCCAACATTTCCATTTGGATTGACAACGAGCTGTATAGTCTTGTCCATCCAGCGGTTTCCGCTATTAACGCCACTACCACCGCCATGAATCAGACCCAGAATGAGCTGATTCGCCTGCTGGCCGGTCTTAATATCCACACATTCGTCTAGCGAAACCGTAAACAATGAAGTTTGTATTGTGTCAATGGCAGCACAATTTTCCGGAATTTTGCGCATTTGTTCATAGGCTTCGGCCCAATTGTCGCGCGTATCTGTGGTGAGAACGCCATAGGGTATACCAATTTCTGTTTCAGCGCTCATGATGACCTCTAACTGCGTAGCCAAAGCAGGAGCAGAAAGTAGTTTATCCTGCTCGTCATAGAGGTTCATTTTGTAGAACTGGTTGGAATTAAAGCAATTAGTAAGTTGAAATCTGAATTATTTAAATATTTATACTCACATGGTTTTTGAATATGACTACGATATGCTTGGAGCAAGGATTGTATACTATCTCATCCGTGACGCGTTTCGGTACGCGACAGGTGCCAAATACTTTCCCAAATTGACTATTGTCCAGCTCATTTTTGCCCATTTTGACAATCGGTATTTGACCAGCGTCTACAATCCCCTTAAATTCACCCAGACCATAAATTACTTTGGACGTATACTCTACATAAGCACGTTGATCCTTGAACTGCTGCACTGGAAATGTCATGCCTGGACTCACATAGACAGTGACCGGATCACGATACTGTAGGTATGCCGCCTTTAGCCAGCGATGTGCCAGCCAATTATTCTCATGCTGTCCAACATCTTCGAGCAGCGCTTGCAACTTATCGCCCTCATTGGTCCTAAAGCACTCAGTAATTTCCTGCTGCTTTTCAAACTCGTTCGGAGTCAGCAGCGGCTTGACAGTGCCCAGAAAACGATCCAGCGTTTCCTTCAACGGTAGCACATGGTATTTTAAAAGGTATTGCTTCGATTTCTCGGAGCTTTGTCTGCTAAAGCTGGCTGGCAATAGCTTAACAAGCACATTTGATGTTTGGTTAAATTTTATGGAGCTCTTGGTCTGTGAAAGGAAATGTTGCATAGATTTGTGCTATTTGCAAAGTCTTGGGACTTAGGATGTTTACCAAATTCCATAACAAACTTTTGTTGTTCAGCAATCTCATCTCAACGTTATGTGTATCAACTCTGGTCTTAACTGGAGCGCTGAAAATATATATATACATACATGTTTTTGTAATCCAAAGGTTAATTTGTGTTTTGTAAGTGTGGACTGTTTTGTTTTGTTCACCTTTGATAAGTGTGCATAATCGTTAAGAATTGCGATAAGCTGAACGCTAAAAATAACGTTTACAAAGTACGCTGCAGCAACAGAGGCCAATTAACAAACCAAAGGTAGTACGTGCAACAAATATGAAACATCCACGTAGACAAAAGTGCAGGCTACCAATTATTGATATCAAAAAAACTCGACCGGTTTCTTTTTACCCGTTTTTAAAACTGTGCGTTTTTCGCTGCCTGTTGCTGTGTTTTGTTTGTTATCGCTGCCAAAGTTGGCGTCAGCGTCGGCATCGAAACTGGTGCTCTTTGTTTTGTTATCGTGTCAAGTGTATTTTCTTACCGAACGCCACTTTATGAGTCTTCTCTTCTGTTATAACTCAACACGTTTTGTAATTAGTTGGGTTATAATAAGTTCTGACATTTTCAAAACACAACTATCGAAACACAACACATAGTTTCCAACCTGCTTATCTAAGTCAATGAGTATATAAATAACTGAGCGAAATTCAGAGCTGCCAACTGAAATTAAGTCGTACATTACAACTCGGGCGAAGTTTCTAGAGCTGGCAGTACCCCTTAACGCTAACCAGCTGCTTATTTTTTGATTATTGTGTGCTTACGTTCCGCGTCTGCCGCCATATTTGATTTGGTTTGTTTTGATTATGCACTGCTGTCTGATTGCAGTGAATTACATGGTCGCTAAGATAATTATTTTAGGTATATTATTTTGCGTAACTTATTCATTTAATTAAATAATTACCGAAATGGTTGATTGATATAGTAAAATTATGGTTTGCCGGTGGAAAATCTATTTTGTGTGTTTGCTCTAGTAACTAGAGTCTAGTTAGTAGTAGCATAGTGTGTGTACAAGCTATGTTCGACACCAGGTTTAACGCCGCACTCGATATATGATTTTTATTTTCGGTTTTCATTTATATTTTTCTATTTTTGAAGTTGCCAGGTTCGTAAAATTGCACAATCTTGTAAAGGTATCCTTAATGTTATTGCAAAATATAAATTGAACTATATTGGAACTTATTTTTAACTCCGCTTGAAAAGCAAACGTCTAGCTTTACAACTTGTTTTGATCAAGCCTTATTTGCCAAACACTGTCGATAGCCAGCTAGCAAATCGGCTACCCAGGGATGGATACGACCTCGATACAGCGTGGACCAGTTAACAAAAATTCATAATTTTACGAAAATAATTATTGTTAATAATTCATTTCAACATTGTGTTTTGCTGATATGATGACATGCAAATTAAACAACAAACAGAAAACGCAGCAAGAATAAATAAATATTAATAAATAATAAGAAAGTAAGTAATAATGAATAAACAAGAAATTAATTAAATTATTTTAAATAAACAAGTACAGATAAAAACATTGGGGGTAAGGGTGAATAAATAGAAACAGCTGTTGCTGGGTTTTTGCCCACTGTGCCTAGGGCGGCGGCTGCATAAAGGTGTGTGTGCGAACGTTTTTCGCGGGCGGCTTGTGCGCTTGGAAATGCAAATAAAGCTGGGGGCAGCTATGTATTAAACAAACTTGATGACCACCCAGACGGACTGGCCAATCCTCTTGCGGTGGGCTGAATGCTTCCTAAGGCCGCTTTCGGTGTCCGCAACTGGCTGCCGATATAAACACTTCCGTTTCATTGCGTTTCTGTATATTCCGACCAACCCGTTACACCGCAAGTGCTTTTTATACCCTGAACCCATAAAATGGGTAAATCAGGGTATAATGGTTTTGTGCAAAAGTATGTAACAGGCAGAAGGAAGCATCTCCGACCCCATAAAGTATATATATTCTTGATCAGTATCAATAGCCGAGTCGATATGGCCATGTCCGTCTGTCCGTCCGTCTGTCCGTCTGTCCGTCTGTCTGTCTGTCTGTCCGTCTGTCCGTCTGTATGAACGCGTAGATCTCAGAGACTACAAGAGCTAGAGACTTCAGATTTTGAATATAAGTTCTCCTATACCATGAGCAGAACAAGTTTGCTTCGAATTATCGATAACTACTCTGGTTTTCGATATACACACGGAATCGATAACAAAAAATTAAATTTAAATTAAATTAAAAATGGGGGTTGGTGTAATGGGTAACGATAAAACTTTTCTCAAAATTTCGTCCAAATCGGTTGAGAAGCACCGGAGTTATCGTAAAGTTAAGTCAGTTATGAGTTTTGTTTAAAGAGATCATTATTTGAAGCATACTTTTAGGACGCAAGGACTGCAACTGGGTTCAGGGTATCTTATGGTCGGGCTATCCCGACTAGAGCCTTCTTACTTGTTATATTATTCCTCGTTATAACGATTATTTTTTATTTACTAAGTCCCGCTAATTTTTCTTTGCCGCTTCAAAATTTTACTTACTGTCGGCCTCTTCTTCCTTCCTAGCCCTTACGCTATTCACCTAGCTCCAGTCGACCAATTGTATTCGGATGCCAGCACGACTCTCAAACCCTCGTTAAATAACCACAAACATTAATAGTATATCGCCGACCATAACATTCAGAATCGCCAGTGGCCACCCTGCTCTGACTATAGAGCTCGATTGTCAAACCAACGGCCGTCTGCTGCTTGTTGTTCACCCCCGATGGAACTGCTTAGCAATCGGGCGGCGGGTGTAGCATCTTCTGCGCTTCTTTCTGAACTGCTTATTGAGTAGACAGGCTTATCTCCCGCATTGCTTACATATACTCCAGCATGTCCCGTTTATTTGGACCTACACTCTGGTGGCCATTACCGTCAGGAAGGTCTCGCGAGTCTCTAACAACGCTGAGTTGATGGCCGTTTTCAGCTCACTGTGTAGATACAGTGAGGCTTGCTGTTGTTGTGGCATTGTGGATGAGCTTCGTTTCGCCATTGCTCATAAGTTGTTGGGATCTGTGCTCTCCTAATGCTCCTCCTGCCGAAACGTCCATATCCTCTGCACTACGCCCAACTTTTCTTTGTTACAGTACGTACAATCAAACTAACATTTCTTACTTCTCATTCAGGTAAATACGCACTACACATACAAACGGGGTGAGACGAACATGGAACATGGTACGGTTAAGGTAAGTGTTGTGTATATATGTGTACATCGGTCCTAATTCAAAAACTGTCCTATTCTTAAACTTACTACAGGCAAACCTAGATAGTGTGAACCAAAATCTCTTTAGTATGAACATTATAAATTTTTTTAGAAAACAAAATAAATAATATTAAAAATTCTATGAAACTGTTTTTTTTCGATGTTCTTTAATAGCGTGATTTTAGATTTTAAACCATATTTATTTTAACTTTTAAGTTCATTATTTTATATTATTTTCTGTTTAGTGGTTCAATGTTCCTTAAAACGCCGCCCTCAAAGCATGCTTTATAATTGACAGTAACAACAAACAGGCAAGTAAGCTCTAAAAATATGCTTCGCTTTTCTGAGAGTTACAAAAACAATTTTTTTTTTGTTTTTTAAGAAAATTTATTTATTTTGTTATTCTAAGTTTTAACAAATTGAATTAAACTTAGAAATAAATGTGCTAATCAAATTAAATATGTTTAAGTGTGTTATTTTTGTGTGTATGATTTAAACTATGCCCTATGTTGCGCTAGTTCATTGGGTAAATAATATAAAAAAAATAAATAAAAACTGTATCTAAAAGACTGGCTCTTTTTCCGGCTAGATTTGGTTAAAATACCATTGAGTTTATATTATATGGCCGTTCTTTCAAATATTCCTTAAAAAAAAAATGAATAAAGATTTCAATTATCAATGAAAGCATAGACTCTGCTAATTGAGAAGTTCTCAGCATTGCAAATAAATCTTTAACTTTAACCACTAACATGTATCCAACCCTGGCATTTTCCTAATTATATTTGTTCGTCAACAATTAAGCTTTCCAATCTAAACGAAGCTATATAGAATTTAAAAAAGGCGAGCGGTATGTTTAAAGTAAAAGAAGAAGGAATTCAAAAAACATGAACATTTTTCATTTATTTTTATTTAAGTTAATGCATTTGTTGCAGCTAAATACTAAAGTTAAAAAGTCTAAGGCTTATATATTAAATATTCAGTAAAAACGCTTTGCTTTATGATAAGCGTTTGCTAATAAGTTCATCTTCAATACAAAATCACAGCAATTCTTAGCATAGTATGTTACAAACATGAACTACAATTGTGCACAATTTTCTTATATAGTTTCTTTCATAATTTTTTTAATTGGCTTTAATTCATTTGTTGATGTGCATGAATATAAATTCAAATTAGTTTTTGGCACCTCATGGAGGTGGCTTATTAACTAGATAATGCGAACGAACCTTACAAACTGCTTAAACTCGATATAAATAACGCCATACAAATTAATTATTATTTTTTTTTTTTAAATATGATAAGTAATAAACTATGTACATTAACATAGACAGTATATATTTATATAAGTTGGTGCTCATTGATGGGGGAAGTGGGTGGTGAGGGACAACTACTATCGTTCTCTTGTTTGTTTAAAGCTATCACAGTTATATGATTTATACACTATATATAAAGTGCTATATATAAAACCAAAAGGCAACGATGCCTATGCCCAACCATATGCAACTACTATATGTGCATAATCATCATCATTATCAACAACCTATATACTAACTGCTAACTAACTGGAGACCTAACGGGTGCTACACGTGCTTTGCTGTCGATGTCCCACTAGATTTCGATTTCTCGGGATGCGCATAGGGTGTCCAGCCTTTTTTATCGCCAATATCCACATTCCCAGTAACATGTGACAAGCTTAAGTTGCTGGTCAAGGCAGGTGAGAAAGCAAAGCCGCTGTTGGCCAAACAAACTCTCAGCTGTAAATGAACAGAAAGATAGAAAAATTTGTATTAATCAAAGCACTAATTAATGGAAAGTTAAACTTTTAAACGCTTTATCTTTAATTCAAAATGGGTTTAAAATTTCGGCAGTTGATGACTGCCTTCTGACTTCATTAATATTAACTTTTAAATTTATAGCAAAAGCATTTTCTAAACAGACATAACAGAGTTCAGAGTATCTTTTCGTTTTCAACTAATTTCCCTAAATAACTGAAATCAAAAAGAAATTTTTTGATTTCAAAATTAACAGCAATGAATTAAAATAATAAAATTATAAAAAACTTGGAATCAAAAATGTTGATTGAAATACCAACTCAAAGTATCACTAGGAACTAGTATGTTGAGAAATATTTAAAATTTATATTTTCCTAATTAATTAAAATTTAAAAATTTTTTTTGCTTACCTGTTGCTCTTTTGCGCATTTGTTGCTCTGACCAACAGCATCTTCATTCAAATGGTTGTTATCGAAGCAACTTGTGCAAATATTATCATCGCAATGCACAACTTCAATGCAGGAACTGGATGCAGTGGAATTGCGGCTAAGGGTAATAGTATCGCTATCGGTGCCCTCATCGCTGCTCCCCGCATCGGAGATGGCCGGTTCGAGCTCCAAGGCGTAGGCACTTCGACGTCGCTCCTGATAAGCCTCTTCGCCACTATTGTCACGGATGATAACATGCTTTTTCGGTGCTGGCATATCATCCAAAAGCTTAAGCTCACAAGGGCTGTATACCTGATTGATGCTACCGGCTCTGCCGCCTCCGCCTCCTGCCGTACCTCGGCTGCCAGTTAGATTATGCAGGAGATTGGCACGTGCGTATTTACCATCGGAAATGTTGGTTGGCTGGCATGTTAGGTTGGACATGTGGAGAGTGGCACGAGTAACGGCGTACACCAGCAAGCCAATGCCCAAAAGCAGAGCTGCCCAGAAGCCCACCGGATTGACCAGCGGCAGCATGTTTAAATAAAAGCTAAATCTCGAGTCTAGTTCATCGGACAGCTTGGGCATCATCTGAAGTTTACTTAAGTTATAAGGTGCCTGTTTAAAAAATTAGTTATAATATATTAAACTTACGATCTCAAACCATAGCATGGGAGCAGTCAGATAGCTGAATTTAGAGACTTGCGGGTAGTTTGTCAGATCCTTGAAATGCATGTTGATTTGCACTTTTGCGGATAGCGATAGCGGCAGACCAGATTCCTAAAATAAACAAAGCATTTATATGTAATTAATCTACCCGGTAGTAGTTAGTTGTATGCACGCCAAGTATACGACCTCAATTTTTATGCACTTGGCCTAATTTGTATTTAATTGAGGGTCTTAAATATACATGTACGTAAGCATGTTTGTGCTTTAGTTGTCCTTAAGTCATATTTAACATTTTCCATTATTCGCGTGTTTCTGTTGTTCCACTAAGTGATGTTTTTGATTGGATCAGTTTTAAATTGCTATTTTTGATAAAATTATTGTTGAAAATAGTGAAATCGATCGATGCTGTTTTTTCATACGTAACTGTGGACATAGCAGCATATTTTATAATTATAATTAAAATAAATTATATCGTAATCTTATATTTTTGTGCATCAATATTAATACTTCGACACATTAAACAAAGTATGAATAATGTTGATTTCACTATTTCATCGTCATTCTCAATTTAACATGTGCATATTTTAAGTTAAACAATAAGAATTGGTAATGTTATTGCGGTTGCAATCGAATCGAAAAATGCACCAGAAGTACGCACTTATTATTATCTACTAGTAGCTAAATACTATTATTCGAAACGTGATTTATGGATGCCAGTATAAAAATATCTGACATACACTTTTCTCAAGTCAATTTCCTGTTGCACATAAATTTAGAAGAAAAAAAGATTAATCGTGACTAGCCGTATTAACGGTAAACTTTAATTAGCCGGAAGTGCTAATATTTAAAACATCCAAGTCCAATACAAATTTGTATAGTAAACAATCAACTTCCACGTGATGTCCCTCAATTGGAAAGCAAACATAAAAAAAAAAAATAATAGCATAACAGGTGACGGCAGTTGCTGACAGCGACAATAACATAACAATAACAATGTCAACAACTTTAAATTAAATCGAATAAATACTCCCTGTAGTTAATTGTAACACTTAATGTGCATTTTTAATTTAGTATATTGCCTAGATTTTTTGTACACTAACTTGAATTGTTTCGATTCAATGATTGACACTTGAAAGCTGCCGCATAAAAGCAACAAAAATACAATTTTTTGTGGAGCCTTGAACTTACCGGTTGGATCACAAATGCTGTTGAATGCTTGGCAGGATCAGGCTGCATACCGGTTACATTCTCCACTAGACCAACGTCGCCATTCATAAAGTGTGGGAAACTTAGAGAGATGGGAAATCCGTAGTAACAGTCTGTGACGTCAATTAGGCCAACGGGTTGGCAATCGCCTGGAAAAGTTCAAGTTAATGTTATTTTGTGGTTTTTTTTGGTAAGATTACATCAACGCCAAAAAAAACTACATTGGTATTTGAATGTTACAGCACGCTTTGCTTTTAGCTAAAATCAATTGCGTGCATTCGAAAGTGACCACAGAATTCTCTAAAAATACTTCCAGCCGATCAAAAAACAAGAAGAAAAGTTTTGTTATCATGCAAAAACGCGTTCTCGCAGCTTTTGTGTCACAGCTTACAATTTTATGGAAAATTTTTTGGAGACTGTTACTGAACAGATTACATCAACAGCTTACAAGCCGTAAACTTAGTAAATATTCCATGATACTGAGCTAAGACCGTCGAACGGGAGGGGGAAATAACAATTAGCCAGCGTAAGCGCTCGACGCTTAAAAAACAAGAATTTTTTGCGCTTTGTACTGAGCAATTAACTGAACCGAAGCCGATCATAAAGATTGAAACTTAGGTCGCTTGATGTAATTCTAGACACATTTAAAACTATGCAGTGAAACTTCCAGAACTGTCACAGTTGCAAATGCCAATTAAATTGCAAAGTGGCTTGCGAAAAATGTTTCGAGCTTGCCCTTAATCAAAAATTAACTTGTTTTAAATGAAATTTGCGAAGTATGTTTACTTACCATTACGACAGAAGCATTTGTTCGCCTCATTTATGGCACCATTGTCAAAAGCATTCTCTTCGAAGACGTAATTGTAACCCTTTAGGCTTCCAAAAGTGCGCTCCTCACCATTTCTATACTGTAAAAACACAAAACATAATTCCAAAATAAATAAGATCAATCAATTAAAAGGCTAAATAACAATGAGTCTTACCAAATTGATGGGCCGGCACATACTCTTTCTGAAGAACTTAACCGATTCGTTGGGCTGCAAAAAGCTTTTAAACTTAGTACCATCAGATGCATACTCAATGTTGCTGCAATGATCACCCTCCCATTGGGGAAGCGTCTTTTGTCCACGATAAGTATCGTATAGACCCGACATTGCTGAATTCTCCGCGCCCGTATGGAACGTCTCAAAGTCCGTTGAAAAGTCATACATGCGATCAATCAGTCCAACCTTCTCGAACGATATCCAATTGGGCAAAAATGTGTTGCCAAGTGTGGCCAAGGCTGATGGAAACCCGAACATAAACTCTTTGGCAGTCATGCGTACAATTGGCTCTGATTTAGTGCTGGCGAAAAGTCCTTGCAGTGGCAAACGTACAAAGAAGTAATTATGCTTAGCAGTCAGATGAGAGATCGCCTGAAAAAATCAAAGTTGTGTGTTCAAATTTGAGATACGATTTTCAACTCTATATAAATTGATCAAGTTGGTGAGGCTGTTGAGGGCAGTTTATTGTAAGTTGCAAAGGTGCGGATTTATTGCGTGGTAGTTAGAAAACCATTTATCTACATTTCAATACACTATAAGAGGGAATGGCAAGTTAGCTTGTCAGGATATGTCAAAGTAGGGATTTGATGTGTCTCTTCGTTCTTAACGAGTAATGCCAGTCTGAATGGGGCTCGTTACTCTCGTCATTAAAGTCAATAAATATAAAACAGATCGAATGAACAATAATTGAGTACTTCCGGCGCAGCAAGTAAATCCAGTAGCTGCTGTTTTTGCCTAAGTGATGTAGACGACTGACACAACTCATGATAGACTGGGTTCAAATGCATTATTCATTAATTTGGGCCTACATTGCACCCGGACGCTGTTTCATTTCAAAACAAAACTCAGCCAATTTTCTAATGCTTTTCAGCGACATTTTGCTTTGCTTTACTCTTGCATAACATAAAAAATGTGATTTTCAATTTTTAGCATAAATTAATATAGCAACAGCTATGCTAATTTGAGCACACTTTTAATTGAAACATCATAAAGTCAACAATTGATTATATAGTAGCTGTATGGGCACATATATTGATTGAATGTGCATAGCTGTTTGCTGATTTGTTTACGATTTAACATTACAAAAGAGTCATTAGTCAGTCAAAATTGCTGACAATGACAATCACGCCTCCCCAAACTGTCAATTAGTATGATTACAATAATAACAACCATAGCCACTCTGGCGAAACATCGACGGATGTGTGTGTGTGAGTTATACAGTTAGTTTATTAGTCATAAATAACCGTGGCAAAACTCACACATCGCACTTATATACCTCGCTGCCCACACTCTTTTGCTATCCTTTGCATGGATTCCCACGGTCGGGTAGCAGATGCTCATTGCGTGAAAATAAATTGCCAAACAATTAAGTAAATGTTTAGAATATTTTTGTTAATATGAACATACATATGTTCCGTTTGTTGACCTAATCGTGGGTGTCGTCGGGCATTTGTTGTTTTTTAACTGTATGCCGTTTACAACGCAGATTATTTTAGGTTTGTTTTTCATTTCGTTTTGTACCATGTGCACCGCACGCGATTTTGGTTATGTATTGTTATTGACTAACGGAATTGTATCTTGTTATTTTCCACAAAAATTTGCACGAAATGTGGCGACGACGTGCAACTACCGACAAATTGCTTTCAATAATAGTAGTTAGACTGTAAGTTGTCAATAATATGTCATCAAATTACATCATATTGATCGATGCTTGTGTAATCAAAGTTCGAAGAACAGATAATTACATTTCCAAACTGTTTAAAATGGCATAAAAGCAATTAGCTTTTTTTCTCAATCAGAAATTCTTTGTGATTTGCTTATTACAATTTCATTGTCATTGCTATTATAGAACAATCTTTTATTTCAGAAAGTACATATGTACATATATAGTACATATATTAACTTAGGGAATTTTTATTCGATTTTCTTTTGAGAAATTTTCGTTTTCTATAGATTTTATATGTTTCAAAATTAATTTCACACTGCTCTTGTCGCTCATTTGAATGTTTAAAATGATTTTATTTCAAATATGTTTATATTCAATTATATTCATTGGAATGTTTGAATATAATAACATTAATAAGACTTTTTGAAATTTCTCTTAGAAGTACTTACCAACATAGCTATGTTGAGCATTACCACTTCATCGTCTTCACGATGACCTTCGGATAGATGCTCCTGCCAGACTAATGGATGACTAGGTGTTGTAGACATCGTATTGTTATCATTAAATGTGATATTCTCATGTGTCATAAGCTCTCTACATTGTGATAAAAATATCAATTTAGAAAATTCCTTGAAACCTCTCAAGGTTTTAAATAAACTTACTTGTAAACATATGGTCCTACTTGTTCCACTTGTAGCTTTTCACGACCCGCAAGAAAAGCCTCAGCGTTAGTAATATTAAATAAATAGATTTTGATATACAAATCGACTGGTGGCGTTGCCCAAAGATTGAAAATTTCCCCATTGTCGGCCATTATCAATTTCTGCAAATAGATATATGGAGCATTCATTGGAAATGTTCAAAACAGATTGCATTTTAGATTTTAAAGTGAAAGTGAATCTTTATATATATATGTAAATATGTATATATGTTGACAGTTTGGCAAATGCTAAGGATGGCAGTTAAAAAGCTTAAGCATCGGTTTGGTCGACTCACCCATCTGAATATCAAATCGTAGGGTTGAAATACTTTTATCAGCACTGCTGTTGTTATAGCTAAGAATCCAACGGCCAGCAACAAAAATGCACCTGCAATAATAATAGATAAAAAGTTATACATTAGTAGACATTGAAGTCCAAGTTCGGTCGATTACATATAAATAGCCTCATTAGGTAAATTATGAAAAGCTTTACAATCCATTAAAAGTTGAGTGTGCGGCAGTTGAAAATTAATAACTCAAAACTTTTAAACAAGTACGAACTTGTAAATAAATTTACTGAATCAAAAAATTTTTCAAAGATTTTGGTACACAATCACAGCGTTTAAGGTCTGCCGAGCTTTTTGTAGGATGACATTTCATAATAAACCCTCTTCCCAAGTGAACTTAGTTACACGTGAAGTAAATTATTGAATAATTTTGTTATGTAATGAAAAATAGCAAATAATAAGTTTAGAGAACATTCAAGTTATACTATTTGTGAGCAGCTGACCCTAAAATTTAAAGAATCCCATTATATCTGATGAGCTTTGTTGCCTTTCTTACTGGAGCGCTCAATGTCAATTATGTTAATCAGCAGTCGGGCGAGCGGCAAGCATTACGTCTCGACAAGACAATATCGCGACAGACCTCCGACAGCTACAGACAGTTTCAATCAGGCGCTTAACAGTTACGATCTGTCTGCCAAGAACCTCATGTGCAAATCGAGTATGTACATACATACTCGGCTCAAATAAAGTATATTGAATCATTTTGAGGGAGTGCAATTCCATGGCTTATGCGTGCTTATAAATACCTCAATTACAGCAACAGCAGTTAAAAAAAAAAAATATATATATGAATAAACAAGAACCATAACTGAACGCAGTGTCAACGTCAGTTAGCTTTTTTTTGCCAAGAATTTGGCAAAATGCACAACGATTTACAGAAAACAAGTAAGAGTGCTTAAGTCGAGAAAGTGAGATTGACTTTAAGGTACCCAGCATTGAAATCATACATTTAAATTATAATAACAGATTTCTTAAAATGATCTTGAAATGATAAGTTTATTAAGTTTATGTCAACGATATGTGGCAAGTTTTGAAACATTGGCTTAAGATATATTTTAAGTAAAAAAAAACCATCAAGTATTGGAAATGCTGTTTGTAGACTTGAGACGACTGCATAGTTATCTTTTTACTGAATTTATATCGGACGCAGTGTATAATAGCAGAGTTTTTTTTGACGTTGCGTGGTAGAGACACGTACATCAAGTGCACCAAATGATTGGGAGGATGGACACAGAAGAAAACTGGTTTCTAGTTATCATGCACAGCGATTAGCATTCAAATATATGACTGTGCTCTATAGACCCGTTTGTAATTAAAACTTTTGCTTTTCTACAGATAGTTGTAGGAATAGTAGTGTGCCAGTGACAAAGCCATGACTTGTTTGAGCTCGTAATGGGTTAACCATTAAAATGCACAGCCAAAAGTAATTTCATGGGGCATGTGGAATATAGGAAGTGACGTGAATGTCCTTTAAAGGTTCTTTGGATTGATGAGATATTAAAATATATATATAATTTAATATTTGCTAGCACCAAATATGCTTTTGTATTTTAAAAAGCAAATCAACTAGCGTAATTTCAAATTCACAAATGTGATCAACGTATTTAATTTTACTATACGATTTTAAACACGATTCTTTATCTGCGTAGTTTTTATACAGCAAATTCTCACTAAAATTAGTACTCGGATTAAATGGTTCGAATGCTTCACGTTAAAGCTGCTAAAGCAATTTTGATTTTGAGTTCAATATTCAACTGCAAAATAGTGCATATTGAGTTCGTTACGACCTTGCTGTTGGCTTTTGTATTGAACTTGTTCACGGCAGTGTCTTCTGCCGTCTTTCTTCAGATCCTGTTGTTCCATGCGTAACCGGTTTGCCAAGGGGGATTTCCCTTCCAACAAAAGCAGTTGCAGCAAAACAAATTGGCATCCTTCATGGTGTTCAATGTTGTTCGGTTTTTTCTGTACTTTTTATATGGTTTTTATTAACCGTGACTTTGAAACTTTTTTAATAGGCTGGAAAAGTACGCATATCTGATATCTTAATGCTTCGGCTTGCCACAAAACTGACCGCAACGTTAGTTGTCAACACTTATTTTATACATTTCTGATTAGCTTACATATCAGTTGCCGACGATTGTTCAACTGTTCGAAGTGGCGTAACTTATCCAGCATAAAGCGACGATGCAAGTCGAGTGCAACTAGAAAATCCTTGAGCGACTGACGTCGCAACCGACGACGCACCACGGTCATAATAAAGTAAAATATCGGGAATTAAATATATGTACTTCTCGGTTACACATTCAAATGTTATTTGACTGCTCAATTTTTGATGCGATCGTTGCAAAGTCAAAGCCAAACTAAAATGCGGGGCTTTTTCAAGGGTCTGATATACCCTCGGCTACTTTCGTTTCAAGCTTGGCAGTTATTAATTGATTTGTATACTCTTACAAATTGTGTACTTAAACTTTGCAAATAATTAGTTTGCTACTAATGATCGGAGCAACATTAAAAAATATTTCTAACTAACCATTTTTATCATTGCTAAAAAACAATTACTCAGAGTGAAACTTTGAAATCCTAAATAAATTTAAGAAAAATATAAAAAATTTAAATTTTATTCTTAAAAAACAACCTATTGCTATTTCATAAAATTTGTACAAAAAGTTAAATCTACTAAGTTACATTTGTCCATAAACAGTAAGTGTATTTACTTCTTCGATATGTGTCAACTGATGTTTTACAAATCGCTTGATCATTTTCTACTGGCTTTTAATCAATCGTTCCGTATGCACCCCAGGTCCCTAAATTTCGATGTTAGGTGCAAACGGCAAAGTTATATGAACAAAGAACGTTTGTCATTATTTAAAAATGAAATCTCGATTTTCGATTGTTATTTCAAATTAAAACTTGCCAAAAATAATAGTAAAAAAAAAAAAAATAAAACGTATTGAACAAAATATATGGAAACAAAAATTTCAAGTAAATTATGTTGCGGCGGTGTTTGTTTAATTGCTTTGCTTTTTTTTTTTTTGCCTAAATATTTTATATCTGATTTTTTATTGTTTTTCAAAAGTGTTTTTCGGTTATAGGAGGCACGTACTCGTGGTTCGCTAGCCACCCACATTGCTGTGGCTAAGAATTCGTGGGAATGGGCACTTATTCTCAGTTCGAGCACGCAAGGCACGCGTTAAACAATCGCTAAGACAAACAAACATGTGCTCGTAACAACAACAATAGCACCAAAGTTTGTGTCTTAAGTCATTTGTTTTGCATATCAGCAATATTGTTTGCTTATGAGCAAGAAATCCAACAAAGAACGAACTAAGTTCGCAGCTAGCCGCTGTTACATCAACTAAGATCTCTGTAAGCCAAAAAAAAAAACAAGTAGAAACGTTGCAGTCGGACGCACCCGACTCGATACCAGTAGTAAAACAGATTAAAAGAGAACTGATTGCAATGGGGTGCGGATACGGCAGGGGTGTACGCTGCCTCAAAGACTGTCTGGTGCAGATGGGGATGCCAGAAAGCTATCTTCCTTCCAAATTTGGTGACTCTAGCTCAAAGTTTGTTAAAGGTGTGGAAAGGGGGCTGGGGGCGGTATGGGGGCGTGGAAACAAAATTTTTGCTGAAGAACTGTGTATCATGTCAATAGCTATCCTCATACCGAATTTGGTGACTCTAGCTCAAAGTTATTAGAATATGGTGGAAGGGGGGCTAGGGCCTGGATGGCTACATTAAAATAATACAAAAAACAAATCGAATTTTTTTATCTGGGAAATGAAAATTGCATACTTTTTAATGACATTATCAACACAAATAATAGATTATTCTTCTAGTTAAATATTGAATCGCATTAAAAAATTAATAACCAAATAAATTTATTAAAGTTCAATACAAAAATTCTATTTGTTATGTTTCAAGTATTTTTAAACATATATTGTCAATTGGTTGTTTTTGCATACAATATATATTTTATGGTCTTGATTATATTTTTAGTTTATTTTAAAAGATTTCTAACAGCCTTTTTTTTTTTTTGATTTTCTTTGAACGCTATGCATAGATCTCATTGATAAATTTATTGAATTTCGTTAGCTAAGTAG
Organism: Scaptomyza polygonia; assembly: GCA_035044585.1. Classification (NCBI taxonomy): domain Eukaryota; kingdom Metazoa; phylum Arthropoda; class Insecta; order Diptera; family Drosophilidae; genus Scaptomyza; species Scaptomyza polygonia. The sequence goes on along the minus strand of JAWNNU010000953.1, from coordinate 173,421 downwards.
AATGCGTTGAATAATATAATATATAAAATAATATATGTTTTAAACTAGTTTTGGCACTTAAGCACTCTGCTCAACTGGCTTTTTAAAATCTCCTGCCACCACACAAACCAAAGTCAACGCATCAGCAACGCCTTTTGTATTTTGGTTTGGTTTTTGATACGTATTGCCGAATGTTACATTTTACCTTCCATTTAGTTAACAACAATGAACCGCTTCTTTGCATAAATAATTTTGCCTAACATTTCAATAAAACAAGAAGATCGAAGAAGATGCGCCGATTTGCGTGAAATCAATAATAAATAAGTACGCAAACATTGGAAATCCTGTTTGACCATGACCAGGCATTTTTTTTGTAATTATTTATTTGCCGAAATCGATGTTTTTCTTAGGATAGTAGGCATGCATTAGCATGCTCATACATATGTATATGTATAGCTACCATATTTGGGGGCAATTGATTCATGCAGAGTGCTGTGACGCATGCACGAATTTTAAAGCTCGTTTTGACCAGCTCAAACCTCAGGGGGAGAGTTTTAAATGCTGATAAATAGCTGTAAAACAATAGATTTGCTAATTAGTTTGATAATGGTCATTTAGTCTTCACCTGGCTCGTCTAGCTGTGCAAGACAAACGCGTCAATAGCTAACATAAATATTTATGCCAGTTGAATAGCTGAAACTATGTACTTAACATACTCGTGCATATAGATAAAAATATTTATTTATAAGATTTCGATTTTGTCAAACACTTTATGGAAGCACGTTTATTGATTTTTAACTTTAGTATAAGAAATAAATCAGCTGTTGCCTAAATTATCAAACTCATAATCATATTCATGTTAAAATCTGGAAAGCCCCTTAGCGAGTTTTAACTTTTTAAATTGAACAACGCTTGATTCTCGTTCTAAGCAAAATATACACTGAAATTGTTTGAACTCTCACCTTTTAAATGCGATTTATTCACAGCTACCGGCAAACTGGATCTCAAAAGTTAGACACGCATTATAATAGAGAGCCGATCCAAACAAACATTATTTCTAGCCATTTAGTAATGCATTTATTCAATATACCAATAACTATATGTTTAAACATGTATTTAATATTTATATCACTGGCGCTTCAAGCAAATTTTTATGTAAAAACATACAAATATATATTGCCATTGTAAGCACTTGTTTATATTGCACTTCATGTTAATATTTAACGTAAAGTTTTGTTTCGTTTGTTGTTGAAAGTTGTCAGTTAAATTGATTTCTTGTTAAGGTTGGTGGTAAATATTTAAGAATTGATCTTTTAATTTTTATTTGTTCATTATAAAATTTCTTTTTATTCGTTTTAAAGAAGTTGGGTATTTTATTATCTTTTACAACTAACAACTTTGATTTAAATTTCGACACCTTTTTGTTCTTATTTGCACTTGAATACACATGTTGCAATCGTATTTTGTTTATTTTTATTATTAATTTTTTTTTTACATGTTATTCTAATAATTCTTTTGGCCAAACTCAAACATACATAAGGAAGTGAGTACTCACAAAAGTCTAAAACGGCGTTAAGATGATTTTTTTTTTAGCTCTTTGCTAAGCTCTCGTCTTTAAGTTATTATTTATATGTACTCATTTGTCAATCGTTTTATTAAGAATCTTTTAATAGAACTTTGTATAGATATGTACATTTAATGAAACGGTAAAGATGGTTTAAAAACTTAAGCTATATGTTTTTGACTTTTTTCTTGGATTTCGCTCTACACATTTTTGGTCTTAACTTTTATTTGTTGTGTAAATAAACGTAGCGATAAAATGTGCGAAATTCGTTCGTGTCGTTCTTGACTTTTGAAAGAAACGCTCGCTCGAGCTTTTCGTCGTATATTGTTTATATAGACAGGTCTGGGTTTTGATCAAGGTGAGGCGGCAGTGTATATAAAGCTAGAGTATCTAGAGGTCACAACACTGAACACTAAACATGTGCATTCGAAGCCGCTACTTTGCTAACGCCCCAAATGCAGTTAAAAATCGCGCTCGCGGTTTGTGACGCACATAACAAAAACGCTTATCAACTGCAACATGAAGCACAAACCGAAAACAAAGCCGTAAACAGCACAAACTTGTTAGGCTTTTATGGCTGGCATATGGCCAAGTTCAGGGTAACCGTCGGACAAAATCACGTGCAGCAACAAGCGCAGATGCCACCTGCGTTTTATATGCGTTTCATAGTATGGTGTTTTAATTGTTGGATACGAATATTATTATTGACGGACTGGTCACTGAAGACTTTAAGATAAACTGTGCCATAGTGCCATAGAGTTGGATCATCACAAAAAAAAAAAAAAAACATCAACAAAACATTGAGTGCTATGGTAAACTGTACTGCAATATTTGATTTAAGCGGCATTTGGTAGCGTTTTAAAACGGTAGCAACAAAACCGTCTTGGGCTTTTAACTGTTTAATAATTGATGAAGGCATTAATTATTTCGAATCTTCGACAAACTCTAAAGCCATAAATTTTGTCACTTAGCTAATTATTTCATAACCATTACATTTTTTTTTTTTAAATTTTATACTTTTTGCACTTCATTTTAGAATTGAGTCTTTTGCCAAATTATAACAAATCTATTGTGCAATCAATATTTTTATAATATTTTTTAGCATATTTGGATATATGGATATTGTATCTTACGTGTGGGAGAGCGTGCATTGCGTTTACTGTGATGGCGCTCGTTGAAGAAACTACCCAATATGTCCATGGGCTTCATGGAGCGATTAGCCTTGAGGCTCTTGCGTCGCTGGGCGCGCTGTAGCGCCGCCAGCGCCGCTGATGCAGCCGCAATATCTAACTCTGGCAAGGATATGGCAGCTGTTGAGCCGTCTGTAGCAACTGTGTTTGGGCAGGGTGCTTCTGTTTCTGTAGCCATTTGATTTGGCTTATTGGAATTCACGCCCGCCTCCTCATCGCTAATGCAAACGGCACTATAGCGACTAGTAAACATTTTTCCAAAGTCCTTCATCGTTGTATATGCATAAATTTGTATCTAACTATCTTTGAATTGCCTCTTACTATGGTAATTGAACTTCACTTCAAACACTTTGGCTACTTGGCACTGAAAAGCTTGTTGCTTTTGCTGCGCTAGCTCCTTGAATCAATAATCAATCACTTAATATATTAGTTTTAGTTATTTGATATTTTCTTGTGCTTTGCTTGTATATATAGAGTATTTTTCTAAGTACTATCTTGCTTGATTGGTCTAAGCGCGTTTGCGTCCGTTCGCTGGCGTTGCTCGCTTATGAATGGAAACCCGGACGTGCGACAGCCGCACCAGGTAAAGTTACGGCTTTCAGATTTTTGTTTTTTGTTCTTTTTTTTTTGTTTTTAATTTTGCAGTACGAGTTTTTAGTACCAGCGTTTACCTGCCCGCCATCTACGAATAGTATATGCCTGATGCTTGCTCTCTCTTTAGCGTCTAGGGCTGTTGCTGCTGCTCTCTTGAGCGCGCTCTCTGTCGATCTCTTGATCTTACGCCTTACGTTACTCTGCGTTGTTTCTTGGCTTGACGTAACGCTAATATTCGCTCAGCTGTTTTCGAGTTTTGTTTTGAGCCGGTATGCTGGTATTGTTGTTGTTGCTGTTAATATTATTGGTCTTCTTAAATGTTTTGCTCTAATCTACGAAGACCGAAAATTGTAAACCTGTTTATTCGCTGTTGTTTGCTAGCGTTTGCAAGCGTATCGCAGTTTGGGGAGATACCCAGTCGGTGGTGAGTTTGGGCTCCTAAAATGAGGCTATTGCACATTACTCATACGAATTTGTGGCATGGAAAACTTTGGGGATTTACATAAATACGCAATAAGCGAGCTTTACAAGTGCGGTATTTGGTATTTGGAATTTGCTACTGCTATTCGCTATTTAAAGACGCATTTCCAATCAAGTTTGTAGTTAGCTTCTCTTTTTATAGTGGTACCTTGTTACAGTCTACAACAATAAACGAAGTAGATCGTTGACGCCAGGCTAGGCATACTACTTTGTGCGCTATTTTTTATGTTGATATTTTGTTTATTTTATTGTGATTTGTTATTATTGTGTTAGTTTTTATTAATTTTCTGCTATTTTTGTCTCGGACATTCAATAAAAAACTAAACCACCTTCAATTTTAGATGCAAGCATCAACGTTTGTTGTTTTTTGTTTTCTGATATGTATTTATCTTGGTTTCTTTCTTGGCCGTTAAGAAATTTCTATACTTTAACCTACGGTTGCCAATAGCTTGTTTCGGCTATAATACCGACAATATACTTTGTGGTACACGCCCATTTCTGAACAGGTAGTCTTAGCAAATATTCAAGTGGCCACTTGACGCTTATTTGCAATACTATTTTTGATTAAGGGGGCACGGCATGATTTTGCTAAGCATTAATTGAGAGTTTAAAAAATCAGTGGATTACATTTGGTAACACTTATTATTAAGATTGCTTGCATTGCTTAAAACCAGCGATACTTCCTGATTGGCAAAGGTTCTTGCACAATACTCGCATATGTATATGGATATATACATAAGCTTAAGGTAAACTGTTTATTTACTTAAACTTAAATTTATAGAAAAATTGAAAAAGAATACTTAAATAAAATTGGAAAAAAAATTATACTAACGACAAGGAAATTAAATCTTAATTTTTTTGTGCATATCTAACTAAGCTAATTTAATTGAATGGACAATGCGTGACGGCAAATAACATAAAATACTTTTTGGTGATAGATATGTATATGAAAATATATATTTTGTGATTTAAATCCTTTGGGTTAATTAAAGATTTCCTACTGAACATTTATTAAGATTTATTTTTCCGGCAAGTTTTCAACGCTCATTTTGAAGTATTATAAATAGAATTTAGTAAACTGAGTAATTAACACAACTGTTTATGTATTTTATTTAACATTTTTGCTCTGTTTGCAAAAAAGTGTCATTGAACTTGACGTTGCAATTTCCAATCTATAAAGAAATTGTTATTTTATGCGAGATTTTTTTTGTAATGCCTTCTATAAAATAAATATATTTAAATGTTTTTTCTTTGTACATTTTTGTTGGAATGCTTTATCAATTTCCGCATTAACAATTTATTTGCCTTTAATCTTTGACTCATAGACAACAACTTAACAACTTAGAGATCAGCAACAATAACAATATACTTAGTTTGTTAAGCGAACCCTAAGAGATGTCAAATCATTCGCATTGTTCGATTAGACAGACGACCTTGCCAAAAGGTTACTGAACTCTCGGCTTGACATAACAATATACTTATGTAAATATATATAATACAAAACTTTCAATATTACATTATAATAAATGTTCAAAAATCATTTGTGGGTGATTGTGGGTTAAACAAAAGTTTATGCGACATAAAATTACCCTTCTATTTGAAAACATATATGTTTTATATATTGTGTACTTTTGAAAGTGTTTTTTATGTATAATAAGAGTTTGATTCCAGGATAATAACTTCTCTTTATTTTTTTGGAAAAAGATTGTAAAAAAATAACTACTTACAACTTGTCATACTGCCTAATTGTTTGTATAGCTCAGCTAAAAATTAGCTTTCAGATGAAAATTAAATTTGATGTTTTACCTAAAACTTTAGAAGTTTTGACCGTGAATAAATGTTGTGACACTGTTCCTTGTTGCCGATAAATAAATAAATAAAACATACAACTACGTTAGCATAAGTCTTTCTTGTAAATTCATTGAAATTTTTATTGAAAAAATTATACTCGTGAATATTAATAAACAAAATAAAACACTTTTGCACATTGCCGTAAATGCAAAATGTGATGTTTGTATTGAAATAATTGGTGTAATTTCCTAGAATTGTTTACAGTTTAACAAATTGGCATTGCAATTTGACGAGCCGAGCTATAGCCACAAACGCAGTCATTAGTGCAAGACAAACCGCAAATTGAAATGTGTTATTGATAGGATTGGCGTTAATTGTCCAATTTTACAGTAACACACTATCGAGTACCTACATAGGTCGCCAGTTCGTAGGTTCGTCGTAACGTAACGGATCTGTAATTAGCGCAGTTTGCTGGCTAATTCGCACTTGTTAATCATAGGTGGCAGTTGCTGTTTTTATTTCACTTGGATTAATTACAGATTACGGAATGCGAATGCAATTGCAAATGTGACTGCATCATCGTAATTGTACACTAGGGTCAATAGTTGTTTCTACTGATCGCACATAAGTTCCTAAGTACTATTATCATATTATCATAGCCCCTTTGCCATCTCTGACGTCATTTTGTCCCAGAAAACAAGTAAGAAGGCTCTAGTCGGGAGAGTCCGACTAGAAGTTACCCTGAACCCAGTTGCAATAAATATTTTACTCCCTGCGCCCTAAGAGTATGCTTCAAATAATGATCAATTTAAACAAAACTAAAAACTGACTTAACTTTACGATACCTCGGGTGTTACTAACCGATTTGGACGAAATTTTGAGAAAAGTTCTATCGTTCTAATCGATTTTATGTGTATTTCGGAAACCAGAATAGTTCCCGATAATTTGAAACAAATTTGTTCTGCTCATGGTATAGGAGAACTTATATTCCAAACCTGAAGTCTCTAGCTCTTGTAGTCTCGGACGGACAGACAGACAAACGGACGTACAGACGGACATGGCCATATCGACTCGGCTATTGATGCTGATCAAGAATATATATACTTTATAGGGTCGGAGATGCGTCCATCTGCCTGTTGTATACTTTTGCACAAAACCATTATACCCTGATTTACCCATTAATTTTTTAATTTTTTAACATTAAGAAAAACAAAATATACTTTGACCAAATTCTAATTTTCAAATTGTAGAAGAATAAATGATAAATTATTATTGTGCTAAGATTGAAAATGTTGAACATAATCTGTTTATTAAAGGTATTTTAAACGTGTCGATTGAAAAACATTTGAAATATATTTGAAAATATTATAAACATTTGAAATACCAAAAATTTATCGTTTTTTTTCGTCAAAAACCTTCTGACGTGAATCATAATTGCTCTGATCCTCCTCTACATTGTAGTGAATACTATTAATTTTAAATATGAATATGTATGCAACTTAAATCCAATTCCTCATACTGCCATATCATTTGCAATATTCCTAAATATTTGCTGAGTCAATTGTGATGTGTCTAAAGACTCTGTTTACATTAAAGAACTTGTTTTTCAAGCTAACCCCATTTGCCAGCTTGATTTATGACCATACACCGACGATAATAACGATAATGATGATGGTTATACTCGTACTGGGAATTTTGATGAAATCCTACAACAATAAAATGCGATCTTGCAATATATAAAAAAATAATAATAATTTTTTTAACTTTCCTTTTTACTAGTTGACTTGCTGAAAAACATTTTCTCGAAAAAAAACAAACTCAAGAAATGCAGTTACTTGAATGTTTTTGAATTATGTTAATAAATTTGTACCTTTGCATGGGGCAAATAATTGCCAACGATCATCTTTTACTCTTTTTAAATCTTTGTTGATTCCTCATTTTCTCAAGTACAGTCCGCCAAAAAAAAACACATTAATGACAATGATGCTGTTGTCAACCGGTGGTTTTGTTTAAAATGCGTTGATTAATACGACCTCTGACTTGTTCCGGTTAGTGACAGTAACTCCCCTTCTAAACAATTATATGCTTATATGTAACACATAAAAAACAACTTGCAAGATATTCTACGAGTATTTAAATATATCAGTTGCAGGGGCATCAACCATTTTATATGGCTAATAAGTCTGACCGATTTCACGTGCTTTTCAATACTTTGACGCCGAAAGTAGAGGGTATATTGGTTTTGTGCACTGCCCGTGTTCGCAACGCAGAATCGATAACGGAATATCAACAAAAACATACGTTTTCTACATTCCATCAGCTGGATTTACGCATTTTGAAATCTTAAACATCGCTTTAAACAACATATTTATTTTATTATATTTTATTTGACTGACCAGCCAAGTTAAGCGTAATCAACATTTCTGCTTTGTCATGCCGGTGCGAAAGAGCCTGAACTCAGGTTTAAACATATAAATTAAAGTCAAGTCAAGTTAGTCGAGTATGCTTGACTTTAAGATATCCCATATTCATATTTTGAAACCCTTATTATTGTGTTTTTATTTACTTGCGCATGTTCATATATGAGTAAAAAGCGTCAATAAAAAGTTGATATATATATTTAATAGATAGAAGTTCGATTGGCGACATTATTAAGATAATTTGCGTTTTTTGAGTCCACAAGTTTAAAAAATAGTAATAATTCTTAAAAAATATTAAATTTATAGTATTAATTTACAAAATTTAAATGCATAGTAAATACATACATACATTTTGCGAATAGAAGTACTTGTGCAGCTCTTTACTAATTACTAACGAAAAACTTTATTGAAACATTAATGAAATAAATAATGTAGTCTTAGGGCTAAGATAATTATACCATAGTTCTGCATGGGTATTCAATATTTGGCAAGGCCATTTTTGCTTTTTTCCATTCTTTGGCTTAACAACATTCATAACTCATAATATATATGGAATTTCACAATATATGCAAAATTCTTAAGCGATTATTTTTAAACTTGTTTTTGTTTGTTTCAGATTTTTATTTTTTATATCTTTGCGTTAAGTTTTTATATGAGCAGACTCTGGCCAGGTCACTCCTTACCGGCGTCATAAGCTTTTTGACAACATTGAGGCAGCTCATTACGTTTAATTTGTATCTTATTTGCCATTTAGAATTTATCTTGACTTATTGGCTAAATAAATAAATGGTCGGAAATTTATCAAAGCGAGATTGTCTATGAAGTTTCTGATGTCCTTAAATTTTGTTTTGAGTGCACTTTTATGATCATTATACGTTTAAAATAAAATTATATTAATATAATAAAAACTTGATCTATCCTTAGATCATTTTTGTAAATGAATGGAAGATTACGATTGCTGAAGTCCGTAGATTAATAATCGCTTTAAGGAAACATATAAAAGATTAATGATCTTAAATATCAGCTAGAGGTCATCACTCCGGCAAGAGCATAATTCGTATTCTTGATACACAAACAAATTAGGTAAAATAAAGAAACAAAATATTAATTGATTGTGGAAAGGGTATCTTGCTGTACATTTCATTTGAACGCCTTATAGTTTATTTTTTGAGCGATCAGATTTTCACAAACCTAGCGGTTCCTCTAAATACAAGAGCTTAGAAACCGCTGAGGAAAAAAACCCGACAACAGACGAAACAAATGACGCACAATCAAGCAAAAACCGCATTTTGTTATTTTGTTTACAAAATTTTCGGCGGCTAATCATGAATATGCACAAAATTATTGTGGTCGCGCGCGCGTATTTTACGGGAAACGGGCGCTACTGGTTTTGTGATATTTAATATTTATTTATTTCGCTTTATTGTTTAAGTTACGTCCAAAACAAAAAAAAAAAAAGAAGTAGGGCCGGACCAACCAGAAAACAAAGTAAATTATGATACTGTATATTAAAGTATGTAATATATAAATACATTAATAATGATGTGTGGTAGAGTAGCTGGAAGCAGTCGCACACATACATATGAACTACAATATACGGTACAGGCAAGCCCCAAAACCTTGTAACACTTTTCGTTGCTGCCGAATTTTTAAAACGCTTAAAACAGCAATTACGATACGTTTAAGCCGCATGGCAAGTGGCAAGACGGGCTGATGCTTTTATAAACGCTTTAACATTTGGCTGTATGCGTTACTGCCGCCCAAGTTCAAGTTCAGGCTTACTGCATGATACATTATATATATAATCAATACTATGACAATCAAAATATTTAATGCCGAACATGCAATTTACAATCATAATAAGTCATAAACAATGTTGTTGTATAATCGGTATATTATTAAGCTTAGTTTAATATTAAAAAGCTCAACATAATGAAGACATTAATTAGTTTGGTTAACCATAAACCATTTTAAAACCTGCTCTAATTATAAATCTAGGGCGTTTACACTTCTTTCAAAAGATACTTTAAACATAACTTAGGCAAATTGATTAAGTAATAATATAATTATCATATATTAACGAATACATTATGTTTAATTAAGATTGAATAGAGTTAAAAATTTAACACTTTAATATCACTTTGGCACATACTTTTTGTATTTGGCAGAATTAAAACCAATAGCAATGCTTCTAAATTTTATCTAATTGAGCTAAACTTATTACAATGATTGACTAAGTACACTAGATGACCATGGATTTTGATATATTTTTTATGTTTAACAACAGTAATTAAATAAAATAAGCTTCTGTAGTGATCACAAAATTATAAAGCTTTCGTCGAGTGTTATTGAGTGGGTAATAGACGTTATATATTACAAGTCAATCAAAGCTTGTAGGTTTTTGATACTATCGGTAATAGACTTGAGCCAAACTTTGTTCCCGTATGAAATATTTTAATTCTAAGTGATAGATTTTATCTTGTTAAAAATATATTGTTTATTGGTTCAGAATTGCTTCTCTGCCAGTCACGTTTGCGGGCACGAATATAAACCCTTTTTTTTAAGTACACTAGATGAAATGGTTTTTAGTAAAGGTTGCCAGACGTCATATTTTATAATGCTGTTCTTCATATTTGCAAATTTTATTTGTTAGATGCGTTAAAATTGCTTATGTTTTTTTATTTTTATTATAAGTATTATTTTTATTTGCAATAAAAATGTAATTTATTTTTCTTTTCAATAATTTTTAAGTCAATCTTGGGTTCATCAATGGCTTGCATTATAAATATAAGATGCAAAGCAGTGTTTATCAATGCACTGATAAAAATCTGTTAATAAGGGTGTTCAGCAAGGCAAACGACTCAACTGAATAGAACATTTAATTTTTTATTAAAAAAGACAGTAATAGGAAAAAAATCAAGTTTATGCATTTATCCGGACAGACGGTCATGTCTGAATTTTCTGTTGATGTTTATCAGAATTATATATAATATATTGTTTCGAAGATGCTTCCTTTTGCCGGTTACTAACATGCAAAATAAATGTCATGGGCTCGGGGCATGTACTTTCAAAAATACTTACCAAGTGCGTTTAGCCAACAAATTATTGCAAGAGAAAGCTAAAATTTATTTTATTCAATGTGTAATCTTCATTGAAAAAATTCTTACAAGAATTCGAAAACATCACAAATATATAATTTAAGCGTTTTTATTTAAGAGTTTGTTTTATAGTATTTATTATGTTGTCTTAGCTGTTTAAATTTGATTTTATGAACTAATAAAAATTAACGATGCTCAATATAGTATTTACAAGCACTTACTTTTGGGTTTAGTAAACATATTTGAGCGTGCTGTTAAAATCACTTGAATTGGGCACTTCTGGTGATCCAATTTGATATAATTAAACTTTTTTACGAGAAGTTTATGTCATGCACTGCTTTAATTATGTTTGATGCTATTACCAAGAAAGCAAAAAATGTTCAAAAACAAGCCATTCATGCTGGCAGCGTCCCGCAATCAACTGAGTTTTGTTTTGGACGAACCAGGGCACAACTGAACGATTACAAAAAATGTTTTTAAACTTGTATTACTTAACGATCTATGCATGTCTGCTTGAATATACTGCATACAAGAGAATATATAATCTTCAATATGCAATGAGAGCTTTTCGAGCGTCAAATTGGAGCGTCAAGTGTGCCTTATCAGAAAAATTAATGGTAAGCACTAGAATCAGACAAACAGACAAAAGCCCGAACAGACAGGCAGACGAATGAGCAAAAATGCGAAATCCAGCCAAAGGTGAGAGCTTTTTTTGGGCAGATCAACAGTTGCTGAAACTAAACGGTAAGACATCAAATCGCTAGCGTCAGTCAGTTCAGATGTGTACCAAACATAATGACCTAATTTGGTCAGCTTAGCTGTTAGTAATCAGTTATTATTAATGTATTCTAATGGGTTCTTTGTCATGTTTTGAAGTCTGAGTCGTTGGTCTTTTTAGCTGCAGCCCTGAACTAATTTGTAATTAATTTAACCCCATTTATGGCATTTGCTTTTGTTTTATAAAATTTTTTTAATTTAACACGCACTCTACACTTTTATTGCCTTCGCTGCTCTCAACTAAATGGAACCGACTAACTTGGGGGTTCGAAAAAAAAACGTCAACGAATTCTCTAATCAAAATACAATGTGTCCAGCTAAAGAAGTCGATGAAAGTCGCGACGACTGTTGGACGACGACAACGACAAACGTCGCAACGAGGAAGGCAACAGTACAACTAAAAGAAGAAACTTAAACAATTAGAAAAAGCGATAGCAGAGATCACAAGAGAGTGGTCCTCGCAGCTGCAGGGCATGTCAAAGAACTAACTGTATGTCGCTTTCGGCATACCATTCCAATGGGAGAACAAACTTTTTCATTCAAAATACCTTTGTGTGTATGCATGTAAACTTTTGTGCAGCACAAATGTTAAATCTTTTAACACCCTTAAAAAAAAAAAATGAGAGCTTGTAGTTGATTTATTTATTTAATTATTTTTTTTTATTTTGTTTTGGTAAAGTCAAAATCCAATCATACCGTTGTAAAATTCATCATTGCAGTTGTAAAATGAAGATAATAACGGAATGATTAAATTAAATTCGAAATTTAAAGGTTGTTCTAAAAGGAAAATTAAAAATAAATGTTTCTTACATTGTTTTTTTTTTGTTAAACACAAAGCAAACAAGATTTAATTTGCAGCTAGCTTGTAGTGGTAAAGAAATGATATCAATGGGACATTTAAGGTCACATGTTAATAAATTAAATATATGTATATAAACATAGGTTATGTATTATTGAATAATTATTGATATGAGAGAAAATTTGGTTAAATATATACATATAAACACAAAACTAGTACCAGATTTGTTATTAATTTCTTTTATAATGCAGCATCTCCAAAATTTGTTTTTAAACATTTCATAAGCAAACTCCGATGCATCACAAAATCACATCTTTTATTAAATAATTCTAGTTCAATACCCTAGCTTGACATTCACTTTGATAAATTCTTCTTTATTCTGTTCATGAGAACATACTCAAAAGCCAATGCTTATTATATTCTGGAAAAGACTGGCCGCATTTGCAGTACGCCCTGATATCAGTTGCAAAACGGATGCAAACAGAAATCGACCCTAAGGACTGATAAGACAAATGTTTTATTTTATTAATTTTTTATATCTGTAAAACATAGGAATTGTAGCAGTATTTGCCTATGTCACAAAATGTATAAGTAGTTGATTCATGTACCCATTGTTGGAGTTAACGAAAGTTGTCAGTTTTGATTGAAATTGCTATATAAATATGACATGAATGTGGTTTATTAGCTGTGTACCTAATTATTGGTTGTAATTCCATTAGCCTTTATTCAAATAGATTTTAGATTATCTTTGGATACAAATATATGTAAAATATTATTTCCATATATCCATCGCATATAGTTCGTTTAATATGCAAGATTAGATTCAACTCTCAAACAAATATGAAAACAACAGCTACGCGAACGTTACGTAGTATTAACATAGTAATTTTGTAGCTAAGGTTCTCAACGCAACCAACAATTAAGGCAAATCAAGTGTGGCATAGGCTGTAATTTAAAATTATACAGTGCAGCTCAGGTGACGCAAATGACCAAAGTGAAGGGATTGATTGCAATGGCCAACTGCGAACTGTTAACACTGCTATGCACATATGAGTTTTGTGCAATAAGAGCTCAGAATGAAGATCAGATCTGTCAGAAACCGAAGATGCCGCATTTCTCAATATGTACATACATACTTCCGCATCTGTTCAATGTGCGGCTTGGACATGTATACGTCACGAAAAAACCTGTGTTTTAACAAAAAGTAAAAGGTAGCGTCCTCAGTTTCTCTGGTGCTCAATTGCGCATACCAACTACTGGAAGGTCACAGTTTTATAACGCCTTTCTGGCAACCCTAATTTAACACTTCCAATCTACACGCCGCTGATCAATGCCTAGTCTTGGCGCCAAAGCTCCCTCCATGCGCTTTAGTCGCCCGCGAAATACACACACAGAAACGAGACCAGGAGCCACAAGTTTTGTTTGTCATCAGTGTTTTTTTTAATTATTATTATTATATTTGCAAGTGCTTTTGGAATCCGCTCAACACGCGGCTTAAGATCTTTTATGTTTTAAATATTTTTTATTTAAAGTTTACGCCTATTTCGAGAGATTTTATTTTACTTGTACTTGTTTAATTTTATTGCCTCGTTGCATCAATCGTTGTTAAGAAAAGCTCAAACATAAATTCAATTTAAAGATTTGATTGCTCACAAATACAAAAAATTATTGCCCTTTATTTTCGTGGAAAACCTGCAGTTTGAGATTTGCCATTGCACACGTGAGTATGCATAAGTTTACAGTAGCTTAAAAGTGACCCAAAAAACCTGTGAAAAAAACCTGCTTTTAGATTTAAATCGTTTGTGAAAAAAACATTTGTTTCATAATCTGTATACTGTATATTTATATACAATAATGTATAAGTAATTTGTGCAGATCTTACTGTTATATTTCACTTGAAAGGTAATTCGATCTTGAAAAATTACTCTTGATTTTCATACTATACTACTATCTAATTTGTCATGCACCGAAATCAGTTGTTACTTGTTTAATTATGTATTCAATTTTATTTACTCGTATTGATGAATGAATCAGTCTAACCCGATACTTTTAATAATACATGTAAACTAGAGCTATTTTCATTTCTAAGATGCTATGTAGTCTCACTGCAAAAATAACTGTATTAATTTACAGTTGCCATTGGAATTGTGACACCTTACAAGTTTGGCTCGTATAATGAAAATAATGTGCGAGAAACTTTCATCCGTTCTCCCTTCCCTTATGTTGTTGACATTGGAAGTAAAGTTGACAGTGAAGACGGCAATTTATTCGATTTCAACTTTCTAACTTACTTATTTACTTGAAATTATTTTTTGATGCAAATCAGTTAATTTGGACAGTTTTAACAATCCAGTTCATCTCTTGTTTATTTAATGTTTTCAGATTATGCGATGATCCTTTGAGCTTAAATTTTATTGTTTTCTCATTCTTATCTTTGAACACCTGTTAAAAGGGCTAACAATCAGGGTATCGACAAATCGAACACTTGAAACTTGATTATTGTGTCAAATATTTGCTAGCAAATCGTTTCCAGTTCACAGTTTAAGAGACCCCTGCAGTCGGTGGCGATTTATACAATAAAAGCGCATAACATTTTCATTGATTTAAATTGAGCTGGTACGAAAATAAATTGCATAATGCTACAAACATACATACATATGTACATATGAAAATATATTGTTTGACTATTGGATTTTTCTGTTTGTTCTAAAACTCCAGAAAACCGCAAGCGTCTGTCCGAAGGGTGTCAAGCGACGGTAGCGAAAAACTTTGATCACTGAGGCATAATCCCAAAGGCAACGATTACAATTCAAATTCCAGTTCCAGTTTCCAGTAGAACAAGTAAGACGGAAGTATGACGGAACGTTTGTATAGGTAAGTAACAGTTTTATCAGTACTTAAGCTCTCTATCTCTCTCTCTTTTGCGTACAATATCTTTATAAATGTGAATTTGTATTTATAAACGTTAAAATACTGGTAAAAACGCTTGTCATCTTCCCATTCAATAACTTAATGTAATGCTCAAATTTATAAATATAATATAATTTTTTAGAAAAGCATACAAAAAAAGTTGCCATTTAAGCTAATTGCAGACTTGTTTCTATAAAGACCTGATAATGCAAAACAGCTTTTATAGCCCTATTAAAGTTGATATTAACATTAATGCTTTGTGAATTTATGCATTAATTATTTATAAATCGAAATTAAATTAAGAAGCTATTCCAGTGCTGTGCGACTAGATGACACCCTATCCTCTCCTGAATGAAAGTCATGTCTTTTTTTTTGCGGTTTATAAAATAAATTACTATTTTTAAGATTAATTAGAAATGATTTAATTTGAAGGCGTTAATAGTTAAAAAAAAATTTGAAAGGAGCTACATCACCAAAAGACAGTAAGTTAATAAAAAGCATACAATAAACTTGGATTTAGTGCAGAGAACCAAATTCAGCTGATAATCAAATTAAAAATCATTCTGTTATGCATTTTTATTTTAGTAAGCCATAATTAGGAAAACGTAAATTGTTAAAATCAAAGTATGTAAATTACTTGATGGTGTTGAAAAAGACAGTGAGAATCAAAGATATACCCACAGCCACATAAGAAAGAAAAGGATTTGTTGTGCAAGTCTGAAAATGATTTCTATATGTTTTTGGATCCGCTGAACCCGAATCCGCGGTATGTTTTACTCCATCAGATCAGGATTTGACATAGCGCCATAAATCACTGTCCCGTTGGTATTTGTTGTTAATTACTCAATACCGATGGTAAACAGTTTAATTGTGCAATTTCCGTTATGGCGTTTGTCCGCCTGTATCTTTCGACACCCGTTAAGCTACAGACTTGAACCTTTGCAAATATCATTATACTCGATACCGAAGATAAAGAGTACATTGAGTTTGTGCAATGTCCGTCATGGTGTCTGTCCGTCCGTCCGTCTGTATGAACGCAACTTTTTTCCACACCCTTCAAGCTAGAGACTTGAAACTTTGCAAATGTCTTTATCTATGGCATAGTAAATTAAAGTGTCAAGATTGGAGTTCTACGATAACTAAGGGGCTGGCAAATCGATAAACTCGAAAACGCAAAATCGATAGATCCAGCTATTTCGCAAGCCCTTACAGCTAGAATTACCAAATTTAGGCAAAAAATAGCTACTAAGAACCCCCAAAAAACTGCATCAAAAATTTTGGAGCCACGCCCCCCCGTTCCTCAACCCCTTCGCAGTTTAAAAACAGAAAGGCCTTTATCTTCCACAGCTTTTGAGCTAAAGCCACTAAATTTGGTGCCAAGCTTGGTGATGAAAAAACCCAAAAAAATTGGAAGTCGCCCCCACCCTTACCACCCCCAGCCCCCCTTCCACCAAATTTGACTATTTTTGAGCTAGAGTCACCAAATTTGGTAGGAGGATAGCAATTGACATGATACACAGATTATCAGCTTCAGATTTTCAAAAATTCTTATACCACGCCCCTATACCGCCCCCAGCCCCCTTTCCAAACCTTGAACAAACTTTGAGCTAGAGTCAGGAAGGAAGATAGCTTTTTGGCATACCCATTTGCACCAGACAGTCTTTGAGGCAGCGTACACCCCTGCCGTATATGAAACCCCATTGCAATCAGGTTTCTTTTAATCTGTTTTACTGCTGGTATCGAGTATACCCCAGTCAGGTGCGTCCGACTGCAACGTTTCTACTTGTTTTCTATGGTAGGGTTAGAAAAAGTGTCAAGGTTGATTTTCTAAGGCTACTTACTGGGGGGCTCTGAAATCAATTCCGCATATTTTCCACATCCTTACAGCTGCTTACAGTTACCAAATTCGATACATTCGTACACATTTTGTTCACAAATTTTATCTTTAATTTAGCTGGAGTGGTTGCGATGGCAGCACTGAGAATCCATCCACTGCCTACTACGCACCCCATTCGCAGTTCTTCGTTCAGGCTCATCCGTCCAACGCTCTCTGTGCTGACTACAATAATAATCCGGTAGGGCCAAACGCTTGCGGCGCCGGATTGCGTTACTTTAACGGGCTGCCCGGCTATTCGGCACCGCCTGGTTTGCTGCCGGCCAAGTATTCGGTTGGAGGGTCGCCAGCGATGCCTAACCAGCTGGAGGTGTGCCAATATGCCCACGTAAACGGCAGCGCGTCTTGCTACAACCGCAATCGCTATATGCCCTACAATCATAATCGGGCATGCGCAGCGGCAGCAGCTGTTGCAGCAGTCACCGGCCATCCTCTGATGGGTCAACAGCAACATCTACCACAGGTAATGTCGCTGGGTGGTAGCTATACCAAAAGCTATCAACCGACGTTCGGGCCTATCTTTCAGCAGACAACAATTCCACAGGCCACATCCTCATCCTTGGGGCTGCCATCAGTCAGCGTCAGCGCTAGCTCGCTTCAAGCGCTGAGCGTCAGTGCTGCTTCCAACTCGTCAGCATTAAGTGGTGTTGATTTTGGTTACAACAAAGGGATGACTAATACCATGGCACCAAGTTCGGTTGCCTCAGCAGTGTCCACCAATAGCAACACCACAGTAGAGACATCCAGTGGATCCGCATATGCCAGTGTTTCGGATCCCAGTGACGTGGTTACACTGCAGATTACAAATCTGGATTACTCGCTGGATGAGGCCAGTTTGCGTAGTTTCCTCATGAATCAGCTGAAACCCATTACGCCGGTCGTTTCGCTAAACTTTGAGGCCAGTTCCTATGCCAAAGTCACAGTGCCAGATCTCTACGTAAGGACACTATAACAACAAAGTACTCAAAAAAAGTGCAATTTTCTTTCTTTCTGTCTCTCTCCTTAAACAGTTCGCCAAGCAGGTGGTGTCCAACTTGCATCGCAAGAAGATTGGCCATAAACGCATGCTGGTTAGCTACACACGCGACTCTTCGCTGACCGAGGTCAATACTCTACGTTGTCAGGTCGCTGGCCTATTAAAGGTAAGCTCACGATAAACATCAAGGACCATTGGTAAATGTTACATTGGAAAATAAAAAAAAAACTGTTTATTGAATTTGGTTTTATTTCTATTTCGCATTTTTATAATTTATGAATGTTAACCTACCCTAATGTTAATTTTTTAACACAGACAAAGTTGATCTGTGATAGCTGAAATATGACTAGCAAAATTTTGAAACGGACATTCATTTTTATACTCGATACCGAAGGTAAAGAGTATATTGAGTTTGTGCAATGTCAGTCTGTCCGTCTGTATAAAGGCAACTTTTTTCCACACCCTTCAAGCTAGAGACTTGAAACTTTGCAAATGTGTTTATATATGGCATAGTAAATTAAAGTGTCAAGATTTGTGTTCTACGATAACTGGGGGGCTGGCAAATCGATAAATTCGATAACTCAAAATCGATTTTGTGCCAAGATTGGTGATAAAGAAACCCAAAAAATTTGGGTGCCGCCTCCACCCAGCCCGCCTTGCGCCTTAACTAACTTTGAGCTAGAGTCACCAAATTTGGTAGGAGGATAGCCATTGCCATCATACAAAGATCTGCACCAAAAATGTTTATGCCACCCCTCCCCCCCATACCACACCCAGCCCCCCTTCCCCACCTTTTACAAACTTTGAGCTACAGTTAGCAAAGTTTGGAAGAAAGACAGCTATTTGGCATCCCCATCTGCATCAGACAATTTTTGAGGCAGCGTACACCCCTGCCGTATCCGTACCCTATTGTTATCAGGTCTCCTCTCATTGGTTTTATTATTTGTATTGAGTATACCGCAGTCGGTTGCCTCAGGCTGCAACGTTTCTATATATAGAATATAGGTTACAAGGTTCAAAATTGTTTTGTTGTGATCAAAATGTGAAAGGGGCTTAAAAAAAGTTTGAATAGTTTAAAGGCAGCTAACTGTACATTAACTTTCTCGTTTTGTGTCTAAATAATTAAACGAAATCCGTTAAAGACATTTTGTAAAATGCTAAATTCTCATTTATAGGATGTTCCGTATTATACTTTACCCATGTATAAGTTCCGTGAGCTCTTTCAGTCGCGCTTCAAAACCTCAATCAGTGTCCTGGATTTGTACAAAATGCAGGACATCTGCACCATTAAGTCGGACAACAACGAGGACAAGTTTATTAGCCTACAACCGGAACTAGTCAACACACTGGAGAGCTCACCGCTTATGGAGGGACTGCAGCACAGTGTGCCCTATTGCACAGCGCACTTTAAGCGGGAACAGCACAAAGGCTGGGCGGAGCAAGAGATCGAACCGTTGCCGAATGTATGCATGACCATAACGGAAATACAGCAATTGATTTATCCCTTGCTAAAGCATCATCCTGGCGATATACCCGTTGCTACGCTGCTGCACTGCATCGAGGGTCAGCTTAAAGTGCAAATTTCAGCCAATGATAGTGGCGTCAATTTGGAACATCTTGTTTGCTGTGTGCAGGGTATACAAATACAGGTGAACAACTTTGGTATCAAGATCCTTGGCTGGCTGGAATTAAACAAGGATTCGCCTTCGTCTGGTGGCGGCAATGTCAGCTTAAATACTAGTGATCGCGGAACTTCCTCGAGCAGCAGCAGCAGCTACTTTAAGAACAACAACTCTACGGCAGATCCACTCTTTCAGATTTCACGCGAGGTCATTGAGCTTGTTAAGATGTCACCAAAGTCCACAATGAAGTTCAATCGTTTCATTCCGGCTTATCACAATCATTTTGGGAAGCAATGTCGGGTCGCCGATTACGGCTACACCAAGCTGATTGAGCTTTTTGAGGCACTCTCCTCGGTTGTCCAGATAATGGGCGATGGCGAAAATCGTCAGATAACCCTTACACATCGTACCCAAATACGACGTTTCACATCAGATCTGTTGCGCGTCCTACGCGCTCATGGCAACAATTCGGTGCTGCTCTCCCAGCTGCCGGGAATCTTTGCTCAGGCCCAAAATCGCGATTTCGATGTCACTGACTACGGTGTTTGCGATATTGTGGACATATTGGATGGCCTGGCAAACATTCATATTGTGGTTCTTAGCACTGTGCAACAGGGCAAAGATATACTTATCTCCATGCCGAAGCGTAAACAAACAAACACTGAACTGGAGAAGACCTGCGTCTTTGCTGGCGAAATGGTTGAACTTTTCCAGAATGCACTCCAATACACAATATTATTTCAGAAGTTTGTTCGCTCCTATCATTATCATTTCGCCTATCAGTGTCGACTCAGTGACTATGGCTTTCTCAAGCTGGCGGACCTAATGGATGCCATTAACGGCGTTGTCGAGCTAGAGCTGACCAGCGATGAGGATAAGAAGATAATGCTATCGCCAAAGGTAGCCCGGCGTGTGTTTGCCGAGCAATGTGGTGAACTCATTCGCAATGCAACCGGCAACTCAACGAACTGCATGAAACTGGAGCAGATCATAAAGCTTCATAAGAAAAAGTATGGCTATCAAATGCAGCCGCAAACCTTGGGCGCAACGGATATTACGAGCGCCGTTGAGCTTCTGCCATATGTAGAGGTGCTGCACAAGGAGCAGACCACTTGGCTTGTTTGCCATAATGACGATCTGGAATTCCGGCAGCTTTGCTATCGAGCCTGCAAGCAGCTTTTTCAACACGAGGCATCAAATGAGTCCTCTCCATCATCTCTTAAGCCGGAGCCACTCAGTCAGGCACAATTTTTATCAGAATTCAATGCCAAGTACAAGATGCAAATTACAAAATCATCACTGCGTGCAATGCGACATGCCATTGAAGTAAGTTCAAAATTAAAAAATAAAACATTTTCGTATACGACATTCCACCAAACTTTTCTTATTAATTATGCCATCCTTAACACAAAAAGTTTTGTGTAGAACAATTTTCGAAATCTTCTAACCGTAAAACTAAATGTACGTTTTAAAGATATTGTCATATACAGAAAAACATTCAAAATAACCTGAGGTTTTATGAACATGAAAGAACGATTCCAGTCCGTAAAAAACTATTTTATAAATTTAAGATATTGTTTTTAGTTTTTGAGAATTAACTGAACCCTATTTTAGTACCAAGTACCAAAATTTTAAGATTTATCCATAAAAAATTAATTTTTTTGTGGTTTTCGTGCTTAGGCAAAAATCTATAAGAAAAGCTAACTGGAATGTCTGACAAACAGAAAACTACCTTGCATAGTTTTACCAACATTCTTGATATTTTCTTTTAGATCCATGTGGAGTCAGATATGAACTATGTGCGCCCTACCAGCTTTATGCGCTTCCTGGTCTCTATTGTTCGTCTGTTGGAGCAGCGTCCCAGCATGTATCTCCACGAGATTAAGGGCGCATTAGACTGTGGCCTAAATACCACCTTTGAGTTTGGTTTTCCCAATTTATATTCAGTAATTGTGGCCCATGAAGATCTGTTTACAATTAACATCGGATCCACACAGGAGCGCAGTGATGTGGCCTTGAACGTAAATTGCGAATGTAAGTAAAAAACTTAGTGAAAACAAGTAGAAACGTTGCAGTCGGACGCACCCGACTGCGGTATACTCGATACCAGTAGTAAACAAGTAGAAACGTTGCAGTCGGACGCACCCGACTGCGGTATACTCGATACTAGTAGTAAAACAGATTAAAAGAGAGCTGATTGCAATGGTGTGTGGATACGGCAGGGGTGTACCCTGCCTCAAAGATTGTCTGGTGCAGATGGGGATGCCAAAAAACTATCTTCCTCCCAAATTTGGTGACTCTAGCTCAAAAATAGTAAAATTTGGGGGAAGGGGGGCTGGGGTTGGTAAGAGGGGGCGTGGCATCCAATCTTTTGCTGCAGATCTATTTATGATGTCAATTGCTATCCTCAAACAGAATTTGGTGACTCTAGCTCAAAGTTAGTAGAATATGATGGAAGGGGGGCTGGGGGCTGGTATGGGGGGCGTGGCGTCCAAAGTTTTGCTGCAGATCTATTTATGATATTAATTGCTATCCTCATACCAAATTTGGTGACTCTAGCTCAAAGTTAGTAGAATATGGTTGAAAGGGGGCTGGGGGCGGTATGGGTGGGGGCGCCATCCAATATTTTTGGGTTTCTTGACTTCCAATCTTGGCACCAAATTTGGCGGCTCTAGCTCAAAAGCTGTGGAAAATATAGGCACTTTTGATTTCAAAATGCAAGGGGCTCGGGAACGGGGGCGTGGCTCCAAAACTTTCATGCAGTTTTTTGGGGATCGTTATTAGCTATCTTCTTACCAAATTTGGTGACTCTAGCTTTTACGCTTTGGAATATACACGCATTCCCGTTTTTAGTGAAGCATTGGGGCGGTTTGGGGCAGCTTGGCCAGTATGAATTGGCGTGGCATCCAAAACTTTTATGCATTTTTTTGGGGGTTGTAATCACCTATCTTGGCACAAAATTTGGTGGTTCTAGCTCAAAAACTGTAATAGATATAAGCATTTCTGTTTTTAAGCTGCGAGGGGGCTGGGGGCGGAATGGGTAGGTGGGGCTCCAAAACTGTGATGCAGTTTTTTGGGGGTCATTACAAGTTATCTACCCACCAAATTTTGTGACTCTAGCTCAAACGCTATGGAAGATACACGCACTACTATTTTTAGCGAAGCGTTGGGGTGGTTGAGGGCGGCTTGGGAAGTATAGATGGGCGTGGCATCCAAAGTTTTTATGATTTTGATTGGGGATCGTCAACACCTATCTTGGACCAAATTTGATGGCTCTAGCTAAAAACTGTAGAAGATATGGACATTTTTGGTGTTAAACTGCGGGGGGGCTTGAGGCGGAATGCGTGGGCGTGGCTCCAAAATTTCTGATGCAGTTTTTTGGGGGTTGGTAGTAGCTATTTTCTCCCCAAATTTGGTAGTTCCAGCTGTAAGGGCTTGCGAAATAGCTGCATCTATCGATTTTGCGTTATCGAGTTTATCGATTTGCCAGCCCCCTAGTTATCGTAGAACTCCAATCTTAACACTTTAATTTACTATGCCATAGATAAAGCGATTTGCAAAGTTTCAAGTCTCTAGCTTTAAGGGTGTGGAAAAAAGTTGCGTTCATACAGACGGACAGACGGACAGACACCATGACGGACATTGCACAAACCCAATATACTCTTTACCTTCGGTATCGAGTATAACAAGTGGATACGTTGCAGCCGGACGCAACCGACTGCGGTATACGGATGCAGCAGGGGTGTACGCTGCTTCAAAAATTGTATGATGCAGCTGGGGATGCCATCTTCCATCTAAATTTGGTAACTCTAGCTCAAAGTTTGTATAATGTGGTGGAGGGGGGGCTGGAGCGAGATCCAAATTATTGCTGCAGATCTTTGTGGGATGTAAATTGCTATTTTCCTACCAAATTTGAAGACTCTAGCCCAAACACTATTAAAGATAAACGTATTATCGCTTTTAACGAAAAGTTGGGGCGGTGTAGGCGGCTAGGGTAGTATGGATGGGCGTGGAATCCAAATTTAGTTTTTTTTATGCAGATATTTGGGGGTTGTCATCACCTAAATTGGCACCAAATTTGGTGGAAGATGTAGGCGTTTCCGATTTCAAAATACTTTGGGCTGGCGGCGGAATGGGTGGGCGGGGCTTCAAAACTTTGATGCATATATTAGGGGATTGCTAAAAGCTTTAGTGAGAAGACTTAATTTAGTAGTCCTAGCTGTAAGGATGTGTAGGGATGTAAGGGTGTCGAAAAAAGTTGCGAACTTTCGGACGGACAGACACCTTGAAGGACATGATGTTATTTTTTAATACTTGAGCGCTCATTGATAAAAGTAAATTTAAATCCATTAAAGTTTTTAAAAGGCTGTTTGGTATAAATTTTTCTGGGATGCCACCAGCTGTCTTTCTCAAGAATTCGGTGACCGGGTCTCAAAGTTTAAGAGAGAGTATTGATGCAGATCTGTGGGGAGAAGGGAACGTTACCAGCTACCAAATTTGATGGGGCGGAAAGAGTGGTCCGACCTAAAAGTGTTTGATGTACCGGAGTTCACGGATGAGCTAGCGACTCCTCTTTTTGTCGCTTGAGTTGGGCTTCTGCAAAAACCATGGTAGAAGAGTGGATCAAAATACAGGAACACTGTAAGCTACTGGTCAGCTCCACACACTTACCTTATCGTATTGTTGAATACTATTTTCTGCGCCTGTCCAACTATAACTAAATTTATTATTATTATTATGTCAGTTTGGTTATGCACAATGACTGTCATGTTGCTTGTTCGTATGAACGTAAATTTTTTGACACCCTAAAAGCTTCAACGTTGCATATATTTTAATCTTAAGTCAATAAATTTCAAATTTATAATACTAACGTAATGTCAATCTAAGAACGGAATTGGATGACTACGCTAACTATATCCTCTACAGTTTTGAAGCTGGAATAAAGTTAATTAGAGGTTTGGTTTCTGACAACAACATAAAAGGTTAGGCCAGGTCTATCATTTACCACGCCTCAGCTCTCTGATTTTTATTGGTATGAAATTATCATGTCATTAAACAACCAACCTTTGATTGTAAAACTCAAAGTTTAAGGTTTTTTAATCAAAAGATGTTACACTGTTTTATTACAACAACTATACAACTGTTTGTTATGTCACTGTAACAAGCACGCTTTTAAATGCTTTTTCCAAATTTTTTTTTTTGTGCTTTAATAGTGCGTCTGAACACTGGAGCCAGTCATCAGCATCTATTTGGCTCCCTGAAACTGCCATATGCGAAGCACAAAGCTCAGCGCAGTTTTCGCACTCCGCTAGGCGAGCACAACCGTCCACCACCAGCGCAGGCACCGCCGCCACATAAGACTCGGGCTGTTGACAATGAGAATGCATGTAGAGTTAATAACAACAACAACAATGGTGCCTTTATGCCACAGGTAAAGGTCATCAGTTTAAAGGCAAATCAGGAGCACTTTGCCACTGCTCCGTATTTCAAAAGTTCACCACCCACTGCAAATTGCTCGGGCATGTCATCTACGCGCTTGAACAGCTCTGGCTCAGCCAATTTGAGTTTGTGCAGCAGCTGCAGCAACAAGGAAAACTCCCTAAACAGCTCTGAACCATATTTAAACAGCAGCAGCATCAACAGCTCCTTCAATACATCCAGCGAGCTAAACGGCAGCCTCTGCGCTGAAAATGTTGCTGCCTCTAGCACAGCCATTACCGCCACTATGCCATATGGTCAGTGTGGAAACTTGTGGTATCGCCGTCAGGCTAGTTTCTTTCAGCAGCACGCACAACAGCTTCAGCAACACCAAAAGCAGCAGCAGCAGCAACGGCAACGGCAACATCAGCAGCAGCAGTCGAGCATCTTGCAGCAGAATTCGCTAGATTCCGATCATGATTTATATGATTTGGTTAGCTGCAATGTGGCGCCTATAAGTTCGATCTTTGAGCCGCCCAAACCCGATACGCCACCATCGGAGGTAAGTGCATTACAATTTTTTTTGCATATATGTAAGCAAAATAAAAGTTAGCTAACGACTCCTTAATGGCTGGACTGATATTGATGAGTTGTGTTGTGAGTTCAAGTGGGCTCGAGAATAGTTTTAGAGCCACAATCAACTGTCAACTAGAAAATGTGCAACTGGTGAATAATGGATTAGGTTGCATAAAACCAAAATTTCACCTACAGGGTTTTTGTTAATTTATTAATCGTCAACTAGAAACTAAATTAATTCAAATTTAAATAAAGTTTAAATAGTGAAATTTTTAGTAAAATTAAATGAAGGTATTCAAATTAAAAAATAGTGGTCTGGGAATTTCAATAAGTAAATTAGGGTCCAACAATTGTAACGTGTTTTATGATTAGTAGTTCGATCTGCTTAATGCTTGCGAGGATGTTTGGCGGTCTTCGCAGGGGGCAAGACAGAGCTAGGTAGCTATAACAAGAGGAGAACTGAAGACTGTCTGAAACTGAGCAAAGGATCTCTTCGGATAGTCACGGGTTTCTTGACCGGGCATTGCAGAATGCGCAAGCATCTGCACATTCTCCAGTTAGGGGAAGACAGTCTTTGTAGAATGTGTCTGGAGGGGGATGAGACTCCAGAGCACTTACTTGAGGAGTGTCCCGCCATCAGTCGACTGAAACGATGTGTTTCACGAATTAAATAGTTGCTCGAGCAAAGAGCAAGAATTAGGGAAAAAGTTACGGGGACGGTAAGTTTTATTCGTCTCAATAGCATGGATGAGTTAATCTCACCCCTTTAAGTAGATAAGGATAGAAATATGGAATATAACTCCATGCATAGAACACCTCAACGGCCTAAAAGGAAATATAATTAAAATGAGTCAAATTGAATACACCACTCTATGATAAAAGAATGTGATACAAACAAAGTTACATACTATCCCTAAGCCATTGACGATGAATATCTGAGGCGTTGTTTGACCTGTTGATTTCTGAGAAGAAGTAATGTTCAAATTTTTAAAATGATAGGTCAGTAAATTTTCAGCTATTATGTTTACGAACTTCAAAAATTACGTTTTCGGGAATATCGATTTAACATTGTTCAAACGTGGGAATTCACGTACATAAAGTATCATGGAGGTTTGAAACGCTTAGTCAGTTTCATTCGTGTTGACTTCAAATTTGTAAACAATATAATCGAAGTATTTCAGAAAAAAACTAAAATAATGTTTTAAAACCATACCCCCCGCCCCCTTAAGTTATTTAACGCATTTATTAGTTTGACTTGTGTGTATGTAACTTTCCAAAGGGCAAAAATTATAAAGCATATTTTTCTATTATTATTTAAAATTTTTTTAAACTTTTAGTTCGATGTTACTGAAAAGCGCGTTTTTTAGTGTTTCACTATACTATACTATATACTATACACTTTTCATGTACGCTGGTGCGTATTTTAATATTGTGCAAAGACCGTCATGCTGTCTATTTGTATGAATAAAGCTCATTCGGACGTTCTTAATCTGCAGATGTATATCTTGCACATTTTTATGCTAGATACCGAAGGCAAGGAGTAATTTTGATGCCCACTTGAATTTGGATGCAATAGCGGCATCCACCACACAAATGCATCAAGCTTTATTTACATGCAGCATAAAACACTGTCTCATCTTTACCATTTCCATATAAAAAATGTGCCTAACTGAAAATTGAAAAAACATTTATGTAAAAAAAAATTTAAGAGCTCGAATATTACTTTTTGTTTTCATATTTAAGAGCTCGAATATTACTTTTTGTTTTCATATTTATCTTGTTATATTTATTTTACACTAGAAACTGCCCTTCTGGATCGATCCCATATGGAGCAATCAGCCGCAACAGCCCAAGCAAAAATTGCTCAATATACGGCTGCCGGAAATCAAGGCTTTGAATGTGCTACCGATGATGCTTTCACCTTACACCATTTCAAAGCACGAGAATATGAAGCGACACTTGCTTAATTTTGATAATCACGATCGCAAGATAGCATAAAGCACATAATACCATATGAACAAGAAGCTATAAAATAAAAACGCATTGTGGTGCATAAAAAGTCAGTATTTGAAATACAATTTTGAAGAAATTGTTGAAGCGTATAAGAGACTCTCCTGGTGAGCGTTAGATTGCTACAAATTGATAATAATTGAGTTCATTATCTTAAAAGTTGCTAGTGTTAACGTTTTTTGGCCAATGCGCCTTTTGTAAATGTCAGTTTAAAATGCTCAAAAACATATACATACACACTTTAATATGTTATATTTTTA
Organism: Scaptomyza polygonia; assembly: GCA_035044585.1. Taxonomy (NCBI): domain Eukaryota; kingdom Metazoa; phylum Arthropoda; class Insecta; order Diptera; family Drosophilidae; genus Scaptomyza; species Scaptomyza polygonia. Next base: position 145,063 of record JAWNNU010000953.1, on the reverse strand, counting down.
ATAAATTGTTAAAAACACTCGCACACACAATTTGTATTTTAGTTCTAAGCGCAAAATTTATAAATTAATTAAAGTGTTCGAGTCATACTAAAATTATGTATATAAATAGAAATTATTCTGTAAAGCCCAATATATTTTCAGATTTCTTTGCTGTGCTTGTTAATAAACTAATAAAATTTATAAAATTTTTGTGCACTGTGAATTTATTTAGTCCTAAAAGTCGGGTGCAGCTTGACGAAAGAAAGCGTTGGCCAGCTCAATGCCAAAGAAGGTGGCTGCGTTGGCTGGAAAGGCGCGCAATATGACAGGTGAAAAGCCCCTGAAAAGATAAAACACCATATAATTTATTAATCAAATCAACAAAAAAAGTTCAATGAAAGCAAATGCAAACCGATATAAGGCAGTTAGTCCATCATTTTTCAATAGGTCCATAAAAACGGCTCTTATGCCATTAAATGTTCCCTCAGGTGCTGTCGGGCATAAATTTTACTTAAATACCAATAAAATGTGTATAATAGCTTATAGTATCTTACCAGATTGTAGTCGACTCTTAAGAACATCGGCTGGCATGCCGCCAAGCCAGTAAAATATGCCCGCCAATCCGCCAGCAACAATTGCAGGCATTAGATCAACATTGGGACGATCAAAGCGACGTTTGTACTCGTCCGTTAAGATCTCATAGCTAAGAAAATACAAACCGTTGGCTGGTACATCTGTTAAGATTAAAAAAAAAATGCAGTTAAAATCACACTGTAATAAGTCCAGTGATATATATATATATGTAAGTAATGGCTATGCTCTCGATGCCCTAATGCCTAATGGCACGTTAATGTTGATTACATCAAATTTTTTGTCGGCATAATATGGGTAAATCAGGGTATAATGGTTTTGTGCAAAAGTATGTAACAGGCAGAAGGAAGCATCTCCGACCCCATAAAGTATATATATTCTTGTTCAGTATCAATAGCCGAGTCGATATGGCCATGTCCGTCTGTCCGTCCGTCTGTCCGTCTGTCTGTCTGTCCGTCTGTATGAACGCGTAGATCTCAGAGACTACAAGAGCTAGAGACTTCAGATTTTGAATATAAGTTCTCCTATATCATAAGCAGAACAAGTTTGCTTCAAATTATCGATAACTACTCTGGTTTTCGATATTCACATGGAATCGATAACAAAAACTATCGAATTTGGAAAATATAAAGATGGGGATTGGTGTAATGGGTTACGATAGAACTTTTCTTAAAATTTCGTCAAAATCGGCTAAGAAACATCAGAGATATCGTAAAGTTAAGTCAGCTATGAGTTTTGTTTAAAGTGATAATAATTTGAAGGATACTTTTAGGACGCAAGGACTGCAACTGGGTTCAGGGTATCTTCTGGTCGGGCTATCCCGACTAGAGCCTTCTTACTTGTTTTAATTGTAATTTACGAATAATTTAGCTTTTTTCTATAACCGAAGTATAGCAGAATGTTACGTAACGTGTTGAGAAAGACCCCTCCCCCCCCCTTGAAACGCAACGTAACGTTTGACGAGACCCCCCCTCCCACCAAATTGCGTTTGGTAATACTTGAACGCTCCCTTAGGTTGAACCGGCTGACCCTCCTTGGGGAGTGTCCCACTTGTGTTTCTTGAGAACGTCAAGATCGAAGGTTCCAAGACGTTAAATGCATGTTTTTATAAACTACATGTATAATGTAACACATTTATTGGCTTATCGTCATATTCAATAATATTGATGCAACAAAAGATGATTTTAATAATAATGTATTTGTAGGTAAAAAATGATTTTAATTATTATTTGTAGGCATTAAATTTTTTGTTTGCATTGCATTTCTTTTAATTGTGGGTAGTTAATTATTATGTTAAGCCTTTGGTTAAATAAAGAACATTAACTAAATAAAAAATATTTCTTAAATCATATTCAATAGTAATGTTAAACAGTAAAACACTTACAGTTTGATAACGCTCAGTGCATGCTAGACCTAAGGACTCGCAGGGTTTATGATAGCTAGCATTTATTAAAGTAAACTTTTTCACAAGACAGTTTGACATTTTTCTTTTAAAAACGAACAGAGAAAATCATTTTAACTACCCTGAAAAAGAATTAACATAAACAAATTGTCACTAGAACTCAGGTGCGACCATATTAAAAAACTTATTCGCAAGCTCAATGCCAAAGAAACAGGCAGCATTTGCCGGGAAGGCACGTATCATAATGGGCGTAACGCCACGGTATAGGGCTAATGGACCATCCTTGACAATCAGATCCTTGAATACGCTGCGCACGCCATGCTTATAGGTGCCCTCGGGTGCTTAACAAAGTACATGTATTGTATTAAGGTCGAATTCTTACAAATTGTAAACTCTGTTTGAAAACTCACCCGACTGTAGTCGACTCTTTAAGACATCAGCAGGCATGCCTAGAACCCAATAGGCCATGCCTGCAGCACCGCCCGCAAATATTGTAGAGGCGGTGTTTATTTCTCCCGATTGCGAATTAGCCTTTGCCTGATCCTGTATGTACTCGTATACAAGGAAGTAAAGGCCGTTAGCAGGAAGATCTGTAAATATATTTATATTGTTATTATTAAACATTATTTTGGTACATTTTTTAATGTACATATATTTGACTATTCTAATTTGTTAAGGAAGCTTAAAACTACAGACTACTTCAAATAACCAATCTACTTAAGGACTTTTGTTTCTTACTCACATCTCAAAAATTCTTCTCAATTCATATGGTTATATGTATATTTTTTTATTCTTGTACGAAACTTTTTATATCTCTGCATTAGACCCAGGCGGCAACTTCAACGGCGACATACATATATACATATATACTATATTGTTTTTTGCAAAACAATAGTTCCAAATGTAATACATAGTACTATAATACACACAAAACCAGACAATGGTTCGCATATTGGGCGTCAAAATCATAAACACTTAACTGGATTTAACTTCAATTCACAAATACATTTAAATTAGAATGAAAGCATAAAAAGGTTATAAATAGAACAAAAAATATTAAAATATATGTATTTATAATATGTTTTTCGCAATATTTGAATCAGCGAAACAAGTTCTGACACACTCATAAAAAGGGAATTATATAAAATAATTATAAATTATTTGTTTGGCACACGGTATATACGTTTGATCTTAATACAAATTTGTGATTTTGTATTTAAAAAACCAAAACTGGAATAATGACTCAACTGGTTTAACAGTAGTTTATCAATCGAAACAAAATTACTTATTTTCATTATATAAAGTCTACAACACAGATTTTAAGTTTTTAAAGCTTTAATTTTTAGTAATTAATACTTATGCATACAATAACAAACAAAAATATGTATACTCGTTTGTCCTGTTTACGGACAACTGGTGAGCGCACTTTATTTTGGGAAGGACAATTAATTTCAAAAGTGTTTCGTATTTTGTCTAAGAATCCCAGACTACTACATATTTTGAAAAAAGCGCATTCGCTTTATCTATCTATCTATATATAAAATCGAATGTCTGCCTTACGGAACCGTAAACTATGCATTTTATCATTTGATGGTCTTTATCAAAGTTGTTGCGCATGAGTAATCGATGGTTTCTGATTTTGTACGACAAATTATCGAGTGATGGCGACTTTGTTAATTAAATAAAAATAATGCAGAATTGAATTAAAAGAAATTAGCGAACGAATGTTGGCCTCTCGAGTACTGGTTGACACAGGAAATTATTTAAATCGTGAATAGACAACATTGTGCAAAATTTTCATATTTTTGTGCGGTTTTCGAATAGTTTGGTGCATTTCAAAAAATATATCGAGAAAGCAAAATGTTGGATGTCAATTTCTATCTTCTTACCCAATTTAGTGGCTCTAGTTTAAAGTGAAAAAATGGAGGCAGAAGGGTCGGGGCAGTATGGGTGGGCGTGGCATCCAAATTTGTGATGCAGATCATTGTAGGATGTCAATTGGTTCTAATTTTGTAACTCCAGACAAAGAATTTATAATCATTTAACTGGGCAATTGGCAAGAAGAGCTTTTAAAGCTTTTTCTTCTCAGGGTGCCGCTGGTAGTCAACTTCTCTGCTTTGCTGTGCTAGCAACAAGTGTGAGCGAGCGCGGTATTTGTTACTTCTTTGCTTAACTGTATGGTAGTTACGATGCATCGCGATGGCATAACTGTAGGCTAGTGTCATAGAATTAAAAACATGAAAGAGTATTTATGAGCGGCAATTGCTAAACTGAAAATTGACTGTGCGGGTACATATATGCATATGCAGCACCTCTAAATGTGTGCGTGGCAATTGTATATGTTTTCTTAAACCGTCCCAATAATTGGTGACTCGAGCTCGAACACTATGAAAGACACACGCAGTCCCGTTTGTAACGAAGCGTTGGGACGGTTGGTCGTCAACACTAATCTTGGCACCAAATTTGGTGGATCTAGCTCAAAAACAGTGGAAGACATAGGCGTTTCTAATTTTAAAATGCAGGGGGCTGGCTGCCAAAGTGTTGAACATTCGGACGGACAGCCATCTTAAAGGACATTGCACAAACCATATATAGTCTTGTTACCCTTTGGTATCAATTATAAAAATTGTAGATCTGCTTCTAAGCGAATTAATTCAAAGCAGCAATTAATGCTGCGAAATTGAAAAGTCATATTTGTATAACTTCTTCGCTCAGTGCAAACTAATTTGGTGATTTTTTGTGCCTCTGACAATCGATTTAAAACGTAGATTTATGCAGATGTTTTTAACGAGCTAACTCAGTTATTCTTTGTGGGCATCATAGGTCCAAAGCAAAAAATGCCGTATCATTCGTTACTGTATTAAGATAATTTTATGAGCAATTGCAAACGCCAAACGCAATTTTTTAAAACGAAATTTCTATATTATGAAGTTTTTCTAGATCCCTCGAAATTTAAAATAGGGATGTTTAACTGTACGAATATTGCATAGTTATTCTTTGTGGGCATCATAGGTCCAAAGCAAAAAATGCCGTATCATTCGTTACTGTATTAAGATAATTTTATGAGCAATTGCAAACGCCAAACGCAATTTTTTAAAACGAAATTTCTATATTATGAAGTTTTTCTAGATCCCTCGAAATTTAAAATAGGGATGTTTAACTGTACGAATATTGCATAAGACAGATACGACCTTGTTCCCAATGGAAATGTAGAAACTTCTCAAACCGACGCCCAATGCAGTATACATATAAAATACTTGATGTACAATACATAACACATATGTACGTATAAACTATATATTTAAGTGGACGCTTATCTGAGGATGTCACAATCACAAATTCATTTCCGTTAAGCAAACAGAAATGAACTGTAAATACAATAAAATCAAGTAAAAAAGTTGCAGTTACAAATCGACTGCGCTACACTCTGATACCAGTATAAAAACGGCTGAGTATAGGGGGGTGGGGGGAGGTTTTATCAGTCCATTTTAAAGATAATTTAATGCAGTTTTCGGAGAGGAAGTCACTAGCTATATTTGGTGACTGTCGTTCAAAATTGTGAAAGATAAAAGAATTTAATTTTCTTAATTTTTAGGGGGGGAGGGGCATCTTATCTTTTGAAGCAGATCTTTGAAGAAAGTTGTCAGCTATCTTTCAAACAAATTTGGTGAGTCTAGCTGGTATATATATTTTATCGATATGCACATTGAGGTTTATCGACATGTTATCGATTTTCTACGTCACCAGCAGTCACCAACTCTGACAGAGGCAGACATGTTGCAATATTCAGAGTGCCCAAGAATCGCGCGTTCATACAGTTACACAAAACCAATATACTCTTTGCCTACGGTATCAGGGTATAACAATAGGAGTTCACAATTTGTATGCTGATTTCGCTGGCAGTGTCTAAAGGGAACCATGCGGCTGCGATTTAGTGTATGAACGGAATTTGACGCAAGCGTACCTGCTACAAAAAAAATCATAGAATTGTGCCCGCTACAGTGCTTCTCAAGCTGTGATAATAATAAGATAAAATGTTATCGATAAGGACAACGAGCCTGATAAAAGGGTTTATCATTCTGTTGCTAGTAAGTGATTCTTCTAACCGTATAAATAAAAAAACATAATATTTAGCTATACCCACAACAGCGATGTCAATTGCAAATAGCCTTTCCTCAGTTGGAAATGCAGCCGGAGGCATCAGAGGCACCAGTGGAGCTTGATGTATTGAGTTGCCCCCTGAGCTGTGTCTGCCAATATGCCGCCTTCAATGAGCTGCCCATAGCGCGCTGGGTGAATCACATGACTATCGAAGAGGTTCCAATTCCATGTACAGATTATCTTGTGCAGACACACATTAAGCTGGCTACCTGCATTCTTCAGGAGCAGAGTGAGACGCAAGCCCTTCTCAGTGCTTTGCCCATTGATTTGCAAGCTTTGATTCTCTTACATACGGGCAGCATAGCCAGTCAGCTAATGGGTGAGTCTATATAAGACTGTTAGGGATAATATTTTCCTCGTGTGAGTTGCGTCAAACTTAATGAGATAGCTCAGCTAGGTGAAAGAGGACAAATTGCAAAAGGGTTAGGATGCGGCAGAGGTGAACGCTGCCTCAAAGGTTGTATGCTATTTTGCTTCCAAATTTGGTGACTCTAGCTTATAGTTTGTCAAAGGTGGGGGAAAGGGGACTGGCGGAATGCTATTTTCCTACAAAAGCTTATAAATGGTGGGGAAGAGGGGCTGGGGTTTCCGTGACCTCAAAACTTTAATGCCGATCTTTGGCGGTCGCTAGTAGCTATCTTCTCACTAAATTTGGTAGTTCTAGCTGTACGGAGGTAGGACATAGGCGTATTTTTCGATTTTGAGTTATCGAATTTAAAGGTTTGACAGCCCCCAGTTATCGTAGAACCCTTCTATAAACCTTCAGTATCGAGTATAACAACCAAAGTCCTTTAAATTAAGGATTTTATATTCATTAATGAATAATATTTGTTTATGGTTTTTTCGAATGTAATGTACAAACAGTACGAGCTCGCTCAACACAACACGAAACTCCTCGATAATTGTAAGACCCGAGCTTTTAACATTTTTCAGAAAGTTTGTAACAAAGTACAGACAACAATTTTTGAAAACTAAAACAAAATATAATGAAATCCTTGCTTTCAAGCTAAAACATTGATTTGTTAGATTTACTTTAGTTTTAATAGTTAGCAAAGGCATCTCTTTCTTTTTACATTTAAACTTTTTATAATCATCTAAACACAACTTTCTTGACCACGAGCCGGCAAACTTCCAAACTGATTTGCTTTTTATATATTCGATCAAGAATTAAACTTTCAAAGCTAACAAACTTTATTATGGAAATATAGATAAAGAAGATTATGCAAAGCTAAAGATGAGAAGATAAAAAGGGTTTGGAACAAATTACTATTATTTTTGTTGTTTAAATTTAAACATAGCCATTATTTTCGATAACAGTGAATACGAGCAGTCTACGTACACTCACTCAGCTAAGCACATTGGAAATTCGTGGCACTGGCGCTACAACGCTGATCATTGATGAGCCGCTGGAGTTGCTGCAGCATGCGAGTTTTGAAAAGGTGCATTTGCAAGCCAGCGATCGACTGCAGCGTCCGAAGCACTCGAAACTGCCGAGCGATGATTACGAGTACAAGCCGCCAAGTGAAGTGGCGGGTGGCACCACCAGCAATGAAGCGACTCCTAAATATCAGCTACAATTCAAGGCGGATGCTGACACTGAGATTGTAAGCTATGAGCAACATGTCGAGCTGCTCAAGCAGACGCGAATGCCCAGCTTTTGTGGCTGGAATCAGCTGGAGGTGTTGCGTATTCACGACTGTGAGCTGCGCGAGTTGCATTGGCAAATGTTTGATGGATTAACACAATTGCATCATCTCAGCCTTGAGCGCAACGGTATTGAGAAACTGCAGGCATTTGCCTTCTCTGGTGCACCGCACTTGAGAAGTCTCTCGCTGGCCCATAATGCCGTTGGTCGCTTATATTATTTAGGCCTGGCCGGTCTTCTAGAGCTGGAGACACTTAATTTGGCCGACAATCGTTTGGAGCGCTTAAGTGAGTCTAGTTTCCCGCCGTTGCCACGACTGCAGATGGCTGATTTCAGAAATAATCCCATTATGTACATATTACCGGCCACATTTTGGGTGATGAACGATACACGCGAATTGCAGCTAGGCAGTCGGCTGGCGCCACTGGAGCTTCACACTTGGAACACTTATGGACTGTTTGATTCTTTGCACAAATTGCGCACTTTAATCCTAAGCAATGTAACGACATCCAGTTTGGAGCAAGGCGTTTTTAAGGTAAACAGAAGAACGAGTGAAGAGAAAGTTGCAAACTGAAAAAGTAGAAACGTTGCAGTTGGACGCAACCGACTGCGGTATACTCGACACCAGTAAAAAAACAAGTAGAAACGTTGCAGTCGGACGCAACCGACTGCGGTATACTCGATACCAGTAAAAAAAACCGATAAAAAGAGACCAGATTACAATGGAGTGCGGATGGGGCAGGGGTGTACACTACCTTAAAGATTGTCTGATATAGAAGGGGATGCCAAAAGCTATCTTCCTTCCAAATTTGGTGACTCAAACTAGCTCAAAGTTAATAAAATATGGTGGAATGGGGCTTGGGGCAGTATGGAGGGGGGCATGGCATCAAAGCTTTTGCTACAGATCTGTGCATGATGTCATTAGCTATCATCCTTCCAAATTTGGTGACTCTGGCTCAAAGTTAGTAGAATATGTTGTAAGGGGGGCTGGGAGCAGTATGGGGGGAGGGGGGCGTGGCATCAAAAAGTTTGCTGCAGATCTATGTATGATGTCAATTGCTATCCTCCTACCAAATTTGGTAACTCTAGCTCAAAGTTAGTAAAATATGGTGGCAGGGGGGTTGGGGGCGGTTTGGGGCAGGAGTGGCATCAAAATTTTTCGAAGTTCTTCATCACCAATCTTGGCAATAAATTTGGTGGCTCTAGCTCAAAAGCTATAGAAGATATAGGCATTTCTGTTTTTCAACTGCGGAGGGGCTTAGAAGAAAGGGGGGTCGTGGCTCCAAAACTTTGATGCATTTTTTTGGGGTTGCTAACAGTTATCTTCCAACTAAATTTGGCGACTCTAGCTCAAACACTTTGGAAGATACACGCATTACCGTTTCAAATGAAGCGTTTGGGTGGTTGGAGTTGGCTAGGGCAGTATTGATACGCGTGGCATCCAAAGTTTTTTTTTGCGTTTGTTTGCGGGTTGTCATCTCCTATCTTGGCATTAAATTTGGTGGTTCTAGCTCAAAAACTGAAGAAGATCATTTACTATGCCATAGACAAAAACATTTGCAAAGTTTCAAGTCTCTAACTTGAAGGGTGTGGAAAGAAGTTGCGAACATACGGACGGACAGACGGACAGACACCATACGGTCCGTATGCTGCTCTCAACTCTTTCCGACAACCTTCAAGCTAGAGACTTTCCAAATATCTTTATCTTTGGCCGGGACAGATAAAGCATCTAGATTTGCGTTTTACGATGACTGGAAGAATGGCAAATCGATAAGTTCGATAACTCAAAAGCGATAAACCCAACGATTTCGCATATCCTTACTGCCAGACCTACCAAATTTGGTGAAAAGATAGCTACTACCAATCTTAAAAAAAACTGCAAAAACAACTTTGGAGCCCCGCCTACCCATTCTACCTCCAGCCTCCTTTTTCTCCTATTTAACAAACGGTTGAGTCCGTTTGTTTGCTTGTTTTATAAATATATTTAACGGCGATCTTTCAAACAATTTTCGTATATCGGACAAGTTTTAAATTGCATTTTAATAAATATATAACTGTTTTACCACAAGGGCCTACAATCTTTGGAAAAACTGACCTTGCGGGGTATTATTGATGCAGTGCAGCTTGATGCATTTGCTGGCATGGAGCAGCTGCGCGAGTTGGATTTAAGCAACTGCGGAATAAGTGAGCTGTCAATGGACGCGCTGTTGGGCATAAAGCGCTTGGAGTTGCTTGATTTGGCACACAACAATTTAAAGCATGTTCCCAATGGTCTTTTGGATGATCAGCAACAGCTAGAAATTATCCATTTACAAGGCAATCAGCTTCGAACGCTCCCTACCAGTTTCTTTCGTCAGCCACGTTTGCGTGTCGTCCGCCTCGACCAGAATCCATGGCAATGCAGCTGCGACATGGCCAACTGGCTGCCCCGCCTAACTAATGTGGTGCGCGGTCCAAGCGTTGAGCGTTGCGTTCGCGATATGAATGGTGAGCCAACGCTTTGCCGTCATGTGGCTAGCTACGAGATGGACAAAAACCTGGTGCCGCGTTGCGCTAACTACAATGGACGCAGCGTTTATTATGTGCTGCGTAGGCAGCTCCATTGTGGCGCACCGCTCATTCTGGATCAATTGGTCGGCCCAAAGGCGGGTAGCACGCGTGGCTTGCCGCATTGGCGCAAGCTAAAGCTGAGGCAGCAGCAGCAGAAACAAGATACTACTTTTAAACAAACAGAATCACATCAACAACATAAAGCGCATTTGACGCAACTCAATCATTTGGGATTCATACTAAAACAACAGCAGCAGAAGGAGCAGCAGCAACAGGAGATTTTTGCATCTTTGCCAGAATCGAACGACAGCTTGCAACTGTCCAATGAGATTTAGCAACAACACTCGCACATAGTTTAGCCATAAGATTAACATAATAAACAATAAATGTTTTATAAAAAAAAAAAACCATCTAGAAATAAATCAGTTAATCTAGTTAACTTAGACTTAAACTCAGCCAGTGATTTTGAACAAAGCTTATCATAGACGATAATATTAGTTTTTATTTTAAAGCCCTCGTTATTGTTTGCGTGAAATAGCCAAATTGATTTAAACAAGTAGAAACGTTGCAGTCGGACGCACCCGACCTCGGTATACTCGATACCAGTAGTAAAACAGATTAAAAGAGAGCTGATTGCAATGGTGTGTGGATACGGCAGGGGTGTACGCTGCCTCAACGATTGTCTGGTGCAGATGGGGATGCCAAAAAGCTATCTTCCTTCCAAGTTTGGTGACTCTAGCTCAAAGTTTGTTAAAGGTAGGGGCTGGGGCGGTATGGGGGCGTGGCATCAAAATTTTTGCTACAGATCTATGTATCATGTCAATAGCTATCCTCAAACCGAATTTGGAGACTTTAGCTCAAAGTTAGTAGAATATGGTGGAAGGGGGCTGGGGTTTGGGGGCTGGTATGGGGGGCGTGGCGTCCAAAGTTTAGCTGCAGATCTATTTATGATGTTAATTACTATCCTCATACCAAATTTGGTGACTCTAGCTCAAAGTTAGTAGAATATGGTGGAAGGGGGGCTGGGGACTGGTATGGGGGGCGTGGCGTCCAAAGTTTTGCTGTAGATCTATTTATGATGTTAATTGCTATCTTCATAACAAATTTGGTGACTCTAGCTCAAAGTTAGTAGAATATGGTGAAGGGGGGGCTGGGGGCGGTATGGGTGGGTGCCGCCATCCAAAATTTTTGGGTTTCTTCATCACCAATCTTGGCATCAAATTTGGCGTCTCTAGCTCAAAAAATGTGGAAAATATAGGCGTTTTTGATTTCAAAATGCACGGGGCTGGGGAACGGGGGGGCGTGGCTCCAAAACTTTGATGCAGTTTTTAGACGATCGTTAATAGCTATTTTCCTACCAAATTTGGTGACTCTTGACTTAACGCTTTGGAAAATACACGCATTCCTGTTTTTAGTGACGCATTGGGGCGGTTCATCGTGCGTGGCATCCAAAGTTTTTATGCATTTATTTTGGGGCTATAATCACCTATTTTGGCACAAAATTTGGTGGCTCTAACTCAAAAACTGTAAAAGATATAAGCTTTTCTGTTTTTAAACTGCGGGGCTGCTGGGGGCGGAATGGGTTTGTGGGGCTCCAAAACTTTGATGCAGTTTTTGGGGGATCGTTACCAGTTATCTACCTACCGAATTTTGTGACTCTAGCTCAAACACTTTCGAAGATACACGCACTACCGTTTTTAACGAAGCGTTGGGGTGGTTGAGGGCGGATAGGGCAGTATAGATGGGCGTGGCATCCAAAGTTTTTATGAATTTGGTTGGAGATCGTCAACACCTATCTTGGCACCAAATTTGGTGGGTCTAGCTCAAAAACTGTAGAAGATATAGGCATTTTTAGTGTTAAACTGCGGGGGGGCTGGGGGCGGAATGGGTGGGCGTGGCTCCAAAACTTTTGATGCAGTTTTTTGGGGATTTTTAGTAGCTATTTTCTCCCCAAATTTGGTAGTTCTAGCTGTAAGGGCTTGCGAAATAGCTGGATCTATCGATTTTGCGTTATCGAGTTTATCGATTTGCCAGCCCCTTAGTTATCGTAGAACTCCAATCTTGACACTTTAATTTACTATGCCATAGATAAACAGATTTGCAAAGTTTCAAGTCTCTAACTTGGAGGGTGTGGAAAAAAGTTGCGAACATACAGACGGACAGACGGACGGACGGACAGACACCATGACGGACATTGCACAAACCCAATATACTCTTTACCTTCGGTATCGAGTATAAAAAAAAAAAACAATTATAGCCTTTACTTTTTCTCATTATGGCTAACAATCTTTAGAGCGATACCTAACCAAAATGTAAAACAAACAATTCAGAATACGCAAGTCGACAAAGCTCGATTTAGAATTTCTCTCAACCCTGGACAAGGTCTATATCTTTCCTGTTTTTAAACCGTTTCTGATCAAACATTATTACAGATTATCAATATTTTTTCAAATTTTAATATTAAGTTATAAATTCAAACAAGTTCGACTTTCACATTACGAACTTCCGTAGAACGAATTTGCCTAAATAACGAATTTATATTCAAAGCCCTACAGTTTCACCCATTTTACATTAATTTTGAAGTTTTTTCTTGTCTTTTTGACATGTTTGTTTGGCTACGCAAAGCTTATGTTCTCAATTTGGATTCTGTTATGGTTTTTTATATCTATGACTTAATCTACTCGGCTGTTGCTCAAGCGTATATATCAGGCAAGCCCAATCCCATAGCGCTTTTCGATCCCTTTATTGCAATTACTCCGAAAATTCAAGTAAGCGCTTGAACAAATTTGTTTAATTTGCCGAATAAATTGTGCGACGGTTTGTAAAGTACTCGATAAACCAAGGTAACTCCATACTTTGCTTTCAAACAGTCAACGAAACCATTATATACATATATGTATTGTTACTTGGAAATATGGGAATCTCGGAGAGGCGTACTTCAGTCTGGTACATATATTTGCACAAATCGATCATGCTTTGTTAAGGAAAACGGTAAGCAGTCAACTAACATAACTGCTAAATGACCTAAGACTAAAATAAATTCTATGTGCGTAAGTGAAAAAGTCTCGATTATGAGACACATCGTGTTTTGAGCTAAGTAAATCAAAAAATCTATAATACTAGTGGACCCGAACCACGCGTTGCTGTGGTGCTTTTTGACTCTATGAATATAGAAAATATGATATGTGATCATCTGTTTATCCTCTCAAAGTCATGTCTGTTCGTTGAATTTAGACCTGGAATGAGCTCTTTAGTAATTTCTGGCCAAGTGGGATTACATGCCACTGCAGATCAAGCCTCTGCGTGTACTAATGAAGATATCTCGGGCATTTTACATGAACGCCGGGAGTGTTACCATTTGTGCTAAATTGATTGGATCTAATTCCACATCATTCGTGATGTAAGAGAGGTCTATAAATCTATTTCGTGAATTACGTTCACGCTGCCTTGCATTAGCTTGTGCGCGTTCATCTGCAGTCTGTGATTGTCTTATTAATGCCATATCATTTGCATTACGCGTACGCCGACCTATATTCGCTCGTCTGGCTCGTGGCATTTTTTCTTTAACAGTTCAAAACTTACTGTTTATGTAAATGCGTTAGACACTTAAATTAAAAAAAAAGTTTGTACGTCTCATTGCTGGCATTTTCTAAAGATTTCTTTTTGGTCTCGGCACGGATTTTTAAATGCACCGACTTTTCACAAACGGATTCAAATTTAAAAATTTATTTAAGTTCCGAACACAATAAACTGGCTTGACTGATTGTGAAAATATCTAACTACACTTTACTATCTTGAAATATAGTTTGAAAAGCCAACTGGCAAAACATGAAAAAGCAACTGTATACTCAAATAGGCATTTACAAACAAACCAATTACTGGTGGACCACCCTTAACATTAGGGCGATGAAAAATATATTCTAGCCGATTCTCAGACCTACTGAATACGCATATAAAATTTTATAACAACAACAACATAACAAAACACAATATGTATATAAATATGAGTAACTTTGTTTTCATCAAAGAATCAAAAAAAAGCAAAAAAATTTCCTAGGGTTTAGTTTTAGTTGACACTGTATGTATATATGTACTTGTTTCGAGCAGTAAACTTACCTCTGAGCATTGTGGCGCAGCTGCCTTTGAAAACGCTCCGCAAGCCGCCCTCCTTGTACAGCTTAGCGGCGCAATCAAGCATTCCATTGTATTTTTTAACGCCACCAGGACCAACACCTTGGGTTTGGAGCAGCACTTTGATCCGCTCACCGGGTGCCATGATAAAAGTTGAGAAAAGACCAGAGAAGGAGCCGGCCACAAAAATTTGCGAATAGGAGAGCTTGGCATCCTCACTACGCTGCTGCAAACGCTTTCCGAGCGCATAGCCGGCAAAGCACATGGCAAATATGGGTGCCACTCCCGTCAGCGGCGCAGACATACCCTTGTACAGACCACGAACACCCTCGTTGCGAATTGTCTTGGCGGCACAGTCAAAGGTACCACGATACATGGGCTGCTCTCCAGGTGCTGGTCTGGGCATCGTTTGCAAACGTACCTGCGCCGCAAAATAAAATGCCAAGTTAATTAAACGTTGAAAGCTGTGTTGGACGATATATTCACCTTTATCGTATCAAGCGGATGTCCGGAAAGCACATTGCAAATTCCGCCAAAGCCTCCAGTTATAAAAGATTTGATCGGATTGGCTTTGCGCTGTGTTGTCACATTGTCAACATTTTCAACAACTGCCATGATAAGCGAATTTAAGAGCCTTAAAATAATCATAAAATTTTACGAATTAAAAACACTATATGTTAAAATACTCAACAGTTATTTTACCTTATCTTAGAGTAACAGCTTAGTCAACAATTTCTGCAAAGATTATTAAAGAATTAAGATTAATATAGAATAAAATACCACTCTATGGTACGATCGTGTTCAAATGTATGTATATAAATATTAAAATGTTTAATATTTTTATATAATATTGAGCGGCTTTAAATATATAATTCAAAAAAGTTTAGAGTTCAGCTTAAGAGTTAATATATACTAAATGTCTTTTATAGTTCTTGGTTGTTAATGACTGATCTATTTGACCCACTCTTATGGCAGTTTTTTAAAATAATATGATACAGAATCACTAATCACTTTTTATCGTACACATGTCTATAAATTTCCCTTTTAAACTTATTTATATACAAAAATTTTGACGGGCGTCTAGCTGGAATTTGCACTCTGTTCTTAATCTAATTTCTTAATCTCTGGTGGTCATAGCACTACAGCCGATTAGGCCAAGCCATTCAAAAAAAGAACTACTAATGTTACATCATCAGTTCAAGGACTTTGCAGACATTCAGAGATCCTTCACGCTTTATAAAGATCTTTTACATATATTATCCGATTGATAAGAAATATAATCAAAAAAGCTTACAATGTTGTTGTCGCGTGGCGCTGGCAGCAGCAGTAACGGCAGTATAAGTGCGAGTGAATAGGTGGCTCAGCGGAACCTGTTGATGGCAACAGTGAAAGACGTTTACTGATTTGGCTTCAAAAGGCGAGCATTTAATTACTGAGACAGTGATCGGGTTGCGTTATCAACACGTGCATAAATATGTTCAGCATTGAGACTGAGGCATTTTGGCCAACAGAATAGTGTTACGTACTTAAAAATTTTTATATGTCAATTTACATCGACTGCATTGCCGGCACTGTTGGGGTTTAAAGTCCGTTATCTGTCGGCGTCTATTTTTGGTCAATCATCGAACAAAAAAAACACAGATTAACGCCGTACTGTGTATTTATTTCGATCGCTACAATTTAAATCTATTAAAAATCGTATCAATGTATTATAGAAGTTTGCAAAAAACTCACCCAACTTACAATATTTATATTTTCCCGACGACTGGCAAAAAATCTCGCAGCTGTGTGAATTGTTTTCATGCTAGAGATGAGCACACACACAACTCGGCACGAGCATATAGCACGGAACAAGCACGAGCGAGCGTCAGCAAGGTCTCAGCTGGAAGTGTCCCATTTAATAGAGTTAATAATTAAGTTATTCGGCATCTATGATAAAAGCGGTGATAAAGTGATACAACCAAAAAACAAAAACCGAATAAAAGCTTAAGGCCCACCCAAACGTTGATTTCTTTCTTAAAGACTCGTTGCAAGACTGAACGAAAAGTTTGCTTACGCATTGAGAATCATCGGCATAGCCATACGTTGCTTAAGTGCTTTGTCTCTTCTTCTTATATTGCAATGTAAACAAACCATATTGCATTAGCGGTGGAACATTGTTGCCATGTGCTCTTTGTTTATGCCATTGAAAATAAATGTTAACAATTAATGTAATACCATGTTAAAAACATATTATAGATATTTTTATAGATCTAAAGCATTTTATCAATGTGTTTATAAACAATAAAATGATGATATAACAATTTTGTTAAATAATTTCCATAGTATAAAAAATCAGCGACAACTCTGTATTGCTCAGCATTCATGCATGTTTTCACTCCAGTCAAACCATGCATTCAGTCTTAACAGCATTCGTTAAAAAAATAACTCAACGAACTCTTGCGTAAGCATCGTTTGGGTCGATACTCGGCGTATCATATGTTCAAACTTTGCGTGCCGCGAGTCTTTAAGAAAGAAATCAACGTTTGGTTGGGCCTTTATCCCAATCCAGAGTATGTTCACAAATATATCGTACGGTGCTTTCAGACTGTTAAGAATATCGGCAAAAACAGTTGTTTTGCCGCACAGTTCGAAAAAACAGTTCACATTTCCGTTTCAGCATGCGTTCAATATGTGGTTGTCGTTTATACACCCACTTGTTGATTTACCCAATGCCAATGCTGTTCTTGTTTGATTCTACGAACCCACAGCCAGTCAGAATTACCCATAGCGAGCCCACAGCCAGTCAGAATTACCCATAGCGAGCCCACAGCCAGTCACAATTTCCCATAGCGAGCCCGCAGTAAGCTGTAAGCAAGAACGAAGAAGAAATATGATAGTACAGGTCGACCTCGCTCAACGCAACCCTCGTTAAACGCAACTCCTCGATAATTGCAACACCCAAATTCTTAACTTGAAAAAAAATTACCTCATTTAACGCAACTTTCTAAGGAAATCATACAAAGTACAGACCAAAATTTCTAATTTTATCAAAAACTTAATAAATTAAAATGAAATCCTTGCATTGAACACAAATAAACTCGATTTACTTTGATTTAAATGATAAGAAAATGCATGTACTTTTGGAAATAGGTCTCGTAGCCAACAGAAGATTTTCCCTCGGTTTTCGCAACCACCTCAGTTTTCGCAACAGGCCAAATTCTAATAGGTTGAGCTAAGCGAGGTCGACCTGTATTTAAATACAATGTGCTGAAATCAAGAATGAACAATAAATTTGGTAGTAATTGTGTGCAAGTGTGCGGTTTGCTTTTGCTTGGAAGCATGGTGAAACAATAAAACAAATAAAACAATTGTTTCACCATGCTTGGAAGATTATTTCTTTTTCGGTGCCATGTTTATTTATTTTAGAGAGAAAAAAAGTTTATAATTTTTTAAACTGAAGTATTAAAAAAAAGATTAAGCGCCGATTTCTCAATGTCCGGTTAGCGTAACTATCCCAAGTTTAGTCAAAATTGAGTTTCTCAATGTTCGTTTAGGGGTTAGCGTACGATAAACTTAACCGATGCCTGAGTGCCGGCTAAGGGAGTGTGACACAAAACGCTGCACATATTCAATGACAATTGCCAAATAGCATTTAATAAAGTGCAAGATGCGTTTTTTTAATATTATAAGCCAACTTATTCCTTGAATCTTCAGGCGCTGGAGTTGAAGATGATGAAGATGGCGTACGCACAGTACAGTGTAAGTGTGCTACCTTTATTCTACGTAACTAATACATTCATGTGATTTATTAAGATAAGTTAAAGAAGATATGTACAAATGTATGTACTCACTTCCGAGTGTGATGCAGTTCGACAGACAAATTCCATGCTATGGAGTTAAGAAACAGCCAGTACACAATACAGCGGAGAAGCTTAACAGTTTGAAGAAAAACGTTTGGATCAGCATCGTGAGCAAATTAAACTTGATTGTAGGCAAGATCGATACATATAACTCAAGAGAAAAAATAAAGTTTGGAGCAGGAAAAGCAGGATCAAATTTTAGCCGTGCAAGAGAGAAAAATAAATTTGAAGCAGCAGAATCTTGAGTTGGCCAAAAAATAGCTCTAAATGGAGAAATTAGATCAAGAACTTATATATATAATTATATTCGATCACTCTTTATTTCATAACATAATATTTAAAAGCGAGCTCGAAATCATAAACAAATTTTAAAAGTACTCGAATCGATATTTTATTTGCATAAGGTGGTAACTAAAATCGAGGTACAATAATAGCATCTATTTGGCCTGTAACACAATCTAAGTATTCAACAAATCATTGGCCACCTCTACTCCAACAAATACCGCCGCTGTCGATGGAAATGCTCGTATTAAAATTGGCAATGCTCCACGATACAACGCTTTGGGACCCTCAGTTGCCATTAGATCGCGAAAAACACTGCGAATTCCTTGTTTATAAGTGCCCTCGGGCGCTGTAAAAATAAAAAAATGCGGTTTTTAATCGGAGATGCAAACGCTAAGAAAGCATAATAGTAAGCTTACTTACCTGATTGAAGTCGACTTTTAAGTACATCAAAAGGAACAGCAAGGGACCAAAATGCAATTCCAGCCATTCCGCCGGCAAATATTGTCGATGTTGGCGTTATGTGCCCCATTGGCGAACGACGCTTGGCCAAATCCTGCAAGCTCTCATAGACAACAAAATAAACACCAGTAGGTGAATCTGTGAAATAAATAAAAAATTAAATACACTAACAAAAATTAAAAGTGATCTAATTTTATTATTATTGCAAATTTTTGTAGGATCAAGAGACCATATTTATCTGAATAAGATTTATTTATTGCATAGTATTTAAAAACGCACATATACTATGGGCACATATACTATGCGTTTTTAAATACAATGCAATAAATAAATCTTATTCAGATAAATATGGTCTCTTGATCCTACAAATATATATGTATATATAGATAAATATAGATATTTATCTATATGAGTATAGAAAATCGACGCACCGCCCAGAGCTTTAGGTCACTAACAGCTTACGTACTAAGGTAAATGCACTAGGAAATAAACAAACTCCCATTTGATATCAAAAAAGGAGAAAAAAATTTTAACTAAATTAACTTTTTTATTAAACGAGTTAATAAACATCTAAAATACAAATACAGTGCGAATTTATTTGTATTTAAATTAGAAAGAATGGGTCAAAGCATTGCTTGCAACACATTGCTAGTAAAAACATATTTTAACATTAATATTTTACCCTGCGCTTCATGACGAATAAATCATTTTTACACTCACCTCTTAAAACGCATGCACAGGTGCCTTTAAAGAGACTTCGCATTCCACCCTGTCGATAGAGTTTAATAGCTGTATCAATCATACCATTGTACATGAGTGGCCCTGTCAACGGTTGCGTTTGCAGGAGCACCTTAATCCGGTCAGTGGGCACCGTGACCAGGGCTGAACAGATGCCAGCAACAAAGCCGGCCATAAAGATCTGTGTGTAGGTTAACTTAACATGTTCGTCCGTTTGAAAGAGTCGCTTGCCTGCTGCATAGACAGCAAAGTCCACAGCATAAATGGGCGTTACACCAACCAGGGGAGCAGAAATGCCTCGATAAAAACCACGCAATCCCTCAGCTCGAAAAGTCTTCACAGTGCAGTCTGCGATGCCTTTGTACCTCGGTGGCTGTCCAGCTGCGGGCAAAGGCATAGTTTGCAGCCGAACCTTAAAGGTAATCATTATTTCAGTTGTAAGTGAGTTTTGACACTCAAGCACATCTCTAAAACTCACCTTAATTGTGTCTAGGGGATACCCTGTCAGCACACTGCACATACCGCCAAAGCCTCCCGCTATAAAAGATTTTATTGGATTGGCTTTGTGATCTGTTGTTGAGGCTGTAACCTTTGCCATCATCCCACTGTGCACTATTTACGTAAATAATGCTGCAATATCGTCAGCCTCTCTTCGATGCTGACCAGTTTATACATATGTATGTACATATGTACGTGCGAGGTGTGTTGCTTCGGTTATGTTATATGTGGATGTGGTTTGTGCTGCTGCGGCTTATTTATGCTGATCGCATTAGGAACTTCTTCATTAGCAAGCTTTATTTCCATTGCAAAGGCAAAATGTAGTCTTATCAAATTAAGGCATAACATTTGTTGCACTGCTATTAACAGTAACTGAATCTGTTATTTCAGATTTTTTGTTTTTAAAGAATGTCAAAATATAGCTTTAAGCTGCAACTTAGCGTTGAAAACGTTTCAACAAATTTATTGTACTAGCTGTGTACTAGTAAATATGAAAAACAAGTCATGAGACTCCGACTTTTTTTAAACCGCCGTTAAAAAGCTGTATTTACATCACTTCACAGATAATTATTATTTACATAAGCCAACAAATACTTAACATATAATTTAAATCCTCATTGATGACATGCAAAAACACATCGATTTATCGTCTAACAGCTGTTCTTTGTTGACAATCAAAAATGCATGCAGCCTCTGAGCAGAAAATAATAAAAATAATATTAATACTTAATACTTAATACTTTATGTACTTATATTATTTTCTGCTCAGTGGCGCAGCCCAATTAAAATATTTATGAGGGCTCCCAATAGAGTGTACATAACCATTTCATTCCAAACTAAGTAAAATCTACAACTGATGTGTGAACGTTTAAAATTGAAGCATTACCATTCCATGAGTTCGCTATTATATAAAATAACTTTGCACATACATATTTATTCGTTAAATGAAATTGTTGCTAAAGATAAGTTTTGAAATAAATTCAAAATAATAATAATTGTGCATGTCTAAAAAATTTTAAATCGTCTATCGGCTTCTGACGATATACAAATCGACATATTTTGAGACAACTATCGAATTTAGACAAAACTTTACTCAAAATAGAGATAAAGTTTCTTTTGCTATGAACGTTATCAAGAATATTTACCTAGAAATATTAATCTATAAAAAGAAAAAAAAAAACAATAATTTTACACATAAGGAATCAAAACAGAGGCTGGTTTTTGTTGTAATCGATGAATCGAGATTGGCAGCGCAGGGCTGCCACAGCAAAATAGGTAAAATTGTTGCGTATGCATGTGCAAAGCATATGCATAGCATATTTCATTGTTTAAAACATTCAGTTTGTGCAAAAGGTTGTGCAAAAACATATGTAGAACTTATGTCTGATACAAGTGCGCTGGAATTATGTATATGTTGTAGTGCGAGCTGCAGTAGCAGGCGGAAAAGAAGAAAGTGAAGCTGCTGCAACAAAAGCAACAACAAAAACAAGAGCAGCCACACATTTTGTAAAAACAACAATCCCTAAGAAAAATAGCATATATTTTCGTACGCAAGCAACGCACACTCAACGTGCTTCGCAAAAAAAAGGACATAAAACGATTGCAATGTCCAATGGTGACGATGTGCTAGACAACTGGGAGGAAATTGACGAGGCAGGCGTGAGTATTAAATATGACATTTAAAGAAAAGCAACAACAACAACATCGATAACATCAAAAATGCTTTGTCAAATCTCCACCAGCTTTGCATGACGCTGCAAACAAAGCTCCAGACCGCCAAAGACGACAACCGCAGCAGCCAGTTTGAGTCGACCTTGTCAGCTGATACTGCCGAAGTAAGCAAAATGAAATTGCTACAGCGCCCGCAGAGCCTGCAGGGGGCCAACAGTAACAGCAACCTCAGCACGGCAACACTGATTGCGGTTGTGCCTAAGCAAATAATGATTGCTCAAAAGCCACAGCAGACAGCGCAATCGTTAGATTCTGATTTTAACACTGCCCCCGTTATGATGGTGCTGCACAAGCCTAGTAGCGACTATGATGGTGTCAACTATGCTACGCCTATTAGCAACCAAACGGTTAAAATATTGCGACGACCCGCACAGACCGAAGAGCGTCGCGATTCGAACGGTATGCGACCAAAGCAGCCAATCAAGACGCTTCAGCAGCGTGAGCAGGAATATGCACAGGCACGTCTACGCATACTGGGCAGCGCCAAAAACCCCGAGGACGATAAGCCGTTAGTATTATATAACTTAAGCTATATCCGTTTCTCACAAGCCATCGACAACATTGAAAGTATTCAAACTATTATTTCAAGACCAAAAAGCGTTAATTTTAATGTACAACGATTCCTGAATTGAGTCTAATTTAATTAACTTTTCATTGAATTGTAGCTCCCATAGAAAGCAGTCAGTCCACAATAGCCATACAAAATTATCTACACCAACAGTGTTCAAACAATTAATCATAAGATAATCCGTACGACTAAATTTTTAGAAAAGGTTGGACAGTTGAATATAGACTTCAACTAGTTAATTTCATATCTATAGATAAATATATATATATATATATATACATATCATTTTAACACTTTATTTGTACCGAAAACGCTTAAGATATTTTTGCTTTCCCATTTACAACTGAGAATACATATACATTTATTGAATTCGATTTGTATTTATGCAGTGTAACGCCCCCATGTGCATCGCCGGTGTCTGTTCCCATTTCATCGGCTCAAGCGGAAACGCCGCAAACACCGCATCCTTTGCTACCTGCTGCCAACTTTAACAATAACAACGGTGGCACTGTTATTACATCACCTGGTATGCATCGCTCCAATTCGGCGCCAAAGATGTCGCAACCAGCGTCAATCTACAACAACTATAATAGCTATTATCAGACGGCGGCACCAAATCCAGCAGCAATGGGCTACTATTATACCCAACAAGTACAGCAGCAGCAACAGCAAACGCCGCCACACTACAATCAACGCATGTCACCCTTTATAACAGGAGCGCCAGCAATGACGCCACAAACCGCGATAAATTCTCCGCAGCAGCAGAGTTGGTCTCCCGTTGTTGGCGGCAGCGTTTCAGCGGCGCTGTTGCGGCAGCAATCGTTGCATTCACCGTCGCTGCAACATCAACAGTTGCCGTCGCTGCCGCCATATGCGCATCCTTATAGTGATAACTTGCTACGGCTTCCACGAGGTCCTTGTCCCAATGGCACCGTTGGATTCCAAATGCGTCGGTAACAGTCGTCGGAAAGCATTCAAAATTCTTTGACTTCAATGTATCCCATGCCACAATTAAACGCATGTATTCAAAAAATTGTCATTCTCACTTTGCACTGAGCAATTTTGTTCTCTACTCTTTATATACATACATATATTTTTTTTTTTTTTATATGTCTTTGGCACACCTCTGATTGGTGCGTTATGTAAAACAACATTTGTGGCGGAGTTTGGTAGTTATCTAGTAAATTTTCAACACCAACAACAACAAAATACAATACAATTTTTATTGCGTACTTAATAGGACAACAACATCAACAAAACGCAAAAGCCTAATGGAAAAAATACATATTTTACAAAACATGCAATTTTTACTTGAATGAATGGTATTTTGAAGAATTTAGATGGTACATTTTATTTTTAATTTAAAGTGTGTTTAACCTAGACTATAAATGGGTAAGTATATATGCAGATTTCAACTGGAAAAATTACTCTATGCAAATCAATGGAAATCAATTTTTGTGTTAGACATTCGAGAAACTTTTCTCATTGATTTTGGCCTAGTAAACACGTCATTCACAACAAAAAAGTTTCGGGATATTCTTTTCATCTTTGCCAACAGAAATTTAACGTAAACAAATAGCTACTATAAACTATATAAATTAACATCAACAATATATTAAAGGAATGAAAATTAAAAGATAATAATAAACTAAGCGGTGCAGTAGGGATGTCTTGGATCATTTATTCAGAAAGATTTGTACCGCTTTAATCCATGATCCAGCATTAGTGCTCTAAAATTGTATCCCATATGTCGACATAAAAGTTTTCAGGTTTCGGTTCCACACTTGGAAGACCTATTTGAACCTTTGATTTTATTTTAAATTTTGTTGAACTTTACTAATCCTTATTTAGTTGCTACGAAGTCCAAAGAGATTAAGAAAAATGCACTAGTCGGTAGTCAAAATCAATTAATAGAATCAAATTAAATTATATTAAAATAAAATAGTTAAAATAATAATAAATTCCAACTATTTAAATTCAAACAACCGATGAGTCTTCTCAACTGAAAGTAGTTAACCTATTTACCTTGTTGCATTATAGGAATAAATATGTAGTAAGCTTATAGTAAAAAAATTATTTGTTTTTTTTTTTAGATTTTGAAAAAGGTTTGATTTGAATTTTGGTGACATTTGATTACCTTTAGGTCTTGTGGCATGGTTAATATGGGCCAACAAGAAGTAATTATGTTCGGATGTTGAAAGTCGATGACGGATGTTCAATTGTTGATTGTCCGACGTAATGTTGAAAAAATTAATTTATTATAAAGGTATTGAAATAAATTTTACTCCATACGAAAGGGTTTGTATCAGGTAGGTCTTTCCAGTAAAAAGTTTACAGAATTACAGGCTAGATTTTATGGTGTGGTCACATCCAAAAGAAGCTTTGTTAAATATTATTTATAGGTTTATATTTTCCAAGTGTTGGGTTTGGGCATATGCGTCATGGTGTCTGTCCGTCCGTATGTTCGCAACTTCTTCCACAATCAGAAACCAAAAGAACCAAACGAAACCACCAAATTTAGAGCCAAGGTAGGTATTGATGACCCCCAAACTAAACGGTCATGCGTGTATCTTCCATAGTGTTTGAGCTAGAGTCACCAAATTTGGTTGGAGGATAGCAATTGGAATCATACACAGATCTGCAGGAACAACTTTGATGCCACCACCAACCATACCGCCCCTAGCCAGCCTTCCCATATATTTTACTTTGAGCTAGAGTCACCAAACTCGTTATGAGGGTAGCAATCGGTATCATACACAGAACTGCAGCAATTTGGATGCCACAGCACCCCATTGCTATCAGGTCTCTTTTCATCGGTTTTTCTCTTGTATCGAGTATACGGCAGTCGGTATACTGCAACATTTCTACTTGTTTGTAGATGACTCTACAGTCTACACCTTGACTATTCTTGACCACTTACGCATCTAAACTAATTCTGGGAGACAGCGGACTACACCTATACATTTCCAAAACATCGGTATACATATGTACAAACGTTACATTCAGAAATAACATGAGGAAACGCAACACGAGTGCAGTAATGGCCCATGGACTTATCTATGAGGCACTTCGTGGCTTGAAAACGAATTTCCCGGCGTGGCAACAGCGTGAAATCACTTCACAAAGTATTAACGTAACAAAGGTATTAAAGTATTCAGCAGTGTCGTACATTTACAACTTCATTTAAGTTCATAAGATGCCATTATTGACAGTATCAAAAGCTGTCAAGAACTTTTGATTAACACTATCCATATTTCTTCTTATATTCTGTATATTTAAAATTACTGTTGTGCAGTTCCTGTTCTCTTTTTTTAATTGCAAAGCAGACGGTTTTTAAAGATACAATCGATTCGTTCACTAGCTAACTTCAGACAGAGTGGAAAACGGAGATTGGTTTAAGAGATTGTAATTGGATATGTTAATAGCATTTTGAATTTTATTTAGGATTGCCAAAATGATTATTTTAATGAGTTTTGGATTTTGTCCTTGATTTGACATTTAACATTGATCTTAAATAAAACTACTGATATAATAAAACTAAAGCTAATATCATAATTGAGAGAAGCGCACTTTCGGTATTACATGACTTTGGCTTCAGGAACAGTGCAGTTGTCAAACTTTTTATTAAGTTCTTCAACATTTAATTCAACGTCGGTCCAAAATTCAAATTCAAAAGAATAACTTTTCCCATCCTTGATAAATTTAACTACTCCTCGGACT
This sequence comes from Scaptomyza polygonia, assembly GCA_035044585.1. NCBI lineage: Eukaryota > Metazoa > Arthropoda > Insecta > Diptera > Drosophilidae > Scaptomyza > Scaptomyza polygonia. The sequence goes on along the minus strand of JAWNNU010000953.1, from coordinate 118,763 downwards.
CTTACTCAGAGTCCAAATATTTTATATTCAAAACTAAAAGTTGGGCTTAAGCAAAAAATCTCAGCTTACGAATTTAATTTGTATTATGCTTAATGACCTCAAGCATATTGACAAAACGTGTGTCTAAGTTAAAACGGGTAAAAAGACCTTTAGTTAGTTTTAAATCATGAAATAACAAAAAACATTGATTGTGAATATACTATTAATTTAAACTTTGTAAAAAAATTTCGTTTGGCCGGTAAAATAGCAAGACGATCAACTAATTAATTTCAGCCTATTAAATATAAAAACGAATGCAATAAACCTTTACATTTACAGTTAAAAAAAAGCAACTTAGCTATCCTTAACATTGCTTTAAAAGCAATTGACAGCAAAAATAATCGGAACAACTGGGCTGATAGCTGCTGCGTTGCATTTACCCCCACGACTGTTCGGTTAAGGCTCCTAAAGGTTATCTTGGTGTTTTTGTGGTTTTTCGCATCTTTGCCACCGTGCAAAAAATAAAAAAAAACAAATGGAGCGTTACAGTCGGACGCAACTGACTTCGGTATACTCGAAACCTGTATTGAAACCGGTAAAAATAGGCCAAATTGCTAAGGGGTACGGATAAGGCAAAGATCAAGATGGTATGGTTCAAATGGGAATGCCACCAACTATCTTCCTTCCAAATTTCAAGACTCTAGCTGAAGGTTTCTGAAGGTGGTGGAAGGGGGCTCAAAAACTTTAATGCTGATCTTTGGGGATCGTTACCAAATCTTTATAACAAATTCGGTGCCACTAGCTTCAAAAACTCAGAGAGATACACGCATTCCCGTTTTTAACGAAGCGTTGGTGCTTCAGGGGATTTCTAGGGAAGTATGATTGAGCGTGGCATCCAAAAATGATGCAGTTTTTTGAGGGTCTTTATCATCTATCTTGGCACCAAATTTAGAGGCCCTAGCTAAAAAACTATAAGAGATGTAGCCGTTTTCGATTTCAAACTGGTGGTGTAGTTCTAGCTGTAAGGAAGTGCGAAATATGTGGACTTATCGATTTTGAGTTATCGAAGTTATCGTAGAACCCCAATTTTGACACTTATTCTTTCCCGAAAAACAGACGGACAGATACCATGACGAGGATTGCACAAACCCAATATACTCGATACTTTCGGTATCAAATAGAAAAACACAGAGTGCGAGAGCAGACGACTTCAGCGACTTTTTCCAATTTCTTATCAGCGGAAAGCAATGGTTAAAAAACAAACAACAGTCGACGACGCAGATCAGCTTACGAATGATGGAATTAACAAGGTGGGCTCATTTGTAACAGCTGGGGTACCAACTGATCGAACGTATAAGTGAAACAGAAAACTGCTCAGCGTCTCTGCTGGTTTGCTCATTTTCGACATAAAGCACTTAGAACAGCTGTGCGACTGGGTTCGCTGGTACCACAAAATTGAGCGAGCTGTCATTTGAGTCCATTTGGTTGATTGCATCATGAACTTACCGGGCCGAGTGATTGAGTTTCTTTTTTGGCCTCGCATAAAATGTTAAACTCGATTGAGTTCCAGTTGAAAACTAGGCGTCGTGCGGAAAGGTTCAATAATTAAAGACTAAAAACCAAGCAGTTAAAAATCATAACTTATAACAAAGCTTTTAAGAGCTTTGTCAAAACTCTCTTACACACACACGCTCTTTCTCGCTCGCCTCTCCCATCGCAAGATCGGTTAGCACGTGAACACGTGGGCACGAACCGTACGGAATCAAAAACAATAGTATTTTGTTTATTAAACGTGCATACCTTTTGTTTGTTTAATACGTTCAAACTTTATTTCGGCAAAATGTCGCATCGCGTGTTAGTTATCGGTTGCGGCGGACGCGAGCACGCCATCTGTTGGAAGCTCACACAATCGCCGTCGGTGTCTCAAATCTATGCGCTACCCGGCAGCTTTGGTATCGCTCAGCTGAACTCCAAGTGCCAGAATCTTAATGCTAATTCTTTGGATACGAAGGATTTTGAGGTGAGTGCAGTCTTGGTCTGCTCCGACCGCAAATTTTTAATCTGATACACTGTGCACGTCCTTCAATTAACCTTCGGGTCCGGCTTAAAGTTACACAGCAGCAGATAAGTCTCATTGATTTATTTTTTAACATTTTATTGCTATGTTTTAAGTCTGCTTTAACTATTATTTCCAATCTTTGCAATCTCTAGCTGTGGGCTGTGTATTATGGTGCATGTATGTGTGCGTGGTGTGTGTCTCTCTTGACAACTGTTTAGCACTTGAGAGGCCTGCGGTGTAAAATAATTGAATTGCTGTTTGTTTTATCAAAAAAGTATATTTATATAACTAAATAATATAATTGTAGGTTTCATTGGAAAAAAGCTATTTCTATGAATTTTACCCGTTATGTAAACTAAATTTACTTATTGTAACTTACAGATTATAAATATAATTTAAAACAAGTAGAAACGTTGCAGTCGGTCGCAACCCACTGCGGTATACTCGAAACCAGTAATAAAACCGATAAAAAGAGACCTAATTGCAATGGGGTGCGGATACGGCAGGGGTGTACGCTGCCTCAAAGATTGTCTGGTGCAGATGGGGATGCCAAAAAACTATCTTCCTTCCAAGTTTTGAGACTCTAGCTCAAAGTTAGGTAAAGGTATGGAAACGGGGGCTGGTGGCGGTATGGGGGCGTGGCATCCAAATTTTTGCTGAAGATCTGTGTATCATGTCAATTGCTATCCTCATACCAAATCTCGTGACTCTACCTCAAAGTTAGTAAAATATGGCGAAGGGAGGGCTGGCATCAAAACTTTTGCTGCAGATCTGTGTATCATGTCAATTGCTATCCTCCAACCAAATTTAATGACGCTAGCTGAAAGTTAGTAGATAATGGTGGAAGGGGGGCTAGGGGCGGTATGGGTGGGGGGCGGCATCCAAAGTTTTTGGGTTTCTTCAGCAACAATCTTGGCACCAAATTTGGTGGCTTTAACTCAAAAGCTGTGGAAAATATAGGCGTTTTTTGATTACAAAATGCAGGGGGCTGGGAACAGGGAAGGCGTAGCTCCAAAACTTTGATGCAGTTTTTTGGGGGTCGTTAACAGTTATCTTCCTACCAAGTTTGGTGACTTTAACACAATGATGAAGATACACACATTCCCGTTTTTAAGCAAAGAGTTGGGGCGGCTAGGGCAGTATAGATCGGCGTGGTATCCAAAGTTTTTATGCATTTTTTTGGGCGTCGTTATCACCTATCTTAGCACTTAATTTGGTGGCTCTAGCTCAAATACTGTAGAAGATATAGGCATTTTAGGTTTTAACCTGCGGGGGGCTGGGGGCGGAATTGGTGAGCGTGATTTTTGATCTAGTTTTTTGGGGATTGTTAGAAGCTATCTTTTCCCCAAATTTGGTAGTTCTAGGTGAAAGGGCTTGCGAAATAGCTGGATTTATCGATTTTGATTTATCGATTTTATCGATTTGCCAGCCCCCTAGTTACCTTATATGGTACAGATCACTATTTATACTCGATACCGAAGGTAGAGTATATTGGGTTTGTGCAATGTCCGTCATGGTGTCTGTCCGTCTGTCCGTCTGTATGAACGCAACTTTTTTCCACACCCTTCAAGTTAGAAACTTGAAACTTTGCAAATCTCTTTATCTATGGCATAGTAAATTAAAGATTGGAGCTCTACGATAACTAGGGGCTGGCAAATCGATAAACTCGATAACGCAAAATCGATAGATGCAGCTATTTCGCAAGCCCTTACAGCTAGAACTACCAAATTTGGGGAGAAAATAGCTATTTACAATTCCCAAAAAACTGCATCAAAAATTTTGGAGCCACGCCCACCCATTCCGCCCCCAGCCCACGCGCATATTAACACCAAAAATGCCCATATCTACTACCGTTTTTGAGCTAGAGCCATCAAATTTGGTTCCAAGATAGGTGTTGACGATCCCCAATCAAATTCATAAAAACTTTGGATGCCACGCCCAGCTATACTGCCCTTTCCGCCCTCAACCACCCCAACGCTTCGCTAAAAACGGTAGTGCGTGTATCTTCGAAAGTGTTTGAGCTAGAGTCTCAAAATTTGGTAGGTAGATAACTGGAAACGACCCCCCAAAAACTGCATTAAAGTTTTGGGGCCCCACCTACCCATTCCGCCCCCAGCCCATTCGCAGCTTAAAAACAGAAATGCTTATATCTATTACAGTTTTTAAGCTAGAACCACCAAATTTTGTGCCAAGATAGGTGATTACAACCTCCAAAAAAATGCATAAAAACTTTGGATGCCACGCCAATCCATACTGCCCAAGCTGCCCCAAACCGCTCCAATGCTTCACTAATTACGGGAATGCGTTTATTTTCCAAAGAGTGAAAGCTAGAGTCACCAAATTTGGTAGGAAGATAGCTGTTAACGATCCCCAAAAAACTGCATCAAAAATTTGGAGCCAAGCCCTCCGTTCCTTAGCCCCTTGCATTTTGAAATCAAAAGTGCCTATATTTTCCACATCTTTTGAGCTAGAGCCGCCAAATTTGGTGCCAAGATTGGAAGTGAAGAAAACCAAAAATTTTGGATGGCGCCCCCACCCATACCGCCCCCAGCCCCCCTTCCACCATATTCTACTTACTTTGAGCTAGAGTCACCAAATTTGGTATGAGGATAGCAATTAACATCATAAATAGATCTGCAGCAAAACTTTGGACGCTGCGCCCCCCATACCAGCCCCCAGCCCCCCTTCCACCATATTCTACTAACTTTGAGCTAGAGTCACCAAATTTGGTATGAGGATAGCAATTAACATCACAATCAGATCTGCAGCAAAACTTTGGACGCCACGCCCCCCCATACCAGCCCCCAGCACCTAGCCCCCCTTCTACCATATTCTACTAACTTTGAGCTAGAGTCACCAAATTCTGTTTGAGGATAGCAATTGACATCATAAATATATCTACAGCAAAAGATTGGATGCCACGCCCCCCCTTACCAACCACAGCCCCCCTTCCCACAATTTTACTATTTTTGAGCTAGAGTCACCAAATTTGGGAGGAAGATAGATTTTTGGCATCCCCATCTGCACCAGACAATCTTTGAGGCAGCCTACACCCCTGCCGTATCCACACACCATTGCAATCAGCTCTCTTTTAATCTGTTTTACTACTGGTATCGAGTATACCGCAGTCGGGTGCGTCCGACTGCAACGTTTCTACTTGTTTTTTTTAAATTAATAAAAAGATTTATTTGGGAAAAGTAAAAAAATTGTAAGCTTAATAGAAGAAGTTCTGTTCCATTCCACATGGTATCTCAACATTTTTTTCATATTTAATATTTCAACCTTTTGGCAAGTTCGTCTCTCACACAGACAAGAACATATATAACATTCGAGCTGTTTTCCGCTTTACGTGTTCCTTGCTGAACACTTACATTTATTGTGGCTTAATTAATTGCTTATATCAAATTCACAGTTTGAATTGATTTGTGTATCAAGGCTCTCCCCCCCCCTGCCCATGCCATTTCCACACCTTTCCACGAATTCTAAACTCAGCTCGAAAGGGTAATGAGTGCATGTGTTGGATGCACTACCGTAGGTGTGGGCTGAGTCGTTGACGGGGTGTGGTTGCCCCGTGGAGATTGCGTTCATATACCTTAAATGCCTCCGCATCGTGAGCAACTGTCTTGAGTTCGCCCGTGTAGTAATCTTTCACCTGATATGGATGAGTGCGAATGTACTCCAATGCTCTCAATATATAATCCGGCATTTTGGGTATGTGATCGCCCACAGGATAATAGCCCTTCTCATCGGCCACATAGCTAATACTGATGGGAATGCCTTCGGGTGAGACGTAACTAGAACCACCTTGCACAGCAATGCCTCCCAATCCAGACTGTTCTCCAGAAATGCCATTGGATGTCTCATACGCATAGCGATAGCTGCCATCTGTAGACACGTTTAACTCGTTCTGCAGCGTATGCGTATTTCGGTCTGAGTCTGGAATGAAAGGACCAGCTTGGACCACAGCCACAGCACACAAAAGTTGTATCTAACAGAAAAGAAAGACAAAAGGATAGTACATTTATTGAGTTCAATCCTTTGATTTGGTCTGATGTCGAAAAACTTACGAGCAGATTACAAATCATTATAATTTTTATTAAATATATTTATAAAAAAAATTTGTAAATTTTGATTTTTTCGCAGCTTTTCGTTCTAGCACTTTAAATCAACGACTGTTTGCAAGCTTTTGGCATGCTTTGGGTTTTATATCCATTTCGCTCATCGTTAATATTTTGGTCGTCTCGGCTGTTTTTTTTTTTGGAAACCCAGTTCCGAACGCGCAGTCGAATGCGAAGGCGTTTCCAGACGCTCGTCATATTAGTCACAAACTTAATGATTTTATTTGTCTTATTATTTTTAACTTTTTTAATTCTGTAAGCGTTAATTATTTCATATATGTATATAAACTCATACATAAATTGCCAAATGATTTGCTGCTGCAATTCTTTTATATGTGTTCCGGTTAAAAAATACGTTTATTGGCATCCCATGCCCTACTCGAAGGTTTGCACGGCTCTTAAATTTTATATGTATGCATTTTACTTGTATAGTTTCTGATCACGAGCTTATCACTTAGCGCCTTGCATTATAATTCAATTGAAAGGAACCTGCAAATACATATATAGATAATATAGTATAACATTCGGTATACGTAGTTTACTTTTGAATTGTTAAGGTTTTTATAATGAAGAAAATTTTGTTTTTTTGCAATTTCCTTCATCTTGTCTGTCCGCCTGTATAAACGCCACTTTTTCGAAACTAATAAAGCAAGAGACTTGAAAATTTGCAAATATCTTTTTATGAGCATAAATGCTAAAGGGCCAAGATACGGTTTCTACGCTTATAAGCGTGCTTAGCAATCGATAAATTTGGTAAGAGCTGGCGTTCCCCAAAAAACTGCATCTGCGGCTCACCCACCCATTCCGCTTCAGCTGCCTCACCAAATCGTTAAGAACGGGAATTCGTGTATCTTTCTCAGTTTTAAAGCTCGAGTCAATAAACTTGATAAGAAGATAGCATACCAATAGACAGAGAGATGGACATTGCTTTTACTCACATCATGGTGTCTAGGTTTAAGGGGAATAATTTGATTTATCTATTCTATAACAAACATTATAGCCAATGTTTGTTTTCAAGTGGAGTGTTTTTCTTTATGATGTTAAATCAGTGCTCCAACGAATCGAAAAGCTTTTCCATTTCTCTGGCTTAATGCAACAAAGCGAAACTAATCATAATAAAACATATGCCAAGTAACATTATAACAATAATTTGAGTTCTTTCCGGAGATAATTTGCGTCCATAATGCAATATAGTAAACCATAGTAAACCATTATACACATAGAGAAACAATCATATTTAAACCATTTTTAAAAGTCGTCAGAAATTCCGAGTCGCAGCTGAGAATAGCAAATAGCAATTCTTCCCACAACTTGGGAAATGGGAAGCTTGACTGGATTGACAAAAATGGTTCGACTTAATGTCGTTTTAGCACCTGGCAGTGCTTGGAACGTTTTTGAACCGGTTGTGGTTTGTGGCGCAGGGACATCGAGTGAGTTCTTAGCGTGTTAAATAGTCTGGAACGCAGTTGCACTTACGTTCGGTTCTGCGGCTAAATCAAATTTGAGATTGGCGCCAAATTGATTAGAGCTCAGACTGAAACGTATCCCATTGCTCACGCTCAAAAAACCGGATGAGCGGGGCCCGGAATTGTAAGCTTGTTGTTCATCAAGCATAGCTCCTCACTGATTCAGTTTATTATGGTTTTTGGGTGTTGTTTTAAATTTGTATTTATTTTATTTTTTGTAATATATTTGACATTTAAGAATGAGACAATGCACCCAGTTTAATGGCAAAACAATTAGGAAGGAATTTTTCGTGGCGACAATTTGTTGTCGTTGGAACGAGCCGACTGCAATTTATTGTAAGTAAGCATTCTGGGCTTGCCCTGAATTAAGTTATTAACATAAAGCAATTAAATACCTCGTACTTGTATGAAAGTAAAAGGGGTTCATTAAAATGTGTTAAAAGTTGTAAGCAGATTCAATAGATTATAGGAATGTACAAATATTCTCTGCCTAGTATCTGAAAATATAAAGAATATACTCGAAGCAACAATAAATTTGAGTAATTTACTTCAAGGTAACATTCATTTTAAGAAGCTTCTATGTTTACTTTAAAAAGTCTTCTTAAAAATTGTTTTACATTATATGTTATAAAAAAATTCTTCCTAAAATAGTTGTACATTCTATGTTATAAAAAGGCGGTCATAAACGATATAAGTACACTGGTATTCATTTAAGGTTATTGAACTTATTCAAATCGATCGAAATGTAATCTTTAACAGGGTATATTTAAATCAATCCATCATACTTGTTTATGTTTTAAATTGCATGTATTTGACTTTAAATTTTTTCAGGCCATTGCCAAATGGTGCAAGCTTAACAACATCTCGCTGGTGGTGGTAGGACCAGAAGATCCGCTAGCGTCAGGTCTGGGTGATGTATTGCAGAAGGCCGGCGTTGCATGCTTTGGGCCCGGCAAGCAGGGCGCTCAAATTGAGGCGGACAAAAAGTGGGCGAAGGATTTTATGCTGCGTCATGGTATACCCACGGCACGCTACGAGAGTTTTACAGATGTGGCCAAGGCCAAAAAGTTTATACGCAGGTAACCCCCCGAATGTTAGAAGTGTAGCGCTTCAATCTGGCCTGGTCCAAGATACATATAAACCTGTCAGATTTAAGAACTTAGCTTTAACATGGCTGTAACTTTGTCGTAAAACTGTCACATTTGTATTTTTTAATATTGAATTTAGCTTATTTATATATAATATTTGTTTCATTAACTTTTAAAATGAAATATATTCAAATTCAAGTTCACTTTATAGTTACTAGTCATATAAATATTAACTTTGTACCAATTTCAATACAGGCAAACCTGGATAGTGTGAACAAAATTGTAAAATTTGTTAACACAATCCCGTTTGTTCACACTATCCAGATCTTTTTTTATTTTGTTAATAAATATATATATATGAATACAGCTTAGTTAAATAAATCATTTAGTTTGTAGTTTTTAATCAAATACTTAAAAATAAACAAAATAAAATCCATTTTCATGAAAATGTATTAATGAAAACTTTTTAACTTGCATGTATAATTTTAAAAAAATTAAAAATCGTCATTTACTCTTCTTTACAAAATTTCCATAGATGGTTTTTTTGATCTGTTTTCTAAAAAATATTACAATGTTCACACTACACATGTTTTGGCTCACAAAATATTTTGTTCACACTATCCAGTGTTCACAGTATCCTGGTTTGCCTGTATTATATAATATTATTTATTATTGTTTTTTTTTTACATCTTACTTAATATTTTTATACCCTGAACCCATAAAATGGGTAAGATTTATAGCCATGTCCGTCTATCTGTCTGCATGAACGCGTCGATCTCAAAGACTACAAGAGCTAGATACTTCAGATTTTGAATATAATTTCTCCTGTATCATAAGCAGAACAAGTTTGTTTCAGATTATCGATAACTACGCTGGTTTCCGATATACACATCGAATCGATTACAAAAAATATCGAATTTGAAAAATGTAAAAATTGGGGATTAATAATGGGTATCGATAGAACTTTTCTCAAAATTTCGTCCAAATCGGCTAAGAAACACCGGAGATTTCGTAAAGTTAAGTCAGTTATTAGTGTTCTTTAAATTGAACATCATTTGAAGCATACTTTTAGGGCGCAAGGAGTAAAACATTTATTGCAACTGGGTTCAGGTTATCTTCTAGACGGGCTCTCCCGACTAGAGCCTTCTTACTTGTTTTTTAAGATCTGCCCATCTAGAAAGAACGATTTAACACATTAATACATATTTGAAAATTAATTACAAATATTTGATTCATTTTAACCATACACATACATACAATTCTTACACTCTTCATTTGCAAAATTCTTCTGCGTTAATGTTATTACTATTAATGTTGTTGTATTAATGTATTAATGTTAATACGTTGACACATTTAATTTAACATATAATAAACTTTAAACACCTACTATTTTGACTAATAGCGCACCTTACCCTGCTTTGGTGGTGAAAGCAGCTGGCCTGGCAGCAGGAAAAGGCGTTGTGGTGGCCGCCAATGTGGAAGAGGCATGTCAGGCAGTCGATGAAATTCTGGGCCAACTTAAGTACGGCCAGGCGGGTGCCACTCTGGTCATAGAGGAGCTGCTCGAGGGTGAGGAAGTCTCTGTTCTGGCATTTACCGACGGCAAAACTATTCAAGCTATGCTGCCCGCTCAGGACCACAAGCGTCTGGCCAATGGCGACACCGGACCCAACACTGGTGGCATGGGCGCCTACTGTCCTTGTCCCCTCATCAGTAAACAAGCGCTCGAGTTGGTCCAGCGCGCCGTGCTGGATCGTGCTGTCAAGGGACTGATTCAGGAGCACATCACCTATCAGGGTGTGCTTTATGCAGGTCTCATGCTCACGCGCGACGGTCCACGTGTTCTCGAGTTTAATTGTCGCTTTGGTGATCCTGAAACGCAAGTGATACTTCCACTTCTGGATTCTGATCTGTTTCAGGTGATGCACTCCTGCTGCAATGGCCAGTTGGACAAGCTCTCCTTGCAGTGGCGCACTGATCTGAGTGCTGTGGGTGTTGTTTTAGCCAGTGCGGGGTATCCGGAAACGTCTACCAAAGGATGCCTAGTAACAGGTAAAGCAAAAATACAAGCAAAAAGCCTATTGCTTAACTTATTCATAGGCTCACCATAGACTGCATTGTCCGTTTCTCCGTTCGTATACTCGCAGCTTTTGTTTATCCACCCTTCAAGCTAGAGACGTGAAACTTTCCAAATATCTTTATCTATGGCCGAGAAAACTGAAGTGTCAAGATTGGGGCTTTACGATTACTAGGGGTCTGGAAAATCGATAAATTCCATAACCCAAAATCGATAAATCCACCTATTTTGCACATCCTTACAGCTACAGCTACCAAATTTATTGAGAGAGAGACTACTAGCAACCCACAAAAACATCATCAACCCACCCTTCCGCTCCCAGCCCCCCCACAGTTTAACAAAAAAAATGCCCATATATTCTACAGTTTTTGAGCTAGAGCCATCAAATTTGGTGCCAAGATAGGTGTTGACGATCCCCAACCAAATTCATAAAAACTTTGGATGCCACGCCCATCTATAATGCCCTAGCCGCCCTCAACCGCCCCAACGCTTCGCTAAAAGCGGTAGTGCGTGTATCTTCCATAGTTTTTGAGCTAGAGTCACAAAATTTGGTATGAGGATAGCTGTTGACATGATACACAGATGTACAGCAAAAATGTTGATGCCAAGCCCCCTACCGCCCCCAGCCGCTACCTTTAACAAACTTTGAGCTAGAATCACCAAATTTCGAAGGAAGATAGCTTTTTGGCATCCCCATCTGCACCAGACAGTCTTTGAGGCAGCGTACACCCCTGCCGTATCCGCACCCCTTTGCAATTAGGTCTCTTTTAATCTGTTTTATTACTGGTATCGAGTATACCGACTGCAAAGTTTCTACTTGTTTCTTACTGGTATCGAGTATACCTTGTTTTAAATGGATTGCTGTTGTTATGAAAAGAACAAAACAATTCAACTCTTGGTATTCTAACGTTCTTTAACTTTTTTTACTCGTATTAGTTATCAAGGTGTACACATTTTTTACGTACATTAAATATTATTGATAAATTGATATATATGAACAAGAAATAAACTAATTATCTTTATAATTATGTAATTCCTTTTAGGTCTTCCCGATGCTAATTCTGAACATCAACTGATCTTTCACAGTGGATTGACCGTAAATAGCAAACAAGAACCGATGACCAATGGTGGTCGCGTGCTTATCGCCGTTGCATTGGATGCCAGCTTAAGGGAAGCCGCAGCTAAGGCAACCAAGCTGGCAGGAAACATAACTTTTGCTGGTGCTGGAGCTCAATATCGCACTGATATTGCAAAAAAAGCGTTTAAAATGTAATATAGACTGGTCAACACGAAATAATGTTATTCAAATGCCAATAATTAACATTAAACAATATGGGAAGTTAGTGATTATTTTGAACACATAATTTGCTTATTGTTTTAAATACTTATACTTAATTATTTATTATCAACTATGAAAAGCTGACATAAAATTAAACTAAAAAAAAATAGTTAAAATAATAAAATTTAAATTTACTATTATACTTAAGGCTTAGCGTTCAAAAAATATCTAAAAAGTTAACGGTAAGGCTCTTGGAAATTCAATTTGTGGCGTGGATTGGGAAAAAACACAGAAAAAAACCAATCAGATCAGCGTTAGACTAGTATTTTAGATAAAGAAAAAAAAAATAATTGATAATTTCTTCTAAACATAAATTTGTTCGCAAGCGCATGTGAATTATAAGTACATAAATTTTGTTTTTATTTTTTTTTTTTTCATCTATGTGGAGTAAGATTAGAGGAACTTCAGCGGCATTATGTTTTTCAGTTAATAATATACATAATACTCATTTACTTTTCACTTCTTTTTTATGCTTTTTACAAAGTATTTTTATTTTTATTTTTGATCGGTTCTTAGGTCGCCGGCTTCATCGCTTAGCTACAAGGACAGCGGCGTTGATATCGATGCTGGCGATGCTTTGGTGCAACGCATTAAACCACTCTCTCGTGGCACTCAACGGCCCGGTGTTCTAGGTGGTCTGGGTGGATTTGGTGGCCTGTTTCGCATTAGGGACCTCTGCTACAAGCAGCCAATCATTGCTGAGGTCACACAGGGAGTCGGGGCTAAAATACAGTTGGCTCTGCAGAATGAACTCTACGATCACATTGGATACGATCTCTTTGCCATGTGTGCCAATGAACTGCTTGAGTTTGGTGCAGAGCCGGTGGCATTTCTAGATTACATTGCTTGTGGCAAGCTGCAGGTTTCACTGGCCGCACAGCTAATCAAGGGCATGGCCGACGGCTGTCGGGATGCGCGTTGCGCTCTTATAGGTGAGACGTGTTTTTGCACAGTTGTCTAAGAATATCTTAAAATGTTATCCTTACAAGGAGGCAAGGGGGAAAAAATTCATAACAAAAGTTAACTAGAATGTCTGACACAAAAATTAAGTGTCATAATGTTATTCCTTTATCTAACTTCCCTTCTAGGTGGTGAAACCGCAGAGATGCCAACGCTTTATAAGCCTGGACAGTACGACATGGCCGGTTACTGTGTGGGTATGGTGGAAGAGTCACGAGTTTTACCTCGCTTTGATAGCTACCAGTCGGGTGACCTGCTGGTTGGTCTTCCCTCTTCTGGGCTGCACTGCGCTAGCTTTAATGAGCTGCTCACTAAACTGTCTGCTGATGGTGTGAATCTCCAGGATATTGCTCCCTTGGCAACGGAACATGGCCTGAGTCTTGCTCAAGTGCTGGGCATTCCAACGCGTCTCTATGTGCAGCAGGTCCTGCCACATCTGCAGGCTGGTGAAATTAAGGGCGTGGCACATGTAAGCCACGGACTTTTGCACGATGTGGGACGACTGCTGCCCGAGGGATTCGAAGTTGTAATTGACTTTGGTGCGGTGCCTGTGCCTCAAATCTTCGGCTGGCTTGCTGCTCAACTTAAGTTGAGAGCACAATCGTTGTTGGAGCGGCACAATTGTGGCATAGGAATGCTACTCGTCCTGCCCAAATCGAGTCAGCTATGGTGTTCTGCGCTGCCCGGTGCGAAGGTCTTAGGAGTCCTGCAGCAGCGTGAGCCAGGGACAACCGCGCCACGCTTACAAGTGCGCAACTTTGAGGAGCAGCTGGAAGAATTGGCATCGCCATTTGGTGGTCTGGGAACCAATCAGCTGCCACGTGAGCTTGTTGAGCAAAAGCAACGCGGCTTAGCTACTCGCGAGGATTGTTTTCAAAACGATGCCGGACGAAGATTGACCCGTCTCCCCAGTCACTACACGGATCCCATACTCGTTCTGGGCACTGATGGGGTTGGCACCAAGCTCAAGGTCGCCCAGCAAACGTTACACAATGGCAGCGTTGGCATCGACCTGGTCGCCATGTGTGTCAACGATATACTGTGCAATGGCGCCGAGCCCTTTAGTTTCTCTAGCTACTATGCGTGTGGCAAGTGGCAACAGCAGCTGGGCGATGAAGTCGCAGCAGGAGTACTCGAAGGTGCCAGGCAGGCGAACAGCAGCTTTATTGGTAAGTAAGAGTGCTTAATTCTATGCGGGGGAAACGGATTTAAGGCTAAAAGTTAAGCTTAACGAACTAGCTTTAAAGAAAGTCGGTAAAGAAAAGAAAGGGATAATTTAGTAACGTATTTTATTATTATTATTATATATAAAGCTAGATTAAAGTTATATACTTAGTACCTAACCTAAAAATTGTAGCATCACAGATGATAAATTATTTTAAGTTATAGATAGTGTAGCAGTTTTGAGGCTTTTAAGTATTCTTCTAGTGTAGGATTGGCTAACATTTCAATGGAATCTTTATGTTGAAAAATTTGTAGTCGGTGATTTGTGAAGGTTGGGCATTTGGTTAGTATGTGTTTAATGGATGTGTTTGTGTTCGTTGTGCAGAAGTTGCATATGTTCGATAGGTTATTATTCATGTAGATTTGGAGAGTGAGTTTGCTATGTCCAAGGAGTAATCGTGTAATTTTCGTTTGTGTATATAGTGATATATTGTCTTGTAATATTGGTTTTGTTAATTTATCTGTAGCTTGATGGGTAGTGCCTAAATGTTGTCACCATGTTGAGGTTTAATTTATACGGTTTCTTCTTTGTTGTGCTTACTTATTTTTATTAGTTTTGTGATATCGGATGTGTTGTTATTTTGGGTGTATATGAGGGAATACTTTGCAGCGTTTTTTGCATGCTGGTCTGCTATTTCATTGGTTAACGTAATATTGTTGCCTTCTATTCATAAGTCTCTAGGGATTTCAATTTTATGTTTAATTGAAAACAAACTTAATCAGCCTTTTTGATATAGACATTTCCTTCTGTCTGCCCGCGCATATGAGCACGTTGATTTCAAAGACAATAAAACTTAAAGACAATACTGGTTTTCTTAATAAAAAATTGAATAACTTCATCCCCTTTCAGATGGCCATATAGCCGCAATGCCATTGATCTACGGGCCCCAGGTCTATGATTTGGCTGGCTTTGCGTTGGGAATCGCAGAGCGTTCGGGAATATTGCCACGTTTGGACGACATTCAGCCGGGTGATGTGCTAATTGGGTTGCCATCGTCGGGCGTGCACAGCAATGGGTTCAGTTTAGTGCATGCGGTCTTAAAGAAGGCAGGACTTGGTTTTAATGATCGGGCTCCATTTAGCGATCGAACTATAGGCGAGGAATTGCTGGTGCCAACAAAGATCTATGTAGACTCACTGGTACCGCTGCTCGCACAGTCTGGACACGGCATCAAAGCGCTGGCACACATTACCGGTGGTGGCCTTAGTGAGAATATTCCCCGGGTCTTACGGAAGGAGCTTGCTGTGCGTTTGGATGCTAATGAGTTTCAATTGCCACCGGTGTTTGCCTGGCTGTCAGCAACCGGAAACATTGCTCCAGCTGAGATGCAACGCACCTACAACTGTGGACTGGGATTAATCATGGTGGTGAGTCCCGATCGAGTGGAAGCATTAATGGAGCAGCTTCGCTACCGACAACGAGCTGCTGTTGTGGGTGAGGTCATCCAATGCACGAAGCTGAAGAAATCGCAGGTAATTGTACGCAATTTTGAAGCCTCTCTGAAACGCAGCCAGCAACTTCTGGCGTTGCCTCGTCGACGTGTCGCCGTCCTCATCTCAGGCAATGGCAGCAATCTTCAAGCACTCATTGATGCATCACGCGAATCGTCGCAGGGTTTGCACTCGGAGATCACACTGGTCATAAGCAATAAGGCGGGCGTGCTTGGTCTGGAGCGGGCAGCGAAAGCAGGCATTCAAACGCTCGTCATTTCGCATCGGGACTTTGCTAATCGCGAGGCTTACGATGTGGAACTGATGCGACACCTAGTAGCTGCCCGCACCGACATCGTCTGCTTGGCCGGATTTATGCGTGTGTTGAGCGCACCGTTTGTGCGACACTGGCGTGGGCGTCTCATCAATATACATCCCTCGCTGCTGCCAAAGTATCCTGGTTTGCATGTGCAACAGCAGGCCTTAGAGGCTGGCGAAAAGGAATCGGGTTGCACTGTACATTTTGTCGATGAGGGCGTCGACACGGGTGCCATTATTGTACAGGCTGCCGTACCCATACTCCCTGGCGATGACGTTGACAGGCTCACCGAGCGGATTCGTCAAGCTGAACACTGGGCATTTCCACGTGCTCTGGCACTACTGGCCACTGGCGCCATTACACTCAATGCTGAGGGCAATTGTTTAACTAATAAGCATTAAAAAATACTCTGTTACTGAAGAACATTTCTCGCTCTTTAATTATGAGTAGCTCTAATGATATTAAAAAAATAGTAATAAAATTATATATTTAAAAATTCAATTTGTCCAAATACTTTATTTTAATTATTGGTCCATAAATTTAAGACTATTTCGAAATCGATCGCTTAAAGCTTGACTATTATCACTGAGCAGAAAATAATAATTTTCTCAGTGCTATTATTTAAAGGTGTTCTATGATGGATTCAAAAACTAATTTTTTTTGTTTTCTTGTATTAGAAAGATGTTCAGTGTTGTTGTAAATTTACTTAAAGCTGCAAAAAAGTTGTCTTTAGTTATTTTCAATGAGTTTTTCAACAAATACAAAACCAACTGCAGACTGGTATGGATCGCTACATCCAAGTTAAGAGAAAACTTAGACCTCATAAGAATGAATAAACAAAAGTTAACGTAACGTTAAAATTTGAGCACACTTTCATGTGAAATATCAAAGAGAACCAACCTTGGCAGACAAAATTGACTATCTGCATTCTAAAGCTGTTGGAAGCAGCAACAAGCTATTACCTGTTTTCCCTAAATAAGTAGATAAGCTTAAATAATCATAGCATGAGAAAACGTTCTATTCGGACTGCGGAATACTCTGATACCTGTATGAAAAATACTCGTAGGGCTGATTTAAAAAGATAAGAAAACTTGGTGCAGTTCTCAGTGGGAGTAGTAGCTTTCTCCTTACCAAATTTGGTAACAATAACTGTAAGGATGTGGAAAATATGAGGAACTATAAATTTTCAGCTATATAGGCGTAGAACCCCAATATTGACTCTTTAAATGACCCGTCCATAGAAAAATTAATTCACAAAGTTTCCAGTCTCTAGCTTTACGGGTGTCGACAATAGTTGCGTTCATGCAGATGGATTGCACATAACTAATTAATTCTTTGCCTTCTTTATTTTTATTATTTTTGTTTATCCTTAAATGATCGGGATTTAATTTTGATCTCTTGTATCGTTATCAATTAGTAATCACATTTTTTTTGTTATAGGACTTTACCATAAATCAATTATTTTTTTTAATAAGTTATTAGATTGCTTATTGTAATCGCAATTTAACAACACAACATACAAATTATATGTTTAGTTTTAAAACTATAGATAAATTATAAAAATTCCAAACTCTTCTCTGGTCCTCAAATCAAACCGTCAAAGCTTAGAACTTTCTTTTATAAAGTATATATATATATATATTTATATCTCTAAATTCCAAATAAGCCGTCCTACATAAAAAAAAAAAAAAAAACATTTATGTATGGGAACAAGTAAAAAGATCTAAGTATATAAATGGCCCTTCGAATTTCCAGCGTTTTTAAGAAACATCCAATTCTATTATTTTCTATATTTTTGTTGCTTTCGAGTATTCGGTAGGAGTTATCGAGATGAGACAAGCTTGATTTGCCTTGTGTCATAGTGCTAGACAGGCTGCCTAAGACAGCCGAACTGCTGAGGGTTCAATAGTCCAAATTAACAGCAAACGCTCAGTGAAAAAACCCCGTAAGCAGTGTTTCTTCTATAGTTTATTTGCTCGATGCTTGCGTGTAAAGAAAGGATTTCAATTCTCGAATGTTTGTTCTGTTAGAATTTTGTAATTGATTATAAACTTAATTTCCGATGAGCTAGAGACATGAAATTTGGACTGTAGCTCAGAACTAGATGGCAATGCATGAAAATGAAAAAATTATAATAAGAGAGATTGATGGTGCAATTATCAGGTTTTCAGTTTTTGATTAAATCGTTATTCTAGCCTACCGTCCCCAAAGTGAATTGTCTGACTTGCAGCATAACACCAATATTTTATTGTGCAACAATCATTATTTGAGCATATTGTATGTATTTACATGCGTTCATATCACAAACTGACAATAATATAACAAATTAATGTAATTTCTTTTTGTCTCATAAAAAGATGGAAAATAGATTGACTATAAAGCCTCTCTCATTCGATTGGGTGCTACTATTTCCGCTGTGGACTGTGTGCTGCGGTCGTTTTCTATTACGTGAAAGATCGGTCTCCTGGAAGATGCACTCGGCCAGTTTGTCCATGCGTAGGCGAAAGTACTGATTTTCCAGAATGGGTACAATTAGATTATACTTGTCAATCAGTTTGTTTAATTGCTCCACCTGCTCTGCGTGGGACTGGACAAAATACTGCCATGCAGCCTGTTGCTCTGTATTGGTTAATGGCCAGTCACCATAGTAGATGCGCTCTGTGCGTATTTTTTGCTTGAGCTTGGCAGTCGCTTTCCTGATGTCCCGGCTAAGTGTTATCCACTCGGGTGTAAATCCATTGTCTAGCATTATTTTGTTTAACTTGTGAGTGGTGAAATCCAAGTAGGGATTTTGGGACTGGGCTGAGGAGAGCGGCTTGCCGGCACCGTTCAAATTGTTAAAATCACCCTTGGACATAGCCTCCTGAATGAGATCCTCGACCACACGATCGATGCCATATTTAGTCTTAACGGCATGCGTGCCATAATAGTTGCCACCTTTGTTTTTGCACAGAAGCGTATCTTCTCCAGCAGCTGCCTTTTCGATGCGATGTTCCAAGACCCGTTCTTGCGCTTTCATGGCACGCACTTGTTGATATTGCTTTTGGCGCTGAAATGGAGTACCCAAACCTATACCCTCATTTGATAAATATTGACGATGCTGCGGCGCCGTATGCCTTATATCGAACTCCTGTTCGTCCTCTTCGCATTCGTCTATGTTGCGACGGCTCTTCGAAAACTTTTCCTGCAGCATGCGAAACGCCTCGTCCACCTGCTTAAAACGGTCGTTGCTCGCCTCATCGGTATCCGCATCGGGATGCACACGCTTCACCAAATCCAAATAGGCACGACGCACTGTCTCCTGATCCGCCGACTCGTGTACGCCCAATATTTTAAAGCATTGCTGCCAAAATTGAAAGCGTATTAAATAGTACTGTCATTCTTTAAAGATACCGGGTACACATACCTGATATAATTCTCGTCTTTTAACATGCAGTGCGTGCAATGCACAACGGGTGCCCAGCGGATTAACGAAATTACGAAGATACATATTCGTTATTATATAACTTTATTAAAATTTTCAAACAAATCAGTAAGAATTGATGTATCTGACGCAATAATCAGATAAACATTTATTACTGTTATTCAATAGATGGCAAACGATCAAATCAAAACAAAACAAAATACATTGTATTGAGAGTTCCTGCTAATTTAAATTTAACGCCAACTATTTTATGAATTGACGTAAACCATTTACCGTTTTTATGAACAAACGCAGATAAGCTTTACTTAATTAAAAATACTTTTTAGCAAAGCAAGAAATTAACCTATTCAGCTTAAATACACGCGAATGCTGCTTACATATTCATACTAAGGTGACCAGCGTACTAGCCTATGTTACAAACAACTGTTCTTGTTTACATTTTATAGCTCGCTTAAACTATTTGTTAAAGGAAGTCGATTTAATTTTACATCTTATTATATGTTCGTTAAAAAGGAACAAAACAAATCAAAATAAACTCAAACTTTGACGTTAATCGAATTATTATCGAAGAAAGGTGTGACAACTTTATGGATTTTTTAACAGCCACATTTTTTCACAGTTCACAATTGAAAATTGTGAATTGTACTTTATTTTTTTTTTTTTGAGAATGAGGTTTTTTTTGTTTTATTTTTTCTTTTTACTTTATTGCCTTTTTTGCAACAAGTGGATTTTCTCTATTCAACTACTTGTTGATTTAGGCGGCCAAACAAGAGCGAAGAAGAAACTTTTAAGTATTTGTGTGCGTTTGTTTCATTTCTTTCAAGTCCTGCTTTGTCAACATATTTTTATTATTTTTTCTGTGGTCTTAATTCGAATGTTTATTTATTTGTAGAATTATTGAAACTTACATTATTTTGCTTAGATTTTTAACTTGCTTTAAAATTAAAGGCGGGCGGATGTTTGATTTCGATAAAGCGCTGTTTCAAACTTCTTGCGGATCATCGATAACGGGAACGCAATGTTGCAATTCCAATTTGCTGCAACAAAAATTAATTTTATGGATTTTTTAGCTCACAACATGTGACCACACATAGAAAACAGCTGTATCAAAAAAACTCGTTGCACACACACAACAGCAAAATACGCAACAAAAATTTATATTAATTTGATTTAACTCAAAACGCATAACAAATAATACCAAACGGCAATGTGCCAGTAAAAAGCCACAACTGGTCAAACTTGTGCGAACTATGTGCGAGTGTTATTAACAATAGAAATTGTTAATTTAAGCAGGACACACTAAAATATTTTTCGTAAGTGTCGCAGAATTTACTAGTTGCTGTGTGTGCGTGCCCCACTCATGTGTGTGTGTGCGAGAATCAGTCCGGGAACGACAGTATGTTTGTTTGTGTGTGTCGCGTGTGTGAACGTGTGTGAGTGACTTTGACTGCAATTTGCGTACGTTTTGTTGTTGATTAAATTGCAATAAAAACGTACACTCTTTTAAAGTGAAAACGGCAACAGCAGCGCCATAATGGCCGTAATTCGCTGCTTTGCAGCACTGAAGTAAGAAAAGAGAAACAGAAAATAAAAAGAAATAGCAGCATGTCGTGTAGTTGTGTGTGTGTCTCGTCTCGTCAAAGTGTATGTTCGTGTGTGTGCACAAGTATTTGTGTTAAATAATGTTTAAACTTTTTTATAATTCGAACAAACTTTTATGCGTTTGCAGTTTTACAAAAGGTGAGTAATGTCATGTCAACTAGTATAAACAAAAACTTGACCATGTCAAAAGCTCGTCAAAAGTCGCCTTGCCTACCCCTCTCTCATGCGCTCTACCACTCCGTTGAACTTTATAATGCACGCTCTTAATTTTATCGGATCTCATTTTAATGTAATTTTTGTTGTTGCCTTATTAATTTAATTTAGCTTTGCGCGATTCGCGCGTTTATTGTGAATGTGCAAAGCGCACAAATGTACGTCAAGTGTCAGACAAGACGCTCTTACTGTGAGGTATACTCTCTCTTTCTCTGTATACATCAGTAATGATGAACGAGTGTGTGTGTGCAAATAAGCTTAAGTTGTTTTTGTTTAATCACTTTTAACGAGCAAAAACAAAAACTTTTGTTTTAAACAAGATTGGCAACACGCTTCAGTTCCCACTCGCTGTTCTTATTGCTTTTTACCTTTTTTGCAATATTTTGTATTTGATTAGCAACACACCGAAACACAGATAGCACAAATTCTGATAAGAATTTAATTGTTTGAAACAGACATCCCAATAACTAAGAAAAATACTATGGCGCTGATATGAGTGTTTGATTAAAAACTTTTTAACATTTTAGAAAATTATAGATTTATAAATGTTGTTTAAATCATATCGGTTTGTAAAACGAACATAAGTTTAAAATTTGAAAATAAACAAATAAACAAACAACAAAAAATTGATGTAAAATTGGAAACGACGTAATAATACATAAATTTTTTATTATTATACTGTACCTCTTAGTATGTTGTAAGTTTTGCTATTTGACGGTACCTTGTTGAAAATAAATTTGCAAATAAACCTTTTTTAAGTTAAAAGTAATTTGTTCCGAACGACGTTTCGAAAAATTAAATTCCAAAACAATAGTAAACAAAAAATGAAAACAAAAGCTTGCAAGAAAATTCGTTTGTCGATTTTCGCACGGATTAAGATTCCAATACACAGGCAACACCAGCACTACCAAGCAAAGACAAACACAATTACTTAAAACACACACATACACCTTAGGCGGGCTCTCGCTCTCAATTAGTTTTTTTTTGTGTCTTTCGCTCTCAAACATTCATTCACAATTTTACTGTAGGTTTAAACGAAAGAGTGCACAAAGTGGAATGCGCGGCAAAAAAAAGAAGCTAACATATGTTGTTAACCAAAATTTAGTTGAATTAAAACCCATATGTAAATAATCGATAAGAATGTGAAACTGAAAAAACTTCCTTAAAATGTGTAACTTGTTTCGTTGTTACTCCTGCAATTTGCTTCAGTCTCCGCATTTTCAAAGCAAATGTAACAGAGAAAAAGAAAGCGCAACCCGTAAATAACAGATGCTTAACATACACAATTTGAGTCAACATTTCTCTGTGTCTACATACTTAACAGACCCGGTTAGCAGTTGGCGCCAGTGCTTACATTTCTTTTTTACAGTAACAGTACGTCGTCGCGCCGCATAAGATGTAAAAAGCGATAGAGAGAATCGTAAAATTTTCCATCTTCATGTGCCCGTCATATTAAACGCCATGCGAAATAATATAACAAAATAATATTTGTTTGTGTATCAATTGTTAAACAAGTGCAAAAAGTGCAATGCAATTATGAAAATATATAAGAAAATCAAATGCAAATGCATTTGCAAAAGCAAGTATAATACGTAAGCTGTGTATATTAATTATTTATGACCTATGATAAAGCGCAAAAAAAAAAACAACGCGTCACAATTGCCGTCGCCGCCGCAAGTAGAGCAACGCCGCGTCGCCGCCGCCCCTCTAAACCAACACACACATACATATTCGTTAAAACACAAACACATCCCCACATCTAAATGCGAATATATTCGTACGTATACGTACATATAAATGTGAAATATTTTGATTATAACCTCTTTCGTTCGCAAACTTCCCCTGATATGCGGCGTTTGCAAATGTTATGCAAATTAATTAGTATTTAACAAAAAAATGAATAAAACCAACATCAACCGCAGTAGCATAAAATAAAAATTTCGCTTTCGCTAAGACAATAAAGAAAAACTATACAGAAAAAGTGAAATGCGCAAAGTATAATTGTTAGCACTTAGCGCTAAATAGAGATCTAACGAAACTGTTGACCAGGCGCTCTTAATGCTGTTGCTTATGGTGTTAGGACAAAAGCAAACGCTGAAAAAAAAAACGGTTATGCGTGCGTTGCCCTTTGGGCTGCATATTCCTACAGCAACAACAACTGGTCGCAGCGTATAATGAATGAAAAACTACAAAACAACTGAGCGAAGCCAATTTTCAGTGCTCTCGAATACACAAACACACACACACTTTCAAACACAAATTTAACTTAAAGACAGATACAATAATGTGCACACAAACTCATTTCATTTTGTTGTAATTTGTCTGTTATTTTTGTTTTTAATAAGGTGTGCTTGTACGTTTTATTTAACACCTGCTGGTTTTCATCAACACGAGCTGCTCATTTAAAATATCGCAGCTGTGACGAAATTAGTGGGCAACTTAGGATGCCTTTAACTTGCAATGTAGTTGGCAGCCCTGCCAATGCAGTTGCGATCAACAGCTGTTTGAAAATTACCGCGGCAAAACTAACATTCTTGTTCACAGTCTGTAGTTGGTAGTATTCATGGGAAGATTTAAAGGTGCCTAACAGCTGTTGAGAAGAAATAGCAAAAAGAGGTTGAGTGTTATAGATGTGTTGTTCCTTGGGTTTTTTTTTTGATGTGTTAACATCTATAGGCACGGGCAAGGTGTACTTAAGTATACCTTGGGCACGGGTACCCATTTCTGCCATTTGATAATACATGCAAACAATGCAGCGTGCCGCGCTGCAACGTGCTCGACCGACGAACAAATTTAGAGTACAATGCTGGACTGACGAACAAATTTAGAGTGCCGTCGTAGACCGACTGCAAAATTTCATATACATATTCGTCTGAGTATGATTGTATTGGTGTAGCGGCAGAGAATAACTGAAAAATACAAAGTCTTGCTAACGATGTATCCAAGTTGGAAGGGTAGTATAAACTTAATATGAACTTTGTGCAATTGAATAGCAAAACTTGACATTCTTTAATATAATTTCAATTCTACATGTTTGTTTATACTCTAGCGTTGTTTATTGTTTACATTTTAGCATAAACAATATATATATTAAAATCATATATTAGAGTTTTCATTGACAATTATTGAATATTGGTTCAGGGGGTATTTACTCTTTGTGCAGTTTATTTGTTTGGAGAGGCGTCGGGTCAGCGGACAGCAAGAACGGTAAAAAGTTGTTGGTACATATTGTATGAAAGTGCGTTTGAAACATATATTTCTTGCTGTGCCTGCTTATCGAGATTTTTGTTATTTTTGATATTTTTCCTTTTTCTGTGTCGGCGGCAAACGCGCGCTTACATTTACATATGTACCAATGCACTACAGAAAACACTTTCGTAATTTGTGTACATCTTTGCATAACTGTATGCCAATTATTGTTAGAAAGTTTCATGGGGTAAAAATTGGGAAGAGTATGTATGATCAGCAATAGCAAAACTGATATTTGACTGCCTTGGAAGACAAAATCTTGTTGTTTTATTGTTTTATTTTACTCGAGCGCAATAATGGGGGAAGAAAAATAGTTTTGTGGACAAGTGCTTGCAGAAGCCTAGTTTTTAGCTCAAGATACTTGGTTGGCTAGGTGCATATCAGTTGCTAGTCCAAGTGTTTTGTGGGGTAGGACAGGTATTAAAAGGTCATAGATTACGTAAGGCAGGCAAGCTATCGTTCATATCCAAGAAACTTATTTATTGCAAAAATGAACAGGCTTCTGCAAATACTTCTCCTCTATTTATTTGTTGGTATGTTTCTTTGTTTGTGTGTTTTAATCGTAGTTAAATGTGATGAAAGAAATTAGAAGTTGAGTTAGAAGTTCTAACTTAAAACAACCAAAATCAACAATAAAGACTTCTCTCTCTTTTTGTCTTCCAAGGCAGTCAAATATCACTTTTGCTGCTGCTCATCATACATAATCTTCCCAGTTTTTCCTTTATGACACTTTCTAACAGCCCTTGCTATACAATAATGCAAAGATGTACACAAATCACGAAAGTGTATTCAGCGATGCATTTGTAAAGGTCAGTTGCCGAAAACTCGGAATAAAGTAAAGTAGAATAAAAGAAATAGACAGAGAAACTGGAGAAAGGAAAACTAAATTCACTAAACTATTCTTTTCTTTTTTATGCTAATATATAGCAATCAAACATGTACAAACGGCTGTTAACACATCGCTCGTCAGTTCTAACACTCATTAGCTTTTTTATTTGTCGTTGCATAGTGTTTTGTCGAACTTTTAAGTATTTGGGATCCGTTTTGAAATGCTGTTTTAACCATTTTTTTAATTTCCAGAACTAATAAAAAACTAAACTTAAATCGCCTCAACAAAAAGCAATAAATAAATAACTTGATAAAAATTTATATTAAAAACGAGCAAAATTAAACCAAAAAAGAGAACTATATTTAAAATTCGTAGTTATTAACTTTAACAAAAAAAAAATAACAAACGCATAACATTTATGAATCCAATACTTCATAAAGCCTATACAAATACGCCTTCCAATAGTAATATACTTATATTGTACAATATACCGTTATATATATACATGCATAAAATAAAATAAAAAAAAATAAAAAAAATGGAAAGAATCAGCAGCTGCTGACGCAACTCGGCTTTATAGTTTATGAAAAGTGCGTTTATTCTTACGATGCAATCAAATCATTAAAATATTAATAGGTTATACCGTATAAACATTAATTATACATACAAATATACATACATACATTTATTTCGTATAACAACGAAAAGAAGAATTCAATAAATTATCAGCTTGCTTACAAAAAAAAAAATATTATAAAAAAAAATCAACGCAATTACTTTAGCAAATTTACTTTAATATACAGAAAATTTATATATAACAAGTGCAAATTAAGAAAAAGGCAACTGAACTTTTTATATGCGCCCAAGTGCTTAAGCAACAACAAAACACCAATATCAAAAAAAGAATTATTATAATATATATATATATATATATATATATATATGCAACAAAAACCTCAATCAACATAGAAAATCAAGCAATATTACCCATAAATAAAATTTAATACTAAATACAAAAATAAAATTATTGGATATTAATTCTTAAATGTTAACAAACAAACAACAACAACTAAGCCAGCAACCTGCCAATATCAAACCTAAACAAAAAAAACTCATGCAGCGCCCATCAGTTATTGACAGCTTTAACTTCCCCACAATAGCTGATGCACAACAACAACAACAGAAGCAACAATATATACGGCCAAAGGCAGACGGATGCAACTCGGTGCCATTTATCGCCGCAGTTCTCAAATTCACTGGAGTTTTTGTTACTTCCTCGCATTAACATTTGGATTAGTCCCCCCCTCCCCAACCCCATCACTCCTAGATCCCCCACAACCACACTGAGAGGCACTCATGAAGGAACATTAAGTGCAACACTATACTGAACAACAACACCAGCAGAACATGGATATTCGTATGAAAAAACTAACGAAACCACGGTGAGTACAATTATAAAGATTTTTCAATATCGCTTGAATTTAATTTAAATATCGCATACTTATATAAAACATTACCTGTACAATATTTTATAATTATTTATAGTTTTATAATACTAGACAAAAAGGAAAAGAGAATCCATTAAAAAATACGTCAATATGCATTCAATATAAAAATATTTTTCAATCATAGAAACGCCGAAGCTTTATATGAGGGAGTACTAGAAAGTTTGTAAAACTACTGAAATGTTGTTTAACTTTGATGTCTGTTTTTTCTTATTACCATGTACGTATACGCAGTGGCAGAAAAAAGCCTTTGTACTTCTATAAGTTACCAATAACAACAAAGTTCGACCCTGCAGCTTGAACAACCGTCTCACTTTTACTTGTTAGTTGCGTTGAAAAATAATGGCATAATCGGATTGATTTATGGTATCGGAAAAATATTTAACGTCAGAATTTTAACGGTTGACTTTATCTGTTCAATAATTTCTAACCGAAAAGTGTGCCGCAGCTTAACATCAAATTTTTTGTCTGGATATCAGTAATATAAAATAAACTGGCCTAAAACTGTTATATTAAAAGAAATAAGTCTCAGTTGACTTAAAATCTAACTGTTCCGAATAAAAATAATGTCTACTTGTTCGTCTTATTTGGTATGCAGATTTTTAACGTTGTTAGCTGCTCTGATAACAGTCATAAGAAGGTTGTAGAAATGAAAAAACTTGAAGATTTTTGTACTTCGGTTGAGGTGGACACTTGGTTAAGGGGAGGAAATCCGCAAACTTAGCCAGAAATCTCTCTTTTTCATCCCTCTCATCGTCTAGCACATTCTGCTTATGTCAACTCGTCTCTACAATTTATTGACAGTGGGATATGTATGTATGTATATAGCATGGGACAATCAATTTAAAGTAAGGTTTGTTATGTTAAATCCAAACGATAATCTTAACAATTTTAGTAAAATTAGCTACAATTTAGCAGTTGCTAAAATAGCTACATTTTAGCAGTTGCTAAAAGGCTCTTCAATAAAAATCAGACGAAATATATACCCACACAAATGCTTTAAATTCTGGTATGTTTAATGTGTATTTGGAAATTTGTTTTTGTGCAGCAATTGCTTGGTAGTTACATCTAGCGATTTATTGTCCACAATGAGCACAGCTGACGTAGTCAAAATTATGCAAACAAAGTTTAGTCAAAATTATTAACTTACAATTGAAATAAAGAATCATATTAACATCTGAAAGTAAGTTAAGATACATACCTAAGTTTTAAAAGTATACGTTGAAAATCTAGCAAATTGAACAAAAATTGAATGGTCCTGACATTTGTTGCGTGATTTGGGACAAACCCAATCAGATCAGCGGAAGATTAATGATTGAGGTGTCAAACGAGACAAAAGAATAAAGCCCGTTATAGTCAGAAGATATAACACGAAATGGTTCATAAATTAAATAGTTGCTCGAGCAACGATCAAGTCTAAGCGGTAATAAGTTACGGTAGATCTAATTCTCCATTAAGTAGATTAGTGATAAAAACTATTCCATGCATAATTATACGGTTCAACAGAAAAGGAGGATTAATTAAAAGAAGTCTACTTGAATAAGGGAGCAGGTCTACTCCAGAAACCGAGCAAATAGAATAAATTTCTTCTGCAGAGATTCAATTCTATCCTGGTGAATCCCGTATTGCGGGGACCACACACAAAATCGGGATGTATAAAGCGTTTTAGTGGTGTAGAAACCATTAAACTCTTTCGACCAACGATTGATGAAGCTTATGAAATTAATGGCCATATTAATAATCGACGATATTTGAGAATCTAATTTTAATTTACTATCAAGAGTGATGCCTAAATCATTAGTTTCGAAATGTGGGCAAGTGGTAAAGCATCAAGCAAGTAGTCAGCAGTATGTGGAGTACTTCTACAAAAAGACATAACTTTACAATTGGAACAATTTAACTTTAGTAAGTTATAACGGCACCAGGCCGACAGTGCACCCACAGCACAGCGAAGCATCATTATAGGTGAAACATAGCTTCACATCATCAGCTAATATATGAAAACCAGAGTTAGTAATAACAGCTGGAAGTTCGTAATAAAGACATTAAATAACAATAGTCCTAGGTGACTCACTTGGGGAACACCAGAGGTAACAATAATAGATTTGGATACAGATGATTTAAAAAATACTTTTTGTGTTCGCCCACACAAGCCTCGAAATCCACGACAAGAGCTTTGCTGGAATTCCAATGATATTTATTTTTTGAAGCAACAAAGAACGACTAACAGAATCAAATGCCTTACTAAAATCTGTATATACTTCGCGGTCAGTTTGCATATTGCATCGAAACCCTTTGATAAAAAGCGAGGTGAATTCAAGAAGGTTTGTTAAAGTAGATCTTCGCCTAACAAAAACGTGTTGAGCCACATATGTGTTGCAATTAAGAGTATATAATTTTTTCAAAGTCATTCGGAATGGAAGATAACTTGGCTATACCCCTATAGTTTTTAACGTTTGACTGAGAAGAATTTTTAATGGAGTGGAATAATAAAACATTCCTTCAATATACCAGGAAACACAGCTAAGTCAACCGACAAGCTAAATAATTTATCTAAGGGTTTACAAAGTGAAACCGCACAATATCTAAGTATACAACCTGGCACTCCATCTGGACCAGGCAAGTAGCCGGGTTTGATAGAGTAAAGCTCACTAAGCAGCGTACACTCAGTAATAACTGGGACATAAATGCAATTTGACGTTTGAACTTAAAAAGGATAGGAATTATTGCAACTATATAAACTCGATGAGTAAACTGAATGAAAATACTCAGATAATACTTGTATTATCGAGGTAAACAGACGATAGCAAGCATGAAGATTTACGGTTTGAGTTAACAAATTTATAAAACTGTTCAGAGTCACGGGAAAAGTTTAATCTACAACGATATAGATAATATTATAACAGGAAGTGTTAACAGAAATAAAATAGAGGGGGTACTCTACTAACAGTACTGCAATCAGAGTCCGAAGTAAATGTCAAATCTAACATTCTACCATTGCAATCATGCAGCCTGCTAACTTGCGATAAGCCTAACTCCATAAGGCCATCGATAAAATCATCAGAAGTGGCTGGTAATTGCGCTGAAGATGTGTCATTCACAGACCATACAACTTGTGGCAAATTAAAATCATTAACTATTAAAAGTTGATCCATATCCATCAACAACGACGACACAAGTTGCAGGGCATTCAGATGGGATATGTAAATGTTATTTGCGGAATGGGGAGGAGTATAGAAAAAAATGTAATAATGTAATATTTTAACACATAGAAACTTTATATCCGGAAGATCGTCAGAATAAATCTGTTCACAGTAAATACCAGATCCAACAGAAATGAGAACACCGCCCGCATTGCCGGAGGTGCGATAGCATCTGTTCAAGTTTTACTTATTAGAAAAAACAGAACAGTCAGATATAGCAAGTTTTAACCAGGTTTCTGTGAATGCAACTATTTGTGAATCGAAGGATAAGCTGTTAACATATAGTTTAGCAAGTTGCTAAGGCCCCTAACATTTGATAGGCAAAGTTAACTACTTCTGTTAGTTTTTCGCCGCCGAAGTTGAGGCAACAGGGTGCTAACAGGCGGTGCACTACTGATCCTCATACGATTATTTTTATTATTTCGGCTATTCACATACTCCTTTACAACGAGCTGCGGCGGCCTAAACTTTTCAGAACAAATTGTCGAGAAAAGTTCGCGTGGAACACTCAATTTGAAAGAAGATATGGTTTGGGCTTTTTAAAATTTAAACTTTTCAACAGCAATAAGTGGGGAGTCTGTTTTACTCTGAACGCAGTCAATAACATCCAATGAAATGTCGGATGCTAGCCTAGACACGAAAATACATTTATTTAAGGGCACAGCAACAAGAGGCTTGTGGGCCCCAGTTGTACCTACAGTAGGATTAATAAGCACACAAGCTGCAACGGAAAGCTCAGAGGTTAAGTTATTAGGTGAAAGATTATTGTTGGGATTTCTTGCCGGCGAGTTTAATAACATTAACGGACTAGCAATTTGACCCGTTTGGTGATTAATGATTGGTACCTAATGGGGTTTGGTGACCAATACAGGAGGGACATTGAGCGGATTAAGCCCCGAAGTCTTTTTACGCTTCGAATCACTCAACAACTTGCCAGTTTTGAAGATCGACTCCAACGAGGTATTTAGCTTATTAAATGCAGTGTGCATTGTTTTAAAAACTACATAAGTCTCTTGAATCGAGTAGACTCCTTCTCCACCTCATTACAGGTACCACAATACCATTTAAGGCCTGTGTCTGCAACTAAGCAGTCCCGTATTTTGGCCGTAAAGCCAGAACATTTCATGTGTATCACATTGTCACATAATCTAATAACTGGGTTATCAATTTTACATTGAACCTGGCCACTAACAATATCTGATTAAGTATCGGATGCTAGCCTAGACATGAAAATAAATTTATTGTGAGGCAAAACAACAAGAGGCTTCTGAGCCCCAGCTGCTCCAAACAAAAACTATTGAACCGGAAAACTCATGCATAGGATCGGTGTTAACGTTATAAGTGGAACTTTTTTCCGGCTAAATACCATTAATGGGCTAGCAGTGGTAGGATTACTGCTAGTCAGTAGAATGGCTTGGTGGGCAAGACAGGTGGGACAGTAGGCAGATAATAACCCGAAGCTTTAAACCTATGTGAGTCTGTCTTATGTATTGGAATGTTAGCTTCACCATACCATTAAAGGACTGTGTCCTTGATTTTGGCAGTAAAGCCAGTACATTTAATGTGGATCATGTTGTCACACAACCTACATTAAATAAAATCTTGATTGCTCGTTCCAACCGTTTAACATTAATTTTTGCTGCAGCAAACAAGCATATTATAATACATATGTGAATAATTTGATTCATTATTTATTATTATGTACGTATGAACGTATCAATGCAATCAAAACGATAAAACGGTAAGAATCGAGAGATAGTGAGAGCGGGAGAGGACTGATGCTGAAGAGCGAGAGCATTACAAGCTGCTTGGAATTAGTAGATGAAATCACAGAATATGCAAATGCAAATACATATAAGTATGTATGTGTATGTTTCCTTTTTTTAGGCACTGCATAACTATTTTCGTGCTCGCAGCTGTATTGTATTTGTTTTATTCTGCTCTAAATATGTAATCGCCAAAAAAAATCATAAGAAAAGTAATGTTTCGAAAACATTTTTGACCATAGTTTAGCCAACAATAAAAGTTGTTTGCCCACAACCCAAAAACAGAGACTCTTCTTAACTTTGCTGATAAAATTGAAATTTTATGTATGTTCGCAACTTTTTTCCACACCCTTCAAGTTAGAGACTTCAAACTTTGCAAATCTCTTTATCTATGGCATAGTAAATTAAAGTGTCAAGATTGGAGTTCTACGATAACTAGGGGGCTGGCAAATCGATAAACTCGATAACGCAAAATCGATAGATCGAGCTATTTCGCAAGCCCTTACAGCTAGAACTACCAAATTTGGGGAGAAAATAGCTACTACCAACCCCCAAAAAACAGCATCAAAAATTTTGGAGCCACGCCCACCCATACCACCCCCAGCCCCCCGCAGTTTAACCCCAAGAATGCCCATATCTTCTACAGTTTTTGAACTAGACCCATCAAATTTGGTTCCAAGATAGGTGTTGACGATCCCTAATCAAATTCATAAAAACTTTGGATGCCTCGCCCAGCTATACTGCTATACCCTATCCGCCCTCAACCACCCCAACGCTTCGCTTAAAACGGTAATGCGTGTATCTTCCAAAGTGTTTGAGCTAGTCTCAAAATTTGGTAGGTAGATAACTGGAAACGACCCCCCATAAACTGCATCAAAACCCGCAGTTTAAAAACAGAAATGCTAATATCTTTTACAGCTTTTGAGTTAGAGCCACCAAATTTTGTGCCAAAATAGGAGATTATAGCCCCAAAATAAATGCATAAAAACTTTGGATGCCACGCCAATCCATACTGCCCAAGCTGCCCCAAACCACCCCAATGCTTCACTAAAAACGGGAATGCGTGTATTTTCCAAAGAGTTAAAGCTAGAGTCACCAAATTTGGTAGGAAGATAGCTGTTAACGATCCCCAAAAAACTGCATCAAAAATTTGAAACGTTGCAGTCGGACGCACCCGACGGCGGTATACTTGATACCAGTAGTAAAACAGATTAAAAGAGAGCTGATTGCAATGGTGTGTGGATACGGCAGGGGTGTAGGCTGCCTCAAAGATTGTCTGGTGCAGATGGGGATGCCAAAAAGCTATCTTCCTCCCAAATTTGGTGACTCTAGCTCAAAGTTAGAAGAATTTAGTGGATGGTAGGCTGGAGGTGGTATGGGGGGGGGGGGGGTCGTGGCATCAAAATTTTAGCTGAAGATCTGTGTATGTTGTCAATTGCTATCCTCATACCAATTTTGGTGACTCTAGCTCAAAAATAGTAAAATTTGCGGGAAGGGGGGCTGGGGGTTGGTAAGGGGGGGCGTGGCATCCAAACTTTTGCTGCAGATCTATTTATGATGTCAATAGCTATCCTCAAACCGAATTAGGTGACACTAGCTCAAAGTTAGTAGAATACTGGCGGCTGGGGGCTGGTATGGGGGGGTGTGGCATCCATAGTTTTGCTGCAGATCTATTTATGATGTTAATTGCTATCCTCATACCAAATTTGGTGACTCTAGCTCAAAGTTAGTAGATTTTGTCGGAAGGGTGGCTGGGGGTGGTATGGGTGGTGGGCTCCATCCACTTTTTTTTGGGTTTTTTATCACCTATCTTGGCACCAAATTTGGCGGCTCTAGCTCAAAAAATGTGGAAAATATAGGCGTTTTTGATTTCAAAATGCAGGGGGCTCGGTCCAGGGGGGGGGCGTGGCTCCAAAACTTTCATGCAGTTTTTTGGGGCGTCGTTACCAGTTATCTACCTACCAAATTTTGTGACTTTAGCTCAAACACTATGGAAGATACACGCACTACCGTGTTTAGCGAAGCGTTGGGGTGTTTGAAGGCGGATAGGGCAGAATAGATGGGCGTGGCATCCAAAGTTTTTATGATTTTGGGGATCGTCAACACCTATCTTGGCACCAAATTTTATGGCTCTAGCTCAAAAACTGTAGAAGATATGGGCATTTTTAGTGTTAAACTGCGGAGGGGCTGGGGGCGGAATGAGTGGGCGTGGCTCTAAAATTTTTGATGCATTTTTTTGGGAATTGTAAATAGCTATTTTCTCCACAAATTTGGTAGATCTAGCTGTAAGGGCTTGCGAAATAGCTGGATCTATCGATTTTGCGTTATCGAGTTTATCGATTTGCCAGCCCCCTAGTTATCGTAGAACTCCAATCTTGACACTTTAATTTACTATGCCATAGATAAAGAGATTTGCAAAGTTTGAAGTCTCTAGCTTGAAGGGTGTGGAAAAAAGTTGCGTTCATACAGACGGACAGACGGACAGACACCATGACGGACATTGCACAAACCCAATATACTCTTTACCTTCGGTGTTGAGTATATTCGCACGCCCTTACAGCTATAATTACCAAATTTGGGGAGAAAATAGATACTAACAATCCCCAAAAAACTGCATCAAAAATTTTGGAGCCACGTCCACTCATTCCGCCCCCAGCCCCCCGCAGTTTAGCACTTAAAATGCCCATATCTTCTACAGTTTTTGAGCTAGAGCCATAAAATTTGGTGCCAAGATAGGTGTTGACGACCCCCAACCAAATTCATAAAAACTTTGGATGCCACGCCCATCTATACTGCCCTAACCGCCCCCAACCGCTCCAACGCTTCGCTAAAAACTGTAGTGCGTGTATCTTCCATAGTGTTTGAGCTAGAGTAACAAAATTTGGTAGGTAGATAACTGGTAACGACCCCCCGAAAACTTCATCAAAGTTTGGGAGCCCCACCCACCCATTCCGCCCCCAGCCCTCTCGCAGTTTAAAAACAGAAATGTTTATAGCTGTTACAGTTTTTGAGCTAGAGCCACCAAATTTTGTGCCAAGATAGGTGATTACAACCCCCCAAAAAAGCAAAAAAAAACTTTGGATGCCATGCCCATCCATAATGCCCAAGCTGCCTCAAACCGCCCCAATGCTTCACTTAAAACGGGAATGCGTGTATTTTCCAAAACGTTAAAGCTAGAGTCACCAAATTTGGTAGGAAGATAACTGTTAACGATCCCAAAAATTGCATCAAAGTTTTGGAGCCACGCCCCCCGTTCTCCAGCCTCCTGCATTTTGACATCAAAAACGCCTATATTTTACACATTTTTTGAGCTAGAGCCGCCAAATTTGTTGCCCAGATTGGTGATGAAAAAACCAAAAAATTTGTATGGCGCCCCCCACTCATACCTCCCCCAGCCCCCCTTCCACCATATTATACTAACTTTGAGCTAGAGTCACTAAATTTGGTATGAGGATAGCAATTGACATCATAAATAGATCTGCAGAAATTTGATTTTTACGGATTTTTCTTAAAAACATTCTTGGTGAGCATCAGCAGTCGAGTGAATAAAGCTGTGTCCACCTTTCTGTCTGTATTAAAGCGCCGAATACCGAGGCTATAAGAGCTAGAGAATCCAGATTTGAAGTATTAGCCAGCCTAAACCAAGGGCATATTTCAATTTCACAAATTATTGTCGACCCAATATATAGGTGTAGGTAATGACAAATTGTTTATTTAAATAGGTTAATTTCACAAATAATAGATATCGTTCAATAAATGTTTATGACAAATAATATTTGATACGTTCTAAACCGCCTCTTGGCTGAACAACTGACTTCATACTTGATCATGCAATTTGCGGCCCTGCTCAACTCAGCTCTTAGCAACAACTAACTACTGTGTGTGTCTGCTCAAAATATTAAGAAAGAGAATATACGCTACTAGTTTTCCCAGCTTTTAACTATTTTCAAGCTTTCTATTTTTATTAAAAGTATTTCTATTCTCCTGCTGCACTTTTTCGATATTTACCTGAGCTTTTTCCCTCATTGAGTCACGTTCGTCAATTAGATCCTTAATCTGTAAATCTTCCAGTAGTTTTCTAATATCGTCGTCTATTTTGCGCATGTCTGCACCAATTAACACCTTGAAAGGTGAATACTTTGTTGTTCTCGGTGGGGTATTGTTTATTGTTTGTTGAATCTTGTCAACGAGGCTGTACCAATTTGCTGGATTGTTGTGGCATAATTTACTGAGCAAAGGAATGACGATTTTATGGATTCGTTCAACTTGTCCATTGCCCCTAGGCATTCCTGTCGTAATATGGAATAATTGGATTCCTTGATCCGAACAATATTCTTTAAATAATATAGACGTGAAAGCGGTCCCCCTATTTGCAGCAAAGATATGGTTGTACTTCTTTTTCGTTTCTGTCAACGGTCCTACGTGGTCAATGTGGTAAGTTCCAAGAGGTTATTGGGCCTTGTCAATTGTCGTCAACAATCCTTCTTTTTTTGCCTCGCTTTGAATCTAAAACTAAGCCCTCTATGCAGCATTTCACAAACTGTTTATCCTGTTTATCTTGCATATAATATGACTTTTCAACTAGTTCTTTAGTTTTCTTAGTACCAAAATGTCCTTCTCTGTGTACAATTCCTATTATTTCTTCCAGCATGGATTTTGGAATAAACAACAATTCGTTCACTGTATCTTTATACAAAATACCATTAAATAGGAAGTAATCTTCATAAGCTCCAGAATTCTCTAGCACTTTTTTAATAGTCAATAGTCATCCCCCAAAACCATATTTGCTAGAGTCAGTATGAATTTCTATTTCAAAACTGGCGCGGTTACTAATAAGTTCTTCAGCTGTTCAAAACTAAGCAAACATTTGTTATCTAACTCGATATTTTTGTTGTTAGCTTTACTCTCTTTTCTCAACAAGTCACTTAACGGTTTTGCTGTGAGGGCATGTCCTTTCATGAATCGACGTAAAAACGAAGTTAGGCCTAGAAATCTCTCAATGCCTTTTCTAGTTTTTGGGGTCGGGAAATTAACAACTGCTTTAACCTTGTCTTCTGTCGGTGCTATTGTTCCGTTTTCTATAATATACCCGAGGAAATTAATTTTCTCTTTTAAAATTTGAGATTTTGCCCACTTTATCTGAAGTCCTGCGCTCGATGCTTTAGATAAAACTTCTTTTAACAATCTGAGTCCGATTTCTTTGTCTTTAGATGGGATTATTATGTCATTCATGTAAACAACTATTTTCTTCTCGTGGATCAAATCTCTGCAAACACTGCTGGCGAGTTACTTATTCCAAACGGAACATGGGTGAACTCGAACTGTCCGTTATGCGTTACGAATGACGTAAATTTTCTTGAATCTTTTTCGACCGGTACGTGAAAAAGTCCGTTGGCTAGGTCCAACGTGGAAAATACTTTTGACCCATGCAACCGATCCAAAACATCGTCTATCAATGCCATTGGAAAATTGTCCCTTTTTATTTTCAAATTTAGTTTCCTGTAGTCTCAACAGAAACGTTTCGAGCCGTCCTTTTTCGTCACTAACACCACTGGTGATGCGTATTCAGAGCAACTCGGGACAACTATGCCCTCGTCAAGCCACTTGAACTTGTTTCAATAAGCACATATTTTCATAAGACGTTCGTCGTGGCCGTTGAAATATAGGAATGTCGTCTTCTAGAATTAGTTTCATTTCGACTGGCGATTCCAACACCTTCACTGGCTTATTCTGCTGAACTAGCTCGGCTACATCTGACTTCAGGTTTTTGTTCAAATGATTCGAATCAATGGTATCTGAAACCAAACAGTCTTCAACAATCTCTTTCACGCACATGCTCTTAAAGACCAATTCTTCGTCTTCTTTCTTCTCCTTAAAAATCACGCCTTTGGAACTTAACAAGATATCAACTTGCTTTAAAACGTCGTTGCCGATTATTGCTTTGTACTCTAGCTTATTGTGTTTGACTACCTGGAAAGTTACAGTAAATCTGGTTTCGTCTGCGAATAGTTCTATGTTGCCAGGGCACCTTGCCCTATCCCTGTAAGCTGTTTTATTGCCTTTCTAAGTTCACAGCCCTTAAATTTTAGAAATAAATCTTCCCTAATTAAGCATAAATCGCACCCAGAATCAATCATTTGCTGAATGAATTATCCAAGGCGTCTTTAGGTGATTTAAGCTCTAAAAACATTTGCTGATTCTGTTTATCCCGTTCCGTTCTTATTCTCTGGACATTGAGTAGATATATGCCCATTCTTTTTGCACTTGTAAAACTTTACCTTTTTACAATCTTTAGCGAAATGTCCCTCTTCTGAACACTTAAAACATTTCTTTGATTCGCTGCTGTGCTTCTTTCTAGATGTATTTTCTTTATTTTTTCTGTCTCTAGTTTTACTTGACTCGTGTTCTTCTTTATCCACACCTTTGCCTCTAACTTTCTCATAAGTCGCAATCTCTTTCTTTAATTCTTTTGAAGTATTTGCTCTATATAGGCCTGCTTTATTTGTCTTGCTATCTGGAATACCGTCTATGAAATAAAGTATTAAACTTTCTTCTTCCATTTTTATTGGCTTACTTATTTAGCGACAACAAACTACTGTGTGTGTCTGCTCAAAATATTAAGAAAGAGAATATACGATAGGAAAGCGGAATGCAGAATAGGCTTGGCTGATGCACCGTTCTATGTTGTTGTGTAAAGTAAATAGTACTTAACAAGAGACATGTTCTCTCAATCATACATATGTTATATCGATCGATCATCTGTCAAAATTTTATCAAAATCCGCTAAGAAACACCAAAAATGGATAAGATAAAAATTGACTCATTACTTAGATTTCATTCTTTAATAATTTCAAAATATGTTGGGGGGAAAAAAACAAATAAAAGGCTTTGACTGACTTTCATTTAAACTAACATTAAATAAAGACCATTAAATGATCCATAACTTAACTTATAACTTATATAAAACAAGAAGAAACGTTGTAGTCGGACGCAACCGACGAGACCTGATTGCAACGGGGTGCGCTGCCTCAAAGATTGTCTGATGCAGATGGCACCAGAAGTCTTCCTTCCAAATTTGGTGACTTTAGATCATAGTTTGTAGAAGGTGGGGGATGGATGTTCGGGGCGGTGGTAGTCATTCTTTATCTTGACACCAAATTTGGTGGCATTAGCATTGGGAGGGGGTTTTTATACCCTGATCTCATAAAATTGGTAAATCAGGGTATAAAAGTTTTGTGCAAATCTATGTTACAGGGAGAAGGAAGAATCTCCGACCCTATAAACTATATATAATCTTGATCAGCATCAACAGCCGAGTCGATATGGCCACGTCCGTCTTTCCGTCTGTATGAACGCGTCGACCTCAGAGACTACAAGAGCTAGAGTCTTGAGATTTTGAATATAAGTTTTCCTATACCATGAGCAGAACAAGTTTGTTTCAAATTATCGTTAACTTTTCTGGTTTTCCGATATACATATGAAATCGATTACATAAAATATCGAATTTGGAAAATGTAAAAATGGGGGTTGAAATAATGGGTAACGATAAAACTTTCTTCCAAATTGGTTAAGAAACCCGGAGATATCAAATTGCATCGATTGAAGTTAAGTCAGTTTTAAGTTTTGTTTACATTGATCATTATTTGAAGAAGTAAAATATTTATTGCAACTGGGTTCAGGGTATCTTCTTGTCGGGATCTCCCCACTAGAGCCTTCTTACTTGATTTTACTAAAAGTATCATCCAGTGTTATTAAACTTACGACCAGCAGACCTTTCTATAATAACTTCTTAACCTTATCTTTTGCCACCACTTCTTCTTCCTATACGTGGCTTACAGTGCTAAAAGATATTTTGCAATACATTTGTATGATATAAAGCTGTCATGAGAAGCGAAAGTCGTAAAGAACGAGCGTTAACTATCTCAGTCTTCTTGTATAACACTGGCCTACACTCATTTCGGTGCCTAAGATTTTAGACCTGATTTTGGGTATATTTTGTGAGCTGATACGAAAATATCAATCACAAATTTCATATCAGCTCTCGTTTATTAGAAAGAATGTCATAAAAGTGATAATCAGATGGACTGATTTTGAATTAAACCAGTAAAATTTAAAATAAGAATTGTCGGTAAACCAGAGCTGTCAGCTGACATCTTGTAGCAGCAATACAGTTTATACTACCTACCTACCTTACCAACTACAGATACGGACAGAGCTGCACCAAACCAAAAAGATTTTTTTGTAGGCCAGTGTAATTTGTGAATTTTTTGCGTTTACCATTAAAGTGACAATAATATGTATAATTTCGGCATGCAAACAAAAAACCCAAGGAAGATTTCTTCTTTTCTTGTCATACTAAACAGGTGTCAATTGTTTAACTGTGTACCATATAAAACGTTGGTAGAAGAGAAGACGGAGGGAATAAGCTCTGTTCGGTTGTGTTAGTTATTGGTCTTGGCCCAAATGAGTATTTGGGCTTTGCAATATTTAAACTGCAAATTGAACACGAACCGTAAACTCAGTTTGATGTGCTCTGCAAATAACGGACTTTTACCATAAATCAGTGAGTCTTTGCACTTACTGTTTGCCTAATCAAGCGAACGAGAAGCTATTTAGCTTAATCTATCATTATTCGTGCCATAAATATGAATCAAATGAAAAGAGGCGACTTAGATTCAAATTAATTTGCTCTGGATCAATATAGATATTCGCTGGCTATTTGTGAACTTCCTCAATTGTAATTCACATTGATTTGGCACTTGTATTTAATGTTTTTTATAATCGTTCATTATTGAATCTAAATACATTGTTAAGCTAAAATTTTCAAACTAAATATGCTTAGCTTTTTGACGATGATTCATATTAAGGATCTTGATATATTTATATGTATGTTACTTTGAAAAAAAGATTTATAATCAATCTTACCAGGCAGTGACAGTGACAAGTGTTGAAAAATTCACAAATTGTGGCGGTTTCTCACCTACTATAAATAAATCGGAAAAGGCACCTCTGTTTTGTTTACTTGCCATATAAAATAACTGAATCTAAAACATTGGATTTGCGACCAAAGTACACTTCTTTGTTTATAATCGAAACCGAAAGTAAAGTAATGTATTGGGTTTGTGCAATGTCCGCCATAGTTTCTGTACATCTGTATGAACGCAACTTTGTTTGACACCCTTCCAGCTACCTTGTAGGTAGAACTACCAAATTCGGTTAGAAGTTAGCTACTGGCGACCCCCAAAAAACGGCATCAAAACTTTGGATGCCAAAAAT
Organism: Scaptomyza polygonia; assembly: GCA_035044585.1. NCBI lineage: Eukaryota > Metazoa > Arthropoda > Insecta > Diptera > Drosophilidae > Scaptomyza > Scaptomyza polygonia. Next base: position 77,636 of record JAWNNU010000953.1, on the reverse strand, counting down.
TCAAATTGTCAAGCTGTTTGCCATAGATGCGCTGGGCTTTGTGCTCTATTTCATATAATTTCCAAGCACTTGATGACCCTTTTAACGCCGTGTCACATAAATACTTTATGTGTACATAAATAATTAACTGTTGCATGCGCTATTACGCTCTTCTTCTTCTTACATTTTGTGTGTGTCAAGTTGCAACGTTGTCGCCTCACGTATTTCCCACACACACACAAAAGTGTTTGCGCCACTTTAAGTGAACAATAAAAACAACAACAGAAATAACAATAACTGGTAACTATTACTGAAATTGCCCAGTTCTTCACCGTTCCTGTTTTTGATTTGGTTTACATACCCTTTGTACTAGAATTAGGCAAATGATTATGAAGAGCTTAAGGGCGGGGTAGGGTTTTAAAGGCGAGAAAAACGAATATTTTTAAGATTTTTTTTCGGCGAAATCAACAATATAATTTTATTAAATTTTATTACATATTATTGTACAACTTTTGAAGTATGTCACAAAAAATTTTCAAAGAAAAATATTAATAAATAAGCCGGTGACGGTGAATCTCCAGAGGTGCCTTGAAAAAAAGTGGTTTTGCGGTGTACATTATAACTCGTTACCGGATTATCTAAAACAAAAAAATTTATATGCACTTTAAAGGTGATGTATTTCTCGAGGTAATCTGCAAGAGTTTTTTTTTTTTTTTTCTATTTTTGACGTAGAATACGTCTTACGTTTCGGTATGAGTGTGCTATCCAAAAAAGTTGTTGTTGTAATATGGTTGCTTCACAAAATCGCTCATTGCTCATGAACTAATGAATAGATTTTCCTCAAATTAATTTAATTTTAAAGCCAAGGCTTCAACCTTTATTTTAAGCTATATATATATATGAAGTGATTACATTTTCTATTAAAAAAATGAGACCAAAAACATGCAAAATTTTGCATCATTTTGAAGACTTTAAATTGCTCTAGCAATCTCAATAATCAATCAATTAATCTGAGTTTTTCGAATTTAAGTTGAGATGAGGTAAACAAACATTCCCACATTCAAATTTCTAATAATTTTGCCAAATATATAACTTTTTAAGGCAAAAAATCAGTGCAAAAATCACTACTTTTTTTTCAATTGCACATTGCTCGAAAATTCCGCCAGAGAATCGATTAAAACTTGTTTTAATACAAAGTAGACTTGATTTCCTTTCGTTTGATATACATGCGGTCATGACTGATAGCTTTCTAAATGTGGAAATTTCATTAAGATATTCGGGCATAATTAAATTTTCATACATAAATTCTTCCGTGCCAGGGGTGAACAAGCTCAGCTTAAGCGTCAGCCCCAAACAATTATAAAACAATAAAATATGTTTACCCCAATTCTGAAATTTGCGTGCAAGTTTTCGAAATCATGTTTTATTGTTTGTGTTGCACATTTAATTATGCTTTTGCACCAAAACAATAAATATGCCCGTGCAAAAATATCATATAAACTATCGTGAGTTAAACTATCGATAATTCGTCTTTACGGTGGCAGCCCTGATTTTCGCATCTTGTGAACAGTTACTGTGAATTAAGTTAATTTAATTTAATTTAAATGAATATTGAACAATGCCGCCTGTAAAAAGAAACGTAGCTTCGATGCGTAACAGAGTGAATATTTTTTCTGCCTTGATGAAATATTCTCACCTCACTGCACTAATAGACAAGAATTTCACAGTTGACACCGAGGTGGACATGCTCATCGTAGGTGATTTTAATTTAGAAATGACAAATGATTGTTCATTTGCAGAATTTATGGATGAAAAATTCAAATTAAAGTATATTAAAAATGCAGCAACCACCTTAGCTCTAACCAATATAGATTTAGTATTTGCTAGAAATTTAAGTGTATCATTAATGAATTACATATCATACTTTTCCTTTCACAAACCTGTCATATCAAAAGTCACATTTCAAACATAAAACAAAAATACAATTTTAGATTTAATTATGCACAAATTTTGATGTAATAAATTATGTAAATATATATTTCTATTTCAAGTCAATGTTTGTTAAATTTATATCAGAGATGCTAACCAGTATTGCAGTAAAAAGGAAAAAATTAGCCAAATGACAACAAACACAATTAAAAATAAAATAAAACATCTATGTGGTTGTTGTTATTAGACTACCGCTTCATAATTTTTGTTGCACAAGGACAGACGTATTCTACGGCTAACCTATGCGCCCGTGTGATCTGACACAGGCTGTCAATTTTTACAGCACTTCGAAGTGAAAAACGGACACACCCGACTGCGGTATACTTGATACCAGTAGTAAAACAGATTAAAAGAGAGCTGATTGCAATGGTGTGTGGATACGGCAGGGGTGTACGCTGCCTCAAAGATTGTCTGGTGCAGATGGGGATGCCAAAAAGCTATCTTCCTTCCACATTTGGTGACTCTAGCTCAAAGTTAGAAGAATTTAGTGGATGGTAGGCTGGGGGAGGTATGGGGGGTGGGGGGTGGTCGTGGCATCAAATTTTAGCTGAAGATCTGTGTATGATGTCAATTGCTATCCTCATACCAAATTTGGTGACTCTAGCTCAAAAGTAGTAAAATTTGGGGAAGGGGGCTGGGGTTGGTAAGGGGAGGCGTGGCATCCAAACTTTTGCTGCAGATCTATTTATGATGTCAATAGCTATCCTCAAACCGAATTAGGTGACACTAGCTCAAAGTTAGTAGAATACTGGCGGCTGGGGGCTGGTATGGGGGGGTGTGGCATCCATAGTTTTGCTGCAGATCTATTTATGATGTTAATTGCTATCCTCATACCAAATTTGGTGACTCTAGCTCAAAGTTAGTAGAATTTGGTGGAAGGGAGGGCTGGGGGCGGTATGGGTGGGGGGCGCCATCCACTTTTTTGGGTTTCTTCATCACCTATTTTGGCACCAAATTTGGCGGCTCTAGATCAAAAAATGTGGAAAATATAGGCGTTTTTGATTTCAAAATGCAGGGGGCTCGGGAACGAGGGGGGGGGGCGTGGCTCCAAAACTTTCATGCAGTTTTTTGGGGATTGTTATTAGCTATCTTCTTACCAAATTTAGTGACTCTAGCCTTAGCGCTTTGGAAAATACACGCATTCCCGTTTTTAGTGAAGCATTGGGGCGGTTTGGGGCAGCTTGGGCAGTATGGATTGGCGTGGCATCCAAAGTTTTTAAACAATTATTTGGGGGCTATAATCACCTATTTTGGCACATATTTTTTTTTTTGAACTGCGGGGGGCTGGGGGCGGAATGGGTGTGTGGGGCTTCAAAACTTTGATGCAGTTTTTGAGGGTTCGTTACCAGTTATCTACCTACCAAATTTTGTGACTCTAGCTCAATACTATGGAAGATACACGCACTACCGTTTTTAACGAAGCGTTGGGGTGGTTGAAGGCGGATAGGGCAGTATAGATGGGCGTGGCATCCAAAGTTTTTATGAATTTGGTTGAGGATCGTCAACACCTATCTTGGCACTAAATTTGGTGGGTCTAGCTCAAAAACTGTAGAAGATATAGGCATTTTTAGTGTTAAACTTCGGGGGGGCTGGGAGCGGAATGGGTGGGCGTGGCTCCAAAACTTTTGATGCAGTTTTTTGGGAATTGTAAATAGCTATTTTCTCCCCAAATTTGGTAGTTCTAGCTGTAAGGGCTTGCGAAATAGCTCGATCTATCGATTTTGCGTTATCGAGTTTATCGATTTGCCAGCCCCCTAGTTATCGTAGAACTCCAATCTTGACACTTTAATTTACTATGCCATAGATAAAGAGATTTGCAAAGTTTGAAGTCTCTAACTTGAAGGGTGTGGAAAAAAGTTGCGTTCATACAGACGGACAGACGGACGGACGGACAGACACCATGACGGACATTGCACACACCCAATATACTCTTTACTTTCGGTATCGAGTATAAAAACTCTTGCTGATGATTGCCTGTTGATTTATGTCTAGAAGTAATGTTCAAATTTTCAAAAGGATCGGTTTAGTAGATTTTGAGTTCTGATGTTCACAAAATCGGATTTCGATTGATTTTTTATTCACATCAAACACTGTGCAACTCTGTGTTTACATGCAATCGGAATAATGCAAAGCAAAATGAGAAAAATTAATCATTGCTTCACAAGTCATAAAGCATTGCTTGCAGTTGTTTAGCCACTACTCCCTTTGCCTACAAACGAATGCTGTAGAAGCAAAAACTTCATCGTGTAAAAGGGGTCCAAGAAGTTATACATCATCAAACAGTACATTATTAACAATACATCGTTGAAGAATGACAAATTCTTATATATATGTAAAATTGGATTTAAATTATATTTCTTGTTTTTCCATCTGTTGCGTAAACGAATAAATCGGAAGGTATATATATATATACAGTGGACCTCGCTTAACGCAACCTATTAGAATTTGGCCTGTTGCGAAAACTGAGGTGGTTGCGAAAACCAAGGGATAATCTTTTGTTGTCTACGAGACCTATTTCCAAAAGTAGATGCATTTTCTAATCATTTAAATCAAAGTAAATCGAGTTTATCTGCAAGGATTTCATTTTAATTTATTAAGTTTATGATAAAATTAGAAATTGTGTTCTGTAAATCAAAGTAAATCGAGTTTATCTGCAAGGATTTCATTTTAATTTATTAAGTTTATGATAAAATTAGAAATTGTGGTGTGTACTTTGTATGATTTCCTTAGAAAGTTGCGTAAAATGAGGTAAATTTTTTTCAAGTTAAGAATTTTGGTGTTGCGATTATCGAGGAGTTGCGTTTAACGAGGGTTGCGTTGAGCGAGGTCGTACTGTATATATATATATATATATATATATATTAACTAGTATAGTTAAATTAAATATGGTTCAACGTTTTATTGAACATAGTCTGTAAATATGTTTCATGTTCACTTTGCTGTTTAGCTATGTTTTTATTTGAATCAACCTTTAATAATAGTAAAATTAATAACGTTTAATTATTAAACATACTAAACCTAACTATTTTCATAGTGAATTTTAGTGTGACCTTCTTGTATTATTGTTGTTAGATGTTTCCTTGTGGTGGCGCTCCTTGGGTTGTGTCTAGAGTGTCTTACATCTATTTCTCAGGCAGCCGCTCAATCAGGGAGCTCGGCAAAGACGACGCGGAAACAGTAAATAAGTTGCACTTTTCCGCTGAAAGTTAAAGCAATTGGTCGAGCCAAGGGGCAAGCCTTGTGGCGTGGTGGGGATTGGGGAAGTTTGTGTCCTTTGTGGATACGCGGGCTGGAAATAAAAACAAAAAACTTATTTGCCATTTATTTCCAAGTTGAGGTTTTTTATTTCATTCTTCTTCTTCTCTTTCTTCTGTTATTAATATTGACAGCAGTGGAGAATGTTGATACGGTGTGTGTATGTGTGTTTTTTATCGGACGGGGGATTGAGTTCCAAGTGGTTAGGTGGATGTTAAGAGGAGAGAAGCACGACAAGCCATTAATTTCGCTGTTGGCTTTGTTGTTGGCTTGTTTTGTCTGGTTTTCTACTTAATGCTGTTGAAGTAGACGCCAGCGATTCTATTTCTCAGGTTATGCTCTCTCTCTTTCTCTTAAGTTGATGTCTTCAAAGCACTGCCGGTGTAAGAATAAAAATTTGTCGTGGTTGAAACATAGAAACATGACGCACCGTAAGGACTTTTGTATGAATGCATATGTTTGATTGTTGAGAATATCGCAGAGCATTAAGGTAGCTGTTAGTGATTTTTTCCATACAGCAAAGTTATATCTCTTAGTAAATAAACTTTAAATGTTACCTGATTAATTGTTTCAAAAATGTTAGGTGCATTTGAATGGCTGTTAAAAGAAGGAGGAGGGTAGCCATACTTACCATAGGCTACTGTTGGTTGCATTTCTTGCAGGACATAGCTTCTAAAACTTTTTTCAATTTCAAATTCTTTCTTTCTCTTTCTTTCTCTCTCTCTCTCTCTCTCTCTCTCTAACTGCGCTGCGTATTTTCATAACTGCTCCTCTCAAACACACAGTCATACAAACAAACTTTGTCAAGCATTTGCTTTGTTTTTAGTTCTTTATTAGTTGATTTGCTTTAAGTTAAAAAGTTGTGTTACAATTTAGCGGTGAATGCTCCACGCTTTTCCTATTGATTGCTGTTCTTGCCAGCGGCTACTCTCCACCCACCACATAGTAAATCCAGAAGAAGAGTTGATATGTTAATCATAGACTAAGTAACTAACAAGAAAGAAAACCAGAGCTGGCAGCTGGCATGTTAATAATTAATGAGCATATTGCAATCTCGAAGCGAAAGCAAGAGGAACCAACAAACCGAAGGTAAAGAGCATATTGGGTTTTTGCAATGTTCTTCATGGTGTCCGTCCGTCTGTCCGTCTGTATAAGCGCAACTTTGTTCGACACCCTTGAAGCTAGCGACTACGATTACCGGGGGGTCTGGCTTTACCTTCGGTATCGAGTATAAAAATATGGTTTCGTCCATTTTTAAGTGTTCATATATAAACAATCTTAAAAAAATACAGCAAAAAACAAAGAATTAAAAAATAATTAATAAGAGAAAAAATTGTTTTTTCTTTGATACCGGATATTAGTTTTAATGATGCTATATTAACGGTCCCTTAAGTATCGTAATAACCGACATCTAATGTAAATATTTTGAATTTTTGATTGGTTAACAATAAATTTAGAAATTTACAATAAAGTGCATGCTTCTAGAAGTCGAAAAGAAGTTGGATCTTTTGTCAGTTCCATAGGTCGTTCTTTCATCTCTCGAGCAGTTCTTATTTTTGACACCAAATTTATTTTCTTTAAGATTTTTTTACATATAAACTAAGATCAACAAATTAACAGTAATTCAGCACTTGGGGCATTAACAGATCATGGTAATTTGACTTGGCTGCCTTTCTACTAAGTTTGGTGACGTAAGCTGAACTAGCTGGGGCAATTTATAAGCTTTGTTGTTGTGTTATAGATTTACGAAAGAGTTTCGAAAAAAGTTGCATTCATATCGATCAATTTTACGGCGCCACGATTTGAGGGTAGATTTTAGTAGAAATTAACGAAAATATTTAATAAAATCTTTATAGCTTATTTTTCGAGATATTCATATAAGCTATTCGAAAATTATATATTTTTTTTGTATGTAATTGAAGTATAAGTTTTGATAGAAAACCTTTTTTTCTTGTTCGTTTTCTTTTTGGGAAATCTATTTAAATTTGTCTTAAAGAAAAATATAATAGATATATTAGTTTTTAGATTTTGAATATCGATCCAACCAAAACTTTACGAGATTTTATAACATTTTGTTGTTGCTATTTTTGACATTTTTCGTCGAGTTCTATTTTAACCCACTCTCAAAACGTGGCACAGTAAGAAATGTAGGATATCTCGACCAACAGACGAACATTGCAAAAAAATTGCTATATACACTCTTGAAACTTCCAATTCAGGTATGGTAAAAGTAAAACGATTGCAAATATACGATCAATAAGCCACATCAAAAACGCTCAGCATATGATTGGCAAGAAACAATTCAGGCGGCAAGGTAAAACGATTCAAACCTCATGGCAAGAAATAATGTATACACAGACATATATACATATAAATATGTATGATAGTATATATGGCAATGCAATCTGTTTTGCTAACAGAAACGAATAAAATGAGAGAAATAAAAAAGCGATAAAAAACACGCGCATACCGAAAAGTCGACTAAAAATAGAAAATTTTAATTGCCTTAAAATTGTGGCCAAAGAGGTATTTATGTATGTATTTGCAATGGGTGCACACAATGTGAAGTCAAGTCAATAAAACATAAAAGTAAATAAAATCAAATTAAATGTATGTTTGTAACTTGCTAAAATTTTTTGGCAGACCGCATCAAATATCATGTATAAGGCTCCCTCAAACTCTCTTTCTCTTTGTCTCGTTTCTCTCCATTTGCGTGCTGTCAACTTTTTTTTTGTAAAGTTGCCAACGTTATCTATTTTTGTGACGCTACGAGCAGCTTGTTTCTTACTTACTTAGAAAACAACCGACGGCAAAAAAAGTTATAAAAATTATAACAAAAATAACATCATAATTAATAATATTAATATGTAATAATTTTTTTTTTTTTTAGCAGCAGAAATGCCTGCTTGCGGCTCTCAATCTGCCATCGTTTCAAAAAAAAAAAACTTTTGAACTAGATGAGATATTGATCAATCTAAAAAGCATATTATCGATTATTGATTAACCTTAAAAAGAGCATTTGAAAATTGAATTGATTTTTACAATTTTTAAGTGCCTTTTAATGGTATAGCAAAGTTGAAAAATTTTTCTTGAAAAATCAATTTTATAGGAAGGAAAAAAATATATTTTGTTTCATTATGTTTTCTTTAAATGACTTGTATGATTTAAAACTAATATTGCAAAAATAAATAAAAAAAATTTACTAAACATGCCGCAGTGATGAAAAAAGCGGATCGCAAGATGCTTCTTACATGATGCAGAGGTCCTCATTTTGTCGCACCCTTGATGCTTTGCAAGTGTTTCGCCTGTATTTGTTATACAATTTATTTAAGGACTCCTGTGCTTTTTATGAAAGCTCTACAATTGGCAAAAACCTATACTTAGTTAAATCTTTCCATGCGCCAACATTTTATGGACATTCGGGGTCAACTTTTTCTGTGGATATAATTCTGATAAAAGTGATGCAGTTTTTTATTTACCACTGATTTCCGGCTGTGTATGGCTTTTCTGCAGCCGGCTTAAGGCCGTGTCCACGAACCCATATGTAGACCTGTATGATTACAACATTTAGCTTGCGCTGCTGTGGTGTCCCTCGTGTCCCAGCGCCGTCTGCAAATGCCACTAGGTGAGTGTTTTCTGATATTCTCATCTCATCGTTCCACTGGTCCATTGTGCAACGATACACGTGATCGTACGTTGTCTGCTGGTATCGGTTGTGTTATAGAGATATACACGATCGCTAAGATACCAAAGGTAAACAGTATATTGGGTTTGTGCAATGTCCGTCATGCTGTCTGTCCGTCCGTATTTTTGCAACTTTTTTGAAATCCCTTCAGCCAAAGAATTGAAACTTTTCCATGTTCGGGAAACTCAAAATTGAAATTTTGCACATTCTTACAGGTAGAACTATCAAACTACAAAAGATAGCAACCCCAGAAAATTTGCATCAAATGGTTTTGACTCCGTTCTTTTGTGCGTCATAATACTTTTCGTTTGTTATGATGCTGGCGACCAGCTTAGCCCTCTAGTTCTCGTGACTGACACAGCGAGGCTCTCTTTCGGCTCGGCTTTTCCACAGTTAAAACTTTTCTTCTGATAAAAGGTAATGTTTCTTTGTGAGCTAACTTCAACTCGATGTATTTCTTGTTAATAACAATAAGATAATCTTGTGCTTTCTTCCATTGATTTCGATGAAAATCGAAAAGCTGAGCAAACTTTAGGCAGTTTTGAAAATTTGCATAATTTTCTGTTTTAGTTGCACTTATGGAATGGCCAAGAAGGTGTTTTGGCACAACCTTTGTTTGATTGATCTGAGTCAGATCATCTGAATACTACATCAGATGCATCAAAGTGCTTTACGTAAAACGCAGCACTTTCAATCCCCTCGCAGATTTTGCCCATTGCACAGCGACGTGTAATCATCGTGCCGATTGGCTTAGGAACACACATGGCACATGTCTCAAAGTATTGCTTGACATCGCAAAAAACTTGGTAAAATTTCATTTTCGTGCCCAATAAAAATATGAAAATTTTAAATTTTCAACTTACAATTTACTCTATTAGCGAATGAGTGCACTACGGCAAAAACAGAACTAGTTGCCAGCTGTACAAAGTTTGTTACAAATAAATTTACCCCAATTCTCTGTTGGGATGGATCCAAGTTGAAGCTAAATGCCTGTCACAAGTAACTGTATTAGCCGTTATAGACACGGGTGAAATTTGCAAATTGCAGACATAGCAAAAGCTTCTCATAGCACAAGCTTCTCATCTATTGATGCTGATCTAGAATATACTTTGTGGGATCGAAAAAGCTCCCTTTTGTCTGTTACATACATTTTCACAAAACCACTATACAAGCGACATTAGAAAATGCTCGGCACGGCCAAAGCGAACAACAGGAGCGAAATAAGAAAACGGTCGACACTGGCAAATGTAACAATCAAAAGCGACGTAGAAAAAAGAAAAACAATGCAATAAATAAACAGCAAGCCTTGCTAGTCAAGGTCAAATGCAACTACCAAAAAAGGCACAAGAAAATCAAAAACAAAGTCAAGCGAGGGATAAAAATTCTCAAGAGCGAATCGGCACGTCTTTAGAAATGTATAGTATGGAAGCTAAACATTCCATTTCAATTCAATTTCAGCTTATCGCCTTTTTCCAATTCAAGGAGGAGGGCGCTAGTCTTGGTTTTGCAAGCACGTCGTCAAACTTTGCGTTGTCTCGCAGGTTTTTAATAACCTCAGCAAACCTGTATCCTTCTGCTGGCTTCATTATTACAGCATCTGTGCGGTTTCTCGTGTGCTGGCTCGCTCAATTATTTCCCGCGCACACCTGGGTTTCTTTGGAGGCCGTGCTGTGGCCTGCTGCTTTTGTGACGGCTTAGTGTTTTTGCAAGCAACTGCTTGCCAGCTCTCAAGACCATAATCTCGCCTCTTTTTGTGGAGAATTACCGCTACAGCACGGCTAATATGCACATTTGCTTGCAGGAAGCGTATTACCAGCTGACTTGCTTGTTGTAGGCGTATGCATCTCTATGCCTACATGAATAGTTCTTCTGGTTGGTTCCCTAGCTGTCTCAGCTTTGAGCCAGCCTGACCTACAGGTCTCGAGAGCAGTAAGAATTTCACCAAGTTAAGATACGCCATCTTTGTCATCCATGCTTCTGCTGTTTCATCATCGCTTTTTTGATTTTTTGCAGAACTTGTCTGCGCTCAGATAAACATCTGGGTTAGCGTCGCCTGCTTGTTGGCTGGTGTGGGTGCTAAAGCTGTGCTTCAAATAGTGGCTGCGGGCTTGACAATATCGGCTGCATGCCGTTTCAGATTGCAGACCGTTGTTTTAATGCGGGTGACGTTGTGATTTTTCTGCTTCTACGGAACACGGTATTCGTGCTCGCTGCTGTTGTTTGAGTTCAGAGCTAAGGCGGACACAAAGCTGGAGTATTCTCAATCGCACCTGTTACATTGAACGAACAGTGTCATGTTTTTAAAAGCACTTGAAGACTAGCTATGTTTTAATAGGGCTAAGGCAACCTTAATATTAGCGCAGCAGCCATTTCACGAAGGTTACAGTCTAGCTCAGGTGCTAGAATTTTGAGTCTAGTGTACATGTCGAATCTTATTTCCAGTCTCCCGGAGAAAATCTTTATTTAAAGCCGTCCAGAATAGAGCAGACGCTAATAAAATTGGCGCCCGATGTGCGAGCAAACGCGTTCTGCGTCTCCTTGTCACTAAGCCTTCTCAAATAAGGCTGTGCTGCAAAGCGCCTTCTCACCTTCGCCAGCGTATCGTCTGTTAATAAAAGAAGCTGTTTCCGGAGTCGCCACGAGAAAGCGATAAAATGCTTTGAAGGGTAATGTATGTAGGGCTTGCATTCTTTAAATCCCCATTCCCGCGAGCGTCAAGCTCGACTCACCGCGGAGGTCAGCCCAGAACCGTTGAACACATTACTTCGAGCCTGATCCTTCGTTTGGTCCATAACGCCATCTTCTTTTAACAAGCTCGGTTGTGTGATGCTGACTTTCCCGTTCGGCGAAGGTAGTGGCGAAAATAGCCGTGTCCCGAGGGAAGCTTTGAAACGACGCAACCGACTGCGGTATAATCGATACAAGCAATAAAACCGATAAATAGAGACCTGTTTGCAATGGGGTGCGGATGCGGCAGGGGTTTAAGCTGTCAATTTTGGTGACCCTAGCTCAAAATTTGTAAAAAGTGCGGGAGGGGGGCTGGGGAGCTATGGAGGCCTAACTCCACAATTTTTCCTGCTGATCTGTGTATGATGTCAATTTCTATTCTCCAACCAAATTTTGTGACTCTAGCTCATAGTAAGTAATATATATAGAAAGGGGGGCTGGAGCCGTATGGAGGGCGTGGCATCCAAATTTTTTGGGTCTCTTCATCACCAATCTTGGCACCAAATTGGGTAGCTCTAGCTCAAAAGCTGTGGAAGGTATAGGCGTTTCTGATTTTAAACTGAAGGGGGCTAAGAAACGGGAGGCGTACCTCCAAAACTTGGATGCAGTTTTTTGGAGGTCGTTAACAGTTATCTTCCTACCAAATTTGGTTACTCTAGCTCAAACACTATGGAAGATACACGCATTACCGTTTTTAGCGAAGCGATGTGGCGGTTGGAGGTAGCTAGGGCAGTTTGGATAGACGCGGCATCCGAAGTTTTCATGAATTTGATTTGGGGTCATCAACACCTACCTTGGCACTATAGTTGGTATCTCTAGCTAAAAAACTGTAGAAAATATAGGCGATTCTAATATTTAGCTGCGAGGGAATTGGAGGCTGAATGGGTGGGTGCGGCTCCAAAACTTTGAAGCAGTATTTTGGGGGTTGTAAGTAGCTATCTTCTTCCTAAATTTGATAGTTCTAGCTGTAAGGGCGTGCGAATTAGGTGGATTTATCGATTTTGAGCTAGCGAATTTTTTGATTTGTCAGTCCCTCCAGTTATCGTAGAACACCAATCTTAACACCTTATCTTACACGGCCATAGATAAAGACATTTGCAAAGTTTCAAGTCTCTAGCTTGAAGGGTTTGGAAAAAAGTTCCGCACATACAGACAGAAAGACACCATGACGGACATTGCACAAACCCAATATACTCATTACCTTCGGTATCGAGTATAAAAAATACCAGAACAGAGATTGTACAATATAATCAACATTTTATTGTTAACACTTAAATAAATAGTGACAATATATAAAGCATTTGCTGCAAAACTTGTCGAAGAATCGAGTCGTCATTTTCAGCATCTGCAACTACGGAAATGACATTAAGTTACAAGACGTTTAAAATATACAAAGGCGGAAAAAATAACAGCACCACCAAGCACCTTTTTCTTACCGTCCAAAAAATAAACATTAAGGGCCGGTTTCTCAATGTAAAGTTAAAGTGCCAATTAGTTAATCTCGACATAACTTTAATGCTCGTGCTAAATCAGTTTGGTTTTCTCAATGCAAAGTTAACCTTATTCGTTCAGATACTATCGCTCTAATGGTGCTGCCAACTAATTACGAGGAAATCAGCTGTTTGGTGTGGTATTTGTTTTGTTTTGTGGCTGTCAAATTCGAAACAAATGCTTAAAACATTAATTTTATTGAGCGCGGCTAAAATATATAAGCGCCAACGTAAGAAAAACGTTTCGGTTGCTGAGAAGCATGCAGTTAATGTTCTTGTGAAGTCAAACCAAAATATTTTTTATAATAATAAAAAATATACAATGCAAGTGTCGGCTTGAATCAGGTATTTGCCTAACGATGGTTTTAGCGATATTTATATCGGCCCTTTAACGAACGATAAATGTTAGCCGGCACTCAGGCATCGATACGCTAAGCCCTAAACGAACATTGAGAAACTCAATTTTGACTGAACTTGGGATAGTTACGCTAACCGGACATTGAGAAATCGGCCCTTAGAGTACGAAATTTTTCAAAATATTATTTTTTACTACTAGTTTAATACGTGCTCTAAACAAAAAATATCGGTTTGTCCCGAAACTAAATCTATAAATTTTTTATTTTTTGTTTTAAAAAAGTGCTCAAATTGACCAAAAGAAATAATTGCATCTTTAATGCAATCTTCGTAAATATCGTTATGTTTACCAAATCTTCCTCTAAAAAAGTTATTGTTTATTATGTTTTACAACTTGTTACTGTTATTTCGATCTTTGAGGAGTAACTAGGGCAACATTTAAATGTAATTGATCGAAAAATGCATTGTAAAGTTGAAAAGGACGAAATCATAAAAAAAATTTGTATTTTTGAAAATCTCACAGAGACGTTGGTTGATTCGTTATGTTTTCGAATAAAATAATACCAAACACCAAAAACTATTAACAAAGGGCATATACAAGAGATAAATAATGTGTTATGAACCAATTTATTGACAGAAAGTTGATTTTCTACAGCAGTTAAAGTCATTTAAGGACTGCATAAAAGCAACGAAATGTCCTAAATACTAGTGTGATAGCGCAAAACGTTGCTTATACCCCAGAAAACATTATTTAAAACCCGGAAACCTATTTGAGAAGCAATTTTTTATAGTTCTACACGTTAAATCAATCATTATCAAATGCAAGAAGTTTGAAAAAATGTATCCTAATTGTTCAAACTATTCATGGTGGAATATTTGAAAGTCGTATGCTGTTAAGGTCGGTATGATTGGTAAAAATAAGCTTAAGTAAGAGTCCAAAGCCGTTTTCAACAATCATACCGACTTTTATCGCATCTGACTATAAAATATTCCACCATGCAATGTTTGACCAATTAGAAACAATTTTTTCAAACTTCTTGCGTTTGAAAATGATTGATTTAACATGAAGAACTTGACAAGATGGCATCTCCAAAAGCTTCCCGCTTTTAAATAACGTTCACTGGAGTATAATCAACGTTTTGCGCTATCGCATTAATAGTTAGGACATTTCATTGCTTTGTTGTAGTCCTTAAAGGACGTCAACTCCTAAAGAAAATAAAATTTTTTCAAGAAATTGGTTCATAACACATTATTTATCTCTTGTATTTGCCATTTATTATCAATTTTTGGTTTTGTGTATTATTTTAATAGAAAACATTGTCAATCAACTAACTTATCTGTGAGATTTTCAAAAATTTAAATGTATTTTCATGATTTCATCATTATTTAATTTTACATTGCATTTTTCGATAAATTAACATTCAATGTTGCCCTAGTTACTCTTCAATGATTAAAATAAATAAATAATAATAATAAATAATTAAAATAAATAAATAAAATAAGTGGTAAAACAAACTAAACAAATACATTTTTAAAGAAAGATTTGGTAAACATAACAATTTTACGAAGATTGCATTAGTGATGATATTATTTCTTTTGGTCATTTCTAGCACTTTAAAAATAAAATAAATAATAAACAAGTAGAAACGTTGCAGTCGGACGCACCCGACTGCGGTATACTCGATACCAGTAGTAAAACCGATTAAAAGAGAGCTGATTGCAATGGTGTGTGGATACGGCAGGGGTGTAGGCTGCCTCAAAGATTGTCTGGTGCAGATGGGGATGCCAAAAATCTATCTTCCTCCCAAATTTGGTGACTCTAGCTCAAAAATAGTAAAATTGTGGGAAGGGGGGCTGTGGTTGGTAAGGGGGGGCGTGGCATCCAATCTTTTGCTGTAGATCTATTTATGATGTCAATTGCTATCCTCAAACAGAATTTGGTGACTCTAGCTCAAAGTTAGTAGAATATGGTAGAAGGGGGGCTAGTTGCTGGGGGCTGGTATGGGGGGGCGTCGTGTCCAAAGTTTTGCTGCAGATCTGATTGTGATGTTAATTGCTATCCTCATACCGAATTTGGTGACTCTAGCTCAAAGTTAGTAGAATATGGTGGAAGGGGGGCTGGGGGCTGGTATGGGGGGCGTAGCGTCCAAAGTTTTGCTGCAGATCTATTTATGATGTTAATTGCTATCCTCATACCAAATTTGGTGACTCTAGCTCAAAGTTAGTAGAATATTGTGGAAGGGGGGCTGGGGGCGGTATGGGTGGGGGCGCCATCCAAAATTTTTGGGATTCTTCACTTCCAATCTTGGCACCAAATTTGGCGGCTCTAGCTCAAAAGCTGTGGAAAATATAGGCACTTTTGATTTCAAAATGCAAGGGGCTAGGGAACGGGGGGGCGTGGCTCCAAATTTCCAATATCGTTAACAGCTATCTTCCTACCAAATTTGGTGACTCTAGCTTTAACTCTTTGGAAAATACACGCATTCCCGTTTTTAGTGAAGCATTGTGGCGGTTTGGGGCAGCTTGGGCAGTATGGATTGGCGTGGCATCCAAAGTTTTTAAACAATTATTTGGGGGCTATAATCACCTATCTTGGCACAAAATTTGGTGGTTCTAGCTTAAAAACTGTTATAGATATAAGCATTTCTGTTTTTAAGCTGCGAGGGGGCTGGGGGCGGTATGGGTGGGCGTGGCTCCAAAATTTTTGATGCAGTTTGGTAGTTCTAGCTGTAAGGGCTTGCGAAATAGCTGCATCTATCGATTTTGCGTTATCGAGTTTATCGATTTGCCAGCCCCCTAGTTATCGTAGAGCTCCAATCTTGACACTTTAATTTACTATGCCATAGATAAAGAGATTTGCAAAGTTTGAAGTCTCTAACTTGAAGGGTGTGGAAAAAAGTTGCGAACATACGGACGGACAGACGGACAGACACCATGACGGACATTGCACAAACCCAATATACTCTTTACCTTCGGTATCGAGTATAAAAATTATCAATACGAATTTCTCGACAAACTGATACTTCTTGTTAATGGCACATATTAAGCTATTAAAAGAAAACAATATATTGAAAATAAATGTTTGTTTTTTTGACGGTAAGAAGGAGCTTGGTGATGCTATTATTTATTCCGCCTTTGTATGTATGTATTTATGTTGGCCATTCCCATTTAAATGTATGAGCGCATATTGTAAAAACATGTGAAAGCGTTTAAAACTAATAAGAAATAAACATGTATGCATATGCATTTATTATGTATGTTTTTATGTGTAAGCAAGCACAAAAATAAACAACCTACACCTACACACTAACCATAATCGCGTTCGGTTTAATCATAGAAGTAAAGTGAAATGAGAGTGAGAATATAAAGCACTCACAATGGCTGGCTGATGTTTTGTATTTACAATTACTTTTTTTTTTGCCCCCTCTTTCTCTGCGTTGACATGCGTGGTGCACATGCAACGACACCTTTTTCACACTGCTGTTGTTGTTGCTGTTGTCAGTGATTGAAGTTTTTGCATACAAAATTAAGTGTCAATCACCTGTTTTCTGTTGCTGCTCTGTGTATGTGAGAGAGTAACTGAGCTAGATAGTAAGCTATGGGGAGTGCGCATATACCGCATTGCGAAGTAAAACTGCAGTTACTGAGGCCGGATGGACTCACGGAAAGAGGCCAGCCAAATGGTTACAATAAAATGAGAAAAAGAAGATGACGAAATGACCAGCAAACAAAAGAGTTGCGTACTGATTGTGTGGCATGAAAGTTTTTAATAACTAGAATTTAAAATTAAGCTTTTAAATTTCATGCAATCAAACAATTTCGAAATGGATATATTGAACTTTATTGTGTGATTCAATCATTATATCATCTCGGAGATTAACGAAAAGCACTAAACAATAATTAATATATTTGGATATACTAAAATTTAGATGTACCCAAGCGAGTACAAGCGAATTTAAAACCATTGCGTTCTACGCACAAAGCAATATCGCATATCTCGCAAATCCATCTAATTAGACTGTGCATCTAGGAGGATTGAGGATTCTCTATGAAAAATGTGCTGCTCCAGTAGTAGAAACTCTTGGAGATATCGTACGCTTAGAATTTTATTTCAATGTGTAATTTCGTAAATGGAATCGCGCTATGTCGCCTTGAAATTCAAGCAAATCTGTGGTGCAGTTATTGACATTTTTGTATAGCTTCCAAGCGTTAACCAATGTGGATGATATCGAAATAAATAGCGGCCACCACCATTTAGTGCCTCCTCTTCGTCAGTATTCATGTTGACATAAGGGGAAATTATAACGATATCGACGTCATCTACCTCAAACATCAGTTAAGGCCTGCGAAAGTTGTTTATATCTAAAAAAGGAGAAACTGCCCAATTTGTATCTAATTGTAATTGGGGAAGTAACAAGCTTTTCTCCGTAAATCACTAAATTTGGTGACTAGCTGTTGAAATGTGAGAAATATGTGTGTTTTATTGAATTGCATATCAACTTGTAATAGATTTTCCAGCCCCCTGTGGGCGTAGCCGCAGTTTGGTCTTGGGGGACATTGCAATAATTTTGGTAACTCTTTTATCTGCGCTGCCTTCCCATAAAGAGATAGTTGCAAAGTTTCAAGTCTCTAGCTTAAAGGGTATCGAAAAAAGTTGCGTTCATACAGACAGACGCCGTGACGGACATTGCATAAACCCTCTATTCTTTTCGGTAGCAGAGTAGTATGAAATCAAAAGAGTTTATCCCGACTGACAGACCAAACCATCAGAGATTAAAAGACAAACTTTGTAAGCTATTTGTTTTCTGCATAAAGTGACCAAATTAAAAACAATTCTTAAAAATTTATTTACATCTTAAATAAAAAACCACATTTTCTTCTAATATTATTTCATTATTTTGCTGGTATTGTTATATTGTTGGCATAAGAAATAAGTTTTACGGTGATCTCTGGATTGTATTGGCAGTGCTTCCTTCCTAATTCTCTTTTGATAAAGCTGGTGTAGACACGATTGATCAAATGCTTGGCACATACACATGTAAAAGAGCAACAAACCGCTAGCCGCTGGCCATGTTTTATAATATAGTGGACGTTGCAGCATTAGCCTCATTTATCGCATATAATAAGCTCAATCCATGCAACGTTTTCACTTGTTTATAAATAAAAGACCTCAAAATACTTTAATATTGTGGTAAATAATTTTTTTATTTCCACAATGTTGAAACAATTTCTATTATATTGCAAATAACTCTCTTGTTTTAGCAATGAGCGATAAATTATATTTAAATTGTCGATTTATATCTATGTCGGTTGTATCTCATCGACAAAAATCAATCTAAAAATCGACTCAAAATTAAGCACGAACAAGCTGCTATAATTACGATAGTGATAGAGCACAAAATAAACAGCAACTTGTACGAGATAAGCTTTAAAAAGGCCAAGCGCGAAGAAGTGTAAACAATCAGGCGTAGAAAAGCAAACACGGAATGTGCAAAAAGGTTGATAGAAACAACAAAAGTAATAATAACAAGAAGAACTGAGTACTATGGTGTCTTATCGGGTCAGAAGCTCAATGCTTATCAGGCACATTCTCAATCCCTCATTCTCTGCCTCTCTTTCTCTCTCTCTTTCTCTTTCTATTCACAAATTAATTAGCTTCAAAAGATGGACTATCAGGCAGATGCAATGCGCACAACCGTAAATCTGCTTATAGCTAAGCGATTATTATTAAGCCAGTTATTTTTAATGAATGCTTTATATGAGACTTGTCATTATCATTTGGCTGGTTTTTATCGTTTTGCTTTGTGCGAGCGGAAATTTGATTTCAATATCGCTAATAAATCATGATAAAGATGAAAATAACTGAACTGTTGATATTTTTCAGTAGTAGCTATTATAGTTTTTGGCTAGGTAAATCGGCTCAAAATCCAACTTAAGCGCCGAACGTCGCGACGCGTCGATAAACTTACTCAATGGCTGAATGTGCCAAATAAACGAGATACATATACAGACAAACATGCCTCCGACCAACAAGATTTTATACTTATAGAGGGTTCAAACAGCTATATTCCAACCAACCTAACCATGGTATACTTAAGAAGGTAGCCGCACTTGCTCGCTCGCGACTTCTTACTTAAGTGTCAAAATGACAGTAGAGAGAGAGAGAAAGAGGCGCCATTGCAATAACACGTAAAGTCTGTAGCACAAGAAATTTTAGACGAAAAAATCGTCCGCGGAGATGCGTTGCTCATAACTGCTGCTAACACTCTGACAATTTAAGAAGTGAAAAGAGAGCGACAAAGCGAGTAATGCTACCTTCTTAGGTATACCTTGAACCTAACCTTTCTGGAATCTGGCGATTATACTCTCTCGGTGGACTGCCGTTTGTTGCTTTGTGAATTGTGGGCGAATTCGATGTCATTCGGCTTGCTGGCTTCGCTACAACATGAGCTGCCGTAGCGCAGCCGACCCAGGCGTACTGTGTGTGTGAGCGCGATCGCTGCGCGCAGTAGCTTCTGAAATCCAACTCGGAATATAGCTGTTTGAACCCTCTATAAGTATAAAATCTTGTTGCTACGACCCCAGTCATTGCATTTAACAGACCTGTTTGAGTTCATTATGTTAAGCAAAAAATTTGCTTTTGTTATAATTCTTGCTGGACCTGCTGGTCAAAATTTTTGTTATGTTTGATATTTGTTTCTTTTTCTGTGTCTTCGAAAAATGCACTACTGAATACATTTTCGGAATCGTGGCATAACTAAAGGCAAAATTGTTGTGTCATAATTTTATAAAATTTAAAAAGAATGTGTTATTTTTATTATTGTAAATATATAATTGAACTACATATGGGCATTTCCAGGATGGCGAACGCGACATTTGTACGTCTTAAAATTAATAAAAAATTGGTAATAGTTGACATATTCAAAAAAAATTTCTGACTTGTTTATTGCCTTTTTCCATAAAATGGGTAAATCAGGGTAACAGGCAGAAGGAAGCATCTCCGACCCCATAAAGTATATATATTCTTGATCAGTATCAATAGCCGAGTCGCAATGGCCATGTCCGTCTGTCCGTCTGTATGAACGCGTAGATCTCAGAGACTACAAGAGCTAGAGACTTCAGATTTTGAATATAAGTTTTCCTATACCATGAGCAGAACAAGTTTGTTTCAAATTATCGATAATTTTTCTGGTTTCTGATATACACATCGAATCGATTACAAAAATATCGAATTTGGAAAATCTAAAAATGGAGGTTAAAATAATGGGTAACGATAGAAATTTTCTAAAATTTTCGCCAAAATCGGTTAAGAAGCATCGGAAATATCGTAAAGCTTAGTCATTTTTTAGTTTTGTTTAAATTGAACGTTATTTAAAGCATAGTTTTTGAGCGCAAGGAGTAAAATATTTATTGCAATTGGGTTCAGGGTATCTTCTAGACGGGCTTTCCCGACTAGAGCCTTCTTAGGTGCTTTTTGATAAATTTTAAATTGAACGTCTTCTACGTAAAATCTTAGCGGCTGTATTTGAGACACAGCCCATAGGTCGAGCCGAATGCGCAGATCGTCCATTTTGTTTATTTGTTTTATTTTTACAGCCTTCAGAGAAGTTTAATTTGTTTTAAAAAATATTAAAAAAAAATGAAATTTTGTTTTAACAGGGGTTTGTTAAGTGTCAGCTGATAGTTGCTTGTGCATTATTTGGGTGTATATAATTGAAAACAAATATGAGCTCGAACACAAATAAAATTAGTGGAGCCAAAAAAGCAAAAAATATGGCTTTAATTTGTGCGCAAAATACAGTTTTAACAATCTGTTTGATTTAAGTTTGTTTTGTTGTGTTTTATTGCACCCAAATTGGTAGTGTTTACACCAAGCATCGGTAGGAAATTTCACAGTATCTATCGACTACGTAAAAGTGCTGTTCAGTGCTCTGTGATGTTAAATTCTAACTAATTCGTTTTTCGACCAACTGGGAAATGCAATCGACCAACGGGAAAAATTTGAACAAGTTTCTCATTGTGCATAAGGGAATCTAATACAAACGGATGCAGCATTCCCGAGTTCCAACTACATACGTGCATCCTGCTTGTAATGGAATATTTTAAATTAAATAATCGTACTTAATTATTGAATTGTTATGAGATTTGTTAAGAAAATGTGAACCTTATAGAAAATTAACTTGGGATTGGATCGAAACTTTAATTCTATTTATACAAATCAATAACGTTGATATATAACTTCTTAAGTACGAATCGTATGTAAATAAATTACAAACTTGATAACTCTAAAACAAAAATAAATATTTCTTGTACAAAACAATATCTATTAACTGTTATGCTGTTTGAGCTGATTTGAGAACAAAAGTTTTGTAATATTTATCGTTAACAATACAGTTATACATGTAAACGATAAGTATAACAAAGCTGTTCCACTTTAGACTTCTGTGGTTCCCATCGTTCACATCTTTTTAATCATGTATACAAACGTATATAGAGCTCATTTGCTTCCTGTGAGGCACACGCTCAATTAAAGCGACCAAAACCTTAGCGAAATTGCCTCTATTGAGGTTGAGGCTTTTCAATATGAGCAGCAGCCGAGCGACCGGCACACACAAGCAAAACTTGAAAGGATACTCCAAGAGTGGGAGGGATGGGGCGGGGGGAATAACCAACGAAGAAGAGCAAACTAGATATCAGGAAGATACGAATAGGGTGTTGTGGGGAGAGTGTGAGGTGCTCCGGAAAGAAACTGCTACTTGAAGCGAAAATAACAAAAGGCACTGACATGAAATCTAGAAGGCGGATAACAGCAGAAGAAGTAGTATGTATTTGTGTGCGTGTGTGTGTTTGTGATTAAATATATATGTGTGTATGTTGCAACGAGGACAGCTTCGAGGACACGACGAAAGCTCAAAGCAATGATGATTTATGTACAAGACCCTAACCGGGAAGTTTAGCTGGACTTGCAAACGGAACGGGTCGGGTTTCGAAAGGCGATGGGGTGTTGAGATGTGGCAAGGGAGATGGCAGTCAGCACTTGAGTATTCATGCAATTTCTGGGCCATATAGTTGCCATTTCATTTGCCCCTAGCCCCCAAACTAAGCTAAGTTCATCCTTAAAACTTGATAAAAGAGATATCAGCAGCAACAAAAAACAAGCAACATGCAACTTAAAACTTGGAACTTGTAAAGATGCAAAAGACTCAAAGCTCAGCAAAATCCTACTTTGCTGCATTCGGAGTTTGGTAGGCCTCACATAGTTCTGCTTTCCCATTTGAAAATTGCATGCCAAATGCAAAGAGAGGTAGATGGAGAAAAAGGCAAACAGAATAAAATATGGAGACATGTGGGGGCACAGCAGTTGACAGTTCAATGTTGCGTTTCAAAGTAAAGGAGCCAAAGCGTTTTTAGAGTAACGCAGCCAAAGGAAGTAAGTAAGTTTGAAAGAAAAGGGGACGGCAAGGAATGGGGTGTATACATAAACAAACTTATGTGGCACGTTTTGGTATGCAAGAATTTGCCGCAAAAGTAGTGCCAAACGAGCGGAGTCAAGTTGAGTTCTGAAGAATGTTCAGTAATGTGCTCAAAGTGAGTTGGCTTCTCCTAATGATGTTCTTTAAGGAGATGTGCATTTTTAGACTTGAAGACTTTTAGACGAACTTACTCATAGCGAGTTTCTAGCGAGAAAACTTCGTTTTCGAGAGTTTCAGTTATGTAAGCTTTAAGTTGAGAATAAGTGGAATTTGATTGCATATACAAATATCCATCATAACTTTGTGAATGTAAAAGAAATTCAAAATAAATAATATAACGTGTATTAAAAAGTTCTTTATACTCCGATACTGAAATAAGAGAAAAATTTAATATAGGGCGCAACGCCCAATGGAAAATCAACAACAGGTTGATCGAAATCATGCAAGTCCATAAAACACACATTTTTCACATTTCAACTGCTAGAGTCATGTTAGGTTGGAAGATAGCTGGTAACGTTGCCCAAAGATAATCAACAGTTTGGATGCCCTGCCCACCCGTCGCCACAAGCTCTCCGCCTTATTTAAAAAGTCGTCAAAAATTACGCTGACATGCCAACCTTTTAAAATTTTTTCATACACTTTTAATCTAGTTGGGCTATTCTTTGTTTTCTTAAATCAACAACATTTGTACCACTAATTTTGTTGTTGAATAAAATGATAACCAAAACAACCATGCTGAAATTCTTGAGTTAGTTCTTATGATTCCCGGGTTTGCAAACAAACATTTTTCGAATCGCCCTGCTTCGTCGGGTACCATCCGTAAACTTATGGCATATTTATACTCGATACTGAAAGTACAGAGTTTAGGGTGGCGCGGGCCGAAAAAACCTAACAAAATGATGAAAAAAATTTGATTTGCTTATAGCTTTTGATTATTTGAAGTACTGAAAACGGCATTTATTGCATAATAAATGTTTATCGATAGTACTATCGATATGCGTAAATATTTTTGATATACCTGCCGATCATCGCAACGTTCAACTATTATTTTCACGATATAAGAAAGGAAGAACACTATTTGACCCGTCACCATAGTCGTGAGGGGGGTATAATGGTCTGGGGTGCCATATCCTTTTATGGTACATTTGAGATTCAATTTGTTTCATCTAAGTTGAACGCAGTTAGATACAAAGAGCTGCTCCAAAATGCATTCCCTCACTTTTCCAATACTTTCGATCCATTATCTTGGACGTTTCAACAGGATAATGCCCCAATCCACACTGCTCGAGTGGTAAATAAGTGGATTAATGACCAAAATGTTAACTGGAGTGGCCTCCGTATTCTCCAGACCTCAACATTATAGAGAATTTGTGGGGATGGCTTTCACGTAAAGTTGATCAATCTGGTAGACAATTTGAGGATATTGAATCATTAAAATCTGCCATTAAGAACGCCTGGAGCGAAGTGTCCTTAGACTATCTAAAGGCTCTATACGATTCAATCCCTGACCGAATTTATGAAGTGATTTGAAACAAAGGTGGTTATACACATTATTAAATAAACATTAAAGCACTATAAACACTAACTTTATAATACATTTTTCTATAAATGTGTGGTTTGTATTAAGATTAACACCTTGAGTCTATTTGGTTGAGCGATTAAAAGTGACAGCTTTTTAAGACTATCTCACAAAATTTATTTTACAAAATATACCATTCAACTTAGAGCGCTAATTTTTGTTAAGTTTTCTTAAGAATTGAATAGGAAATAGTAAAAAATACGTTTTCCAAACTATGTTCCTTGAATGATATAATAAACTTAGTTTTCTTAAAAAAAAACTATGTGAGTCTATTTCGATGATCGGCAGTGTATTGCCCACCACTAATTAAGCGTGCAACAGTGAATTTTTAAAATGTACATTGACATGTGTATATTAGATTCGGGCCGGGCCTTTTAAAGAAGACGACGGGTTCGTGCGAGACCGGGCCTCTGAAATCCGTCCCGCGCGCACCTCTAGTGCCTTCAGGCAAAGGACAAATATCTTTGTCCATGGCCAGGATACATAAAGTGTCAAAATTGGTGTTCTACGATTACTCGGGGGCTGGCAAATTGATAACCTCGATAGCTCGAAATCGACAATCCTACCTATTTCGGCACCCTTTCAGCTAGAACTACAACATTTAGTAAGAAGAAATCTACTATCAACCCCCAAATTAAAAAAAAAAACTAGTAAAAAGGCTCTAGTCGAAAGAACCCGACTAGAAGATACCCTGAACCCAGTTGCAAAAAGTATGCTTCACATGCTTTCCCTAAAAGTATGCTTCACATAATAATCAATTGAAACAAAACTTAAAACTGACTTAACTTTACGATATCTCCGGTGTTTCAAAACCGATTTGGACAAAATTTGACATAAGTTCTATTATTACCCATTTTTTCATCCCCTATTTTTATTTGTTTCAAATTCGATATATTTTTGTAATCGATTCCATGTGTATATCGGAAACCAGAATAGTTATCGTTAATTTCAAACAAAATTTGACTCGGCTATTGATGCTGATCAAGATTATATATAGTTTATGGGGTTGGAGATTCGTCCATCTGCCTGTTACATACTTTAGCACAACACCATTATACCCTGATTTACCCATTTTTATGGGTTCAGGGTATAAAAATTCCTCCCATTCTGCACCTAGCAACACACCAGCACAAACCGGAAACGCATAAATTTTTCACCTTTTTAAGCTAATGCCACCAAATTTGGTGGCAAGATAAAGAATGACTACCACCGCCCCGAACATCCATCCCCCACCTTCTACAAACTATGATCTAGAGTCACCAAATTTGGAAGGAAGACTCCTGGTGACATCCCCATCTGCATCAGATAATCTTTGAGGCAGCGTACACCTCTGCCGAATCCGCACCCCTTTGCAATCAAGCCTCTTTTTATAGGTTTCAATACAGGTATCGAGTATACCGCAGCCGGTTGCATCCGACTGCAACGTTTCCTCTTGTTCTTTCGTTTTGTTTACTGGAGCTATGCTATGAAAGATTTTTGAGATCTAAACAAAGTTTTGAGTATACAAGTCGTGTTTGTTACATTTAAAATCCAATGTTAAATGCTTCAAGCATTTTTTGTAAAACATATCTGGCAATCGGAAAGCATTTTGACGATCAACACGTACAGCGCCCGTACTGTAAAGACTTCAAATAAAAACAAGTAGAAACGTTGCAGTCGGACGCAAGCGACTGCGGTATACTCGATACAAGTAATAAAACCGATGAAAAGAGACCTGATTACAATGGGGTGCGGATACGGCAAGGGTTTACGCTGCCTCAAAGATTGTCTGGTGCAGATGGGGATGCCAAAAAGCTCCCTTCCTTCCTACTCTAGCTCACATTTTGTAATAGCTGGGAGATGGGTGGCTGGTGGTGGTATAGGGGGGCGTGGCATCCAAATTTTTGCTGCAGGTCTGTGTACGATATCGATGGCTATCCTCCTGCCAAACTTGGTGACTATAGCTCAAAGTTAGTAAAATATGATGGAAGGGGGCCTGGGGGCGGTATGGGGGCGTGACATCCAAAGTTTTGCTGCAGATCAGTGTATAATGTCAATTGCTATCGTCCTACCACATTTGGTGACTCCAGCTCAAAGTAAGTAAAATATGGTGAAAGTATGACTAGGGTTGGTGATGGGCGGATTTTTGGGGGTATTTAACAGTTATATTCCTACCAAATTTTGTGACTCTAGCTCAAACACTGCGGAAGATACACACATTACCGTTTTTAGCGAAGCGTTGGGACGGTTGGGAGCGGCTAGGGCAGAATGGATGGGCGTGGCATCCAAAATTTTCATGAATTTGTTTGGGGGTCGTCATCACCTATCATGCCACAAAATTTGGTGGCTCTAGATCAATAACTGTGGAAGGTATAGGCGTTTCTGTATTTAAACTTCGGTTGGTTGGTGGCGGAAGGGTTGGGCAAGGCCCCAAAACTTTGGGTGCAATATTTTGGTAGTTAATACTTACTATCTTCTCCCCAATTTTGGTAGTTTTAGCTATAAGGGCATGCGAAATAGGAGTATTTATCGATTTTTAGTTATCGGAATTATCGATTTGCCAGCTCCCACATGACGGACATTGCACAAACCCATTATACTTTTTACCTTCGGTATCGAGTATAAAAATGGTCTCGTTCACCGGCCGTACGTGAATAACATTACCCAATACGCAGTTCTATTAGTTACGGGCCGTACTGTTGTGTTGAACAATGAAAATGTTTAAATATTATTACGGCCGTAATTAGCGTTCAGGACCTACTTACTGCAGTATAAAGGGCAAAAACACGAGCCGTTTTATACATTCATCTAAAAATATTGACAAAATTGCCCAATTTCAGGCTCCAATGGGGCCATACTTACTGTTTTGGCAGTCAGCGCTACACAAGAAGTAATAACTAATTTCATAACACGATACAATTTAGATAACATATTTTAATTTATTCTTCAACTCAAGCCTTCTCATACTGTCAGGATATAGATCTGTTAGTTGAATTTGCAGTCTTTTGAGTGGGTTCGGATCTGTTTGGCAAAATCACTGGTAATCTCAGCTCTGCCCATCATATAGAGTTTACTAAGATGCTACCATTACCTTTTGCTTTTTCAGCCTTACATTTCATTTAATAGCCGCCAACAAAGTGTTTGGTGTACACAAATACGTAAGTGCGTTGGTCGTTAATCATAATTTAAATTTAAAAACCAGAGTTGCTTTCCGATCTATAATGAGAATGTTGTCAACTTTCTGCCACAATATGTGAATTGTCGTTACGGCCGCTAAGTTGGTGCATTACGGTACGGGCTGTACTGTCAAAAGCAAAATGCACTTCTGCAAACAACTAAAAGCTAATATCCGATTCACACGAACAACGAAAAGCAAGATGGGAAATCGTTCGAATACGCACTGCTCAATCTAGACTCTAAAAATGTACACTGATTTGAATCTTGGTGCGTTCCATTATGAGGTTATATTATAGTTTAAATAAAAATTGATAAATTGTGCAAATATTGCAACGCCTTAAAGTTAATCAGCAAGAATGTCCCGTTGCGCTGGTGAAAAGTGAAACTGACTGAATTTAACCCAGTCCATGACAGAATTCTTTGATAAACATAGCTTATTTAGAGATAGTCGCTGTTGGATGTACTCAGCTGAATGACACATTTCAGTTTGGCTAGTCGAAAAATCAACCCGGATCAAACTGGTCAATATATGTATATGTATATGTATATGTATATGTATATCTGTATGTATATGTATATCTGTATGTATATGTAAATATAAATGTATATGTATATGTATATGTATATGTTTATGTATATGTATATGTATATGTATATGTATATGTATATGTATATGTATATGTATATGTATATGTATCTGCATATGTATATGTATATGTACGTATATGTATTTGTATATAAGCTTAAGTATTAAAAGAATGAATGTGATAACTTTGTTACGTTAATGTAAGTACTTTAGTTTGCTATCATACACATTATCGATGGTCTCTTCGTTTGAAAGAGGAACTAAATATTTAATTTCCTAGTGATTTTTTTTTACTAAATGCTATCCACAAAAATGGTTCCCATTGGTGTAATTTTATTTGCTTTTAGCGCAGATTGCACTCTGTTATTGCGCTTTCGAAACATCATGCTTACTTAATCTCTCTTTGTTTTACATGGTGTTTCTCTTCTTTTCTTTATCAACAACTGCCTAAGTCGCGTTTAACAGTACTTACACTCACTCGCAAATCTCTGCGTACACCACTAAAAATATTGAAAATCAAACTTTAAACAGAAATTGTTCAGTCTATTATGCATATATTTAACCGATTCTTTTTTTAAACGTAACTTTAGTTTATTGTCTTCAATGACGTATATTTGCTAGAAATATTCAACAATGTTTTATATTTAATTATTTATTTTAAACTTAACACAACGTAAAATGTACACGCAAAATTCTGCGTACAGTGTACTTAGAATTAAAAGAAAACCCTTTTTAATAGCTTGTAGGGTATCCTTTTCTTTGCAAAACCTCTGCAAGGCGTCTCGGCATGGAATCAACGAGTTTATGTGTCTCCTCTGCAGTAATTTTTCACCATTCCTCCTCAATTACATCCTTGAGCATTTTGTTTGTTTTCGGATTCTTCTCTCAAGAAGATTCCACAAATGCTCAATAGGGTTGAGATCAGGACTCTAGGGAGGAGTTCGCAGCTGATATTTAACATTATACAGCAGCCAAAGCTTTGTATTCTGTGCCTTGTGCTTTGGGTCGTTGTTCTGCTGGAACCAATATTCATGTTACAGACCGAATTTTTCAGTACTTTGTTTTAAATTGTTTTTTAAAATGTTTATATAGACTCCCTGACCCATGATTGATTCGATAAATGTTAATTTTCCCACACCGCTTCCAGCCATACACCCCCACACCATTATTCCACTTCCTCCATGTTTAACCGGGCCAACTAAGTTTTCTTTTTTGAATGCTTCTCCGCTTTTCTTCCATACCAAAACTTTTCCCTTGATTCCGAATATGCAGAATTTACTCTCGTCAGAAAAAATAACTTTATTCCAGAAGTCCGGGTGCTTGGAAATGTACTCATTGGCAAAATCTAAGCGCTTTTGTCTATTGACTTCTGATATCAGAGGTTTTATGCGGGCGACTCTGCTGTGGTAGTCAGCCTTTTTTATGACACGGCATACAGTATCATCTGAATCTGTTTTGGAAAAACTATTCTCGATCTGCAGTTGTGCCTGATGAGCTGTCATCCTGGGGTTAAGCGAATAGACTTAATAATAGTCTTCTGTGGACGGCCAGAACGAGTCTTAGACAATATACTGCCAGTCGAGTTGTAATTGTTTATACCTTTTTGGATGGAGGAGTGGGCTCTACCAACTAGAGCACCAATTTCTCTATAAGATTTCCCTTCCGAAAAACATTTTATAATAATTATTCGCTCCTTAATAGAAATTTCTTTGCCTTTTTGTTCCATGTTGCAATTCTCCGGAATGTGATGCAAAATTTTAATTTCAACTGCGAAATGTGTCTATGCTTAGACAATGTGAAGAAGATCGACGCCGAAAAAACTAGCGGTAATCGCATATTCTTGCATTCCACACAGCTATAAATAGCTGTACGCAGACTTTTGCGTGTATATTTTTTCGTTGTGTTTAGTTTAAAATAAGTAATTAAATATAAAACATTGTTGAATATTTCTAGCAAATATACGTCATTGAAGACAATAAACTAAATTTACGTTTAAAAAAAGAATTGGTTAAATATATGCATAATGGACTGAACAATTTCTGTTTAAAGTTTGATTTTGAAAATTTTTAGGGGTGTACGCAGAGATATGCGAGTGAGTGTACATTGATTGATAACTTCGAAGGCGCGAATTTTGTTGCGCTTTCGCATGTGTTCGGCTCTAAACGTACGCATCGCCATCTTTCTGAGAGGGACTGTTGTTAATTGTCGCAAGGCGGTTTTTTTTTACTAGCTTATGTTTATTCTTGTTTTGTGCTGCACATCTCTTGTTTTTGCAAAAACTCAAGCTTTCGGCATGCATTTTATTTTTTGTTACCTTCTTGTCCTTGTTTTTATACCCTGATCCCATAAAATGGGTAAATCAGGGTATAATGGTTTTGTGCAAAAGTATGTAACAGGCAGAAGGAAGCATCTCCGACCCCATAAAGTATATATATTCTTGATCAGTATCAATAGCCGAGTCGATATGGCCATGTCCGTCTGTCCGTCCGTCTGTCCGTCCGTCTGTCCGTCTGTCTGTCTGTCCGTCTGTATGAACGCGTAGATCTCAGAGACTACAAGAGCTAGAGACTTCAGATTTGGAATATAAGTTCTCCTATACCATAAGCAGAACAAGTTTGGTTCAAATTATCGATAACTACTCTGGTTTTCGATATACACATGGAGTCGATAACAAAAAATATCGAATTTGGAAAAATGTAAAAATGGGGGTTGGTGTAATGGGTAACGATAGAAATTTACTCAAACTTCGTCGAAATCGGTTAAGAAACACCAGAGATAGCGTAAAGTTAAGTCAGTTGTGAGTTTTGTTTAAAGTGATCATTATTTGAAGCATACTTTTAGGATGGAAGGTCTGCAACTGGGTTCAGGGTATCGTCTGGTCGGGCTATCCCGACTAGAGCCTTCTTACTTGTTTGTTGTTGTTTATGCTTAAAAAGTTTTTAGTTGTGATTTTGTTTTATGCAGTTTGGGGACCACTTTTGAATGTCTCTGGCCTAATTTGGTTTGGTCTTTGTTTTGCTGCTTGCTTCGCTCAACTGTTGTTATTGTGTAGTTCGTGTTGTTGCTGAGTCGTGTTGTTGATTGATTTTCTAATTTTATTGGGTTTGATTTCATTTGTAAAATTTATGTCAACAAATGCTTCATCTATGGCATATTTGTTGACAAATTCTTGTATCCTTCTGCCTCCTTTTCTATCATTCAGTGTTGCTTTCCTCTCCCGACTCTAAGGATATAATGCATATCACTTTACTGCTGCCTTATTGGCAGATTACTGCCGTTCTAAACTTTGCTTAAGATTGTTAAATTGCTCTTTTGATTTAACTGTTTCTTTTTAATTGTTTGCTTCTTAAATCTTTATATTTATGAAACTCGCGTTCCAATATACTCTTAACCGGCTGTATAAATTTATAAAAAGGGAACGTTTGGCAAAAGGAACTCCATTTCGGTAAACCGCAAAACGTTTTCTATAACTTTGCCCACAAAATGGTTTCCCTGCTCGGGAGCCCACTTTCCCATTCCCTGGACGCTCTTACCGTTTGTATTAGACTCCCTTATGCACAATGAGAAACTTGTTCAATTTTTCCCCGTTGCTCGGTTGCATTTCCCAGTTGGTCGGTTTCGACCAATTTCGAACTTAACATTACAGAACAGCACTTTTCGTAGTCGATACTATGAAATTTCCTATCGATACTTGGTTTGAACAGTGCCAATTTGGGAAAAACAGCTGGTCATCAAGCGCAATAAAAACATACCAAACCAAGCTCAATTCAAAAAGATTTTTGTATTTTGCGCACATATTAAAGCAATGAATTTAGCTTTTTTATTTTTGTTCGAGCTCATTGTTTTCAATTAAATACACACAATCAATACACTAACACCTGTCAGCTGACACTTAACAGACCCCTGTTTAAACAGGATGCCGGATGAATTGGATTTGTAGTGGAATCACCTACATTCCCGACTTGCTGTTAATGACGGATGCATCTGAATGGAATCGGAGAATTAAACAGCGGCGCAAATGTCAACAACATGATGGTTTGCGCGTTAAAAATTTTGTTGGAAGTATACTGGAAAGAATCGATTACAACCGGATTGGTCTTTTTTCCAAGCCGATGGTCGAACCTTAACCACTTCACACGGGGCAAAGTC
This sequence comes from Scaptomyza polygonia, assembly GCA_035044585.1. Taxonomy (NCBI): domain Eukaryota; kingdom Metazoa; phylum Arthropoda; class Insecta; order Diptera; family Drosophilidae; genus Scaptomyza; species Scaptomyza polygonia. The sequence goes on along the minus strand of JAWNNU010000953.1, from coordinate 45,214 downwards.
TCAATATTTTTTGCATTTTTATTTACTTTTTGTTGTTCCGTTTAATAGTGTATATATATACCTCATGATTTATAATATCTTAGAGAGCTTATAAACGATGTTTATAAATTTTAATTGGCTGTCCCCTTATTTTTACAACCGATTGAACTTGATGAATTGATATCGATATTGTTTTGTAAAAAAGCACGACATTTTATATTGTTATTCAGAAGCACAAAAAAAATAAATAAATATATGGAAATAAAATATCAAGGTATGTAAAATAAAGTTGCTCACACAGATTTTGTAGTCAATGTGCTCATTGTCCTGTAAATATACACTGGGCCAAAAAAGTATTGGCAAAACAGCGAATTTCAAGTTTCGAACGCTATAACTTTTGATCCCGAAGGATGAGATCCAAATTTTAAATGCAGTTTTAAAAGACGACAAATTAACTATTTATATTACAAATCCAAATTCGTATACTCATATTATGTCCTAAACTATGCTTATTATAGTGAAAAAAGGCACAAATTTACACCAAAAAAGTATTGGCACATACAGCATACTGGCCTATGCTAATGGTATTGTAACGGTAAAGTCCCGTTTTTTTTTTGCATTGTACTTTGCTTTCAGCTTCTGCAACACGCACATTATACAAGTACATATGTTTTGCTTCACATTCGGTTTTAATTTCATCGCAAACACGCAAAAATGGGCAGAGGATCAGAAATTTCCTTACCATCGCGAAAATTGATTATAAAACTTTATATTCAAAACAAAACTTATCGGGAAATTGGCGTATTGGTTGACAGGTCATCGTCAAGTGTTCGTAATATTATTAATCATTACGTCACCAGCGGAAAATTGGAGCCAAAGAGCCGAACTGGACGTCCAAAAAAATTTACTCAGCGTCAAGAGAGGCTTATAGTGGCTGCAGTGGCTCAGAACCTGACGACGTCATCGGTTAAACTATGTCAGAGGTTGCAGGAATCCTTTAAGGAAAACTTTTGCCTACAAACCGTGCGGAATACGCTCTATAAGGCTGGGTACAATGGTAAAGTACCACGTCGCAAGCCGTTCATTTCAAAAGCAAATAAAAAGAAGAGGCTAGAATTTGCTAAGGCTCACGTAAACGAGCCGGATTCTTTTTGAAACAATGTAATATTCAGTGACGAATCCAAATTTAACATTATTGGATCCGATTGTGCCCAAAAAGCTTCAGGAAATAAATTTGATAAAAACGATAAAGCATGGTGGTGGCAACGTTATGGTGTGGGGGTGTTGTGCGGCGTCTGATGTTGGTCAACTGGCTTTTATTGATGAAAAAATGGATAAACATGTTTTTCTGAACATTTTAAAAAATAATTTGAACCCAGTGTTCAGAAATTGGGGCTACATGGGACAAAATGGCTTTTCCAACAAGACAATGATCCCAAACATTCGTCGTATTTAGTGCAGGAATGGCTTATATACCACTGCAAGCAGCTTAAAACACCCCCACAATCACCGGACCTCAATCCTATTGAGCATGTTTGGCATTTATTGGACAAAAAAATACGTTCGCAGTACATCACTTCAAAGGAATCCCTCAAACAGGCGCTCCTTACACAATGGGAGCAAATAACAAGCCAGGAGACCTCCAACTTAGTTGGAAGTGTGAAAAGGCGTCTTCAAGCCGTTATCAAGGCCAATGGAGGCCCAACAAAATATTAATTTTTTGTTTTTTATCAATTTATAATGGATTCTTAACGTTTTTTTATAAATGTGCCAATACTTATTTGGCGTAAATTTGTGCCTTTTTTCACTATAATAAGCATAGCTTAGGACACAATATGAATATATGAATTTGGATTTGTAATATAAATAGTTAATTTGTCGTTTTTTAAAACAGCATTTAAATTTTGGATCTCATCCTTCGGGATCAAAAGTTATAGCGTTCGAAACTTGAAATTCGCTGTTGTGCCAATACTTTTTTGGCCCACTGTATCTGTTTTTAGAGACAAACTAAGAACTGTATTTGTGTCTTTCGTGACATGTAACTTTCTCTTCCAGAAAGATCTGGAAAATGTAATAATGAGACCGTTTTTAAGAAATGTATTACAAATCAATAATGTCCTTATTTTTTGCCTGTTTTTGCCCCTTTTCACAAACATTACACTTGTTCCAGATGCTTACGAGTTTTGCAATACAATGTGCAACAACAGCCGCTAAGAAGCATCCGTAAAAAATTATATTCTGCAAAAACTTAAACCTAAACGAAGAACATGATTCTCTGATTAATGAAAAAGTAAGAAAGTTTATGAGTCATTTAAAATACTAAAACAAATACAATGCTATAACGCTTTAAGCAAAAACATTTACGTTGGCTTGAGTCCAATATGAAAATTAAAATAAACGATGAAGTTTTAATAACCAAAGGATCAGATAAAGTTGATTTGTCCCTTCGGAAGTGGTATATTTAACAAGATTGACTGGGGAACTGGGTCCTAACGTAGAAAACTCTTAACGAAATAGAAGTGGAAATAGTGACGACGGTAATACCGCGAGGAGGGCACTGCAAATGTTGAAACTATATCTTCCGCATTAGATTTAGATATGAACTTTCACATTGTACTAATCGCAATATCTTGTTAGTATGAAATAAACACCGAAAAACTCAAAGCCTTGTGTTTGGAGACATTTAATTTATATATTAAAACACATGCTTGGTATCCAATGTCACCAAATAATTGAAAAATTCATACTTCCTGTTAGAGATGGGCACGGGCCTCAAACCAGAGGGCCCGAAGAAAATATTTTAGGCCCGGAGCAAAAACATCAGAATTTAGCATCGCTTTTACTGTCCGATTTGACCACAAATTAATCTTTTTTTGTCCTTGCTGCACACAGCTACTTGAATTTTTACTTTAAACATTTTAATAATATGAAATTTGGCTCTGTGACGCTACGTTTGTTGAGGGAAAGTGAGCTCGATTACTCACAATGATCGATAGAACAACATGTCCGATATTTAATCTATAAGAAATTAAGTGTTGCATAGTGATTTTGGGTTAAGATAGGCACAGTGTCTTGTCGGGCCTGACGGGCTTTTTAGGCCCGCCGAGCTTTCCCGGGCCTGCCGGGCTTACCGGGCTATTGAGCTAAGGCCCGGGCACGCACGTAAAAAGCCCGGAAATGATTTTTAGGCCCGGGGCCCGATAAATTCAGCCGAGGCCCGGCCCGGCCCGTGCCCACCTCTACTCCCTGTTGGAGTTTTCGGAGAAAAAGCGTCCGAAGCGCGAAATAAATTTTACAAGCTTAGTGCACTTGTAGAATATGAAGTATCCGATCTCAACTGCATATATTTAACTAAAATTATAATGCACTGTGATCAAAAATTCGTCTGTCTTCCTAGTTAATGGCATTGCTGAAAACATTACCGTTATATGATTTTCTTTTTATTATGTTAGCATTCGTTAAAATTGAGACCCAGTTTTGTTTTTTTTTACCTTACTATTCATAATATAATCAAAAAAGTTAAATGGGGCGTAGAAAAACTCTGACCGGCTTAAATTGAGTCTAACCTATCGAAAATCCGCAATTGTTAAAAATGTACTTATTATACTCGATACCGAAGGTAAAGAGTATATTGGGTTTGTGCAATGTCCGTCATGGTGTCTGTCCGTCCGTCTGATCGTCCGTATGTTCGCCACTTTTTTCCACACCCTTCAAGTTAGAGACTTGAAATTTTGCAAATGTCTTTATCTATGGCATAGTAAATTAAAGTGTCAAGATTGGAGTTCTACGATAACTAGGGGGCTGGCAAATCGATAAACTCGATAACGCAAAATCGATAGATCCAGCTATTTCGCAAGCCCTTACAGCTAGAACTACCAAATTTTGGGAGAAAAAGCTACTAACAATCCCCAAAAGACTGCATCAAATTTTGGAGCCACGCCCACCCATTCCGCCCCCAGCGCCCCCGCAGCTCAAAAATAAAAATGCTCTTATCTTCTACAATTTTTGAGCTAGACCCATCAAATTTGGTGCCAAGATAGATGTTGACGATCCCCAATCAAATTCATAAAAACTTTGGATGCCACGCCCATCTATACTGCCCTATCCGCCCTCAAACACCCCAACGCTTGGCTAAGTGTGCGTGTATCTTCCATAGTGTTCGAGTAAGAGTCACAAAATTTGGTAGGTAGATAACTGGTAGCGACCCCCCAAAAAATGCATCAAAGTTTTGGAGCCCCACCCACCCATTCAGCCCCCAGCCCCCCCGGAGTTTAAAAACAGAAATGCTTATATCTTTTACAGTTTTTGAGTTAGAGCCACCAAATTTGGTGCCAAAATAGGTGATTATAACCTCCAAAAAAATTCATAAAAACTTTTGATACCACGCCAATCCATACTGCCCAAGCTGCCCCAAACCGCCCCAATGCTTCACTAAAAACGGGAACGCGTGTATTTTCCAAAGCGTTAAGGCTAGAGTCACCAAATTTGGTAGGAGAATAGCTATTAACGATCGTCAAAAAACTGCATCAAAGTTTTGGAGCCACGCCCCCCGTTCGCAGCCCCCTGCATTTTGAAATCAAAAACGCCTATATTTTCCACATTTTTTGAGCTAGAGACGCCAAATTTGATGCCAAGATTGGTGATGAAGAAACCCAAAACTTTTGGATGGCGGCCCCAACCCATACCCATACCTAGCCCCCCTTCACCATATTCTACTAACTTTGAGCTAGAGTCACCAAATTTGGTATGAAGATAGCAATTAACATCATAAATAGATATACAGCAAAACTTTGGAAGCCACGCCCCCCATACCAGCCCCCAGCCCCCCTTCCACCATATTCTACTAACTTTGAGCTAGAGTCACCAAATTTGGTATGAGGATAGCAATTAACATCATAAATAGATCTGCAGCTAAACTTTGGAAGCCACGCCCCCCATACCAGCCCCCCTTCCACCATATTCTACTAACTTTGAGCTAAAGTCTCCAAATTCGGTTTGAGGATAGCTATTGACATGATACATAGATCTGTAGCAAAAATTTTGATGCCACGCCCCCATACCGCCCCAGCCCCTACCTTTAACAAACTTTGAGCTAGAGTCACCAAATTTGGAAGGAAGATAGCTTTTTGGCATCCCCATCTGCACCAGACAATCGTTGAGGCAGCGTACACCGCTGCCGTATCCACACACCATTGCAATCAGCTCTCTTTTAATTTGTTTTACTACTGGTATCGAGTATACCGCAGTCGGGTGCGTCATATTAAGAAAAGAGTCAAATTCAAATTACCTGTTGGCCAAAATCAGAGAAAAGCTGTAGATACTAGTCTAACAACGAAGGCTGAACAATTTAGAAGTTTAAAATTAAAAACAAACTTTTAACACGATTTAAAAGTCGCAATGCCTCACTTACAGACTTAAAATCAAGGACACTGCCTTCAAAAACAAACGCGAAACCTAAATTTAAAATATACCCTTCACAGGCCTATTTCGTTTCGACGGTTGAACTTTAGTTATGTTATATTTGGATAACGATTTTTATACTGGATACCGAAAGTAAAGAGTATATTGGGTTTGTGCAGTCTCCGTCATAGTATCTGTCCGTCCGTTGGTTCGAATTTTTTTTTCCACACCCTTCAATCAAAAGACTTAAAACATTGCAAATATTCGTATCTTTGACCTGGAAAATTTAATTTGGAGCCATGCCCACCCATTCCGCCACCAGCCCCACTAAAAAACTGCATCAAAACTTTGGCAGCCACGCTCATCCACACTGCCAAAACCGCCTCCACCCGCCCCAACGCTAATGGGAATGCATGTAACTTCCATAGTCTGTGAGCTAGAGCCACTAAATGTAGTTAGGAGATAGCTGGTGGCATTCCCATCTGCATCAGACTATCTTTGAGGTAACGTACATCCTTGCCTCACCCGTACCTCATACAATCAGGCCTCTTTTTACCGGTTTTATTACAAGTATCGAGTATACCGCAGTCGGTTGCGACTGTAACGTTTCCACTTGCTTTAACTTTTGCTTTTGCATGCAACAATGTAAATTAATTTTCGTTTTCTTTTTGCTTATATATTTGCAGGTGAGTGCATTTCTCAAAAGATTTATCAACTAATCCAATCTATGCCCAACACAGTGTGAGTGTTAAAGTTGAACTTTTATAGCAGTCAGGCTGAATTTCATCAATTCGCAGCATACAGTATGTAGGAATTTTTAAAGCTGGTCACTCAACTGAAAGTTTTTTTTCCACCTTTCTAGATTCCATTGCGATTAAAATTAAAATTTCAGCTGCCTTAAAATCGTGCAAAAAGTGTGGGTTTTGTCTGAGAGAGCTGAAACATTCTAGCTTGTAAAATGGAAGATGTAAAACTTAAATTTAAATATTGATTTCACTTTTTGCGCACTATACTCCCGACTTTTCAAAATCCTCTTACCCAAACACAAAACAAAACCTATAAACTTCGAGCGACGAAGTTTATGACATTCTAACTCGCTGTTAAAAAGGATTTGGAGTCCCAGTTCCAGTTCCTGTTTCATACTTTACGGTCGTGCTCATCATTTAAAACAACTAATCAACTGTCGAGACTACCTTTTCTCTTTCACTTGATTGAATTCCTGGAACTCTAGGAATGATCTAAGAGGATTTGCATATGCATTTCAATGATTACTTGATATGGAGTATATTATCGGTGTCGGATACATTGTGCCTTACTATTTTCTGTAAATGCGTGTATTGATTACTTATTAACAAATATTCAGTTTTAATATGATTATTAGGTTGATTTGTCAACGTCTATTTATATAGCTACGTACTGAGATCGGGTTCACTATCAAAACCAGTACGTTTATTTAACGAATTCGGCAACATGTTCTGTCAATCGACCGTGTCATTTGAATGCATTGTCTTTGGCTAAAATCTATCACACTTTAACCCTAAATGTTTCTCTTACATACGTAGTTATATTTAAAAAATTATTTACCCCTTCTTCCTTGCCATCAACCTTCCTTACTTACATATGACTACGGTCTGAATTTTTATACTCGATACCGAAGGTAAAGAGTATATTGGGTTTGTGCAATCTCCGTCATGGTGTCTGTCCGTCTGTCCGTCTGTATGAACGCAACTTTTTTCCACACCCTTAAAGCTAGAGACTTGAAACTTTGCAAATCGCTTTATCTATTTCATAGTAAATTAAAGTGTTAAGATTGGAGTTCTACGATAACTAGGAGGCTGGCAAATCGATAAACTCGATAACGCAAAATCGATAGATCCAGCTAAATTGCAAGCCCTTACAGCTAGAACTACCAAATTTGGGGAGAAAATAGCTACGACCCCCCCCCCCCCCCGTTCTCGAGCCCACCGCATTTTGAAATCAAAAACGCCTATATTTTCCACATTTTTTTATCTAGAGCCGCCAAATTTGGTGCCAAAATAGGTGATGAAGAAACCCAAAAAAGTGGATGGCGCCAACCACCACGCCACGCCCCCCATACCAGCCCCCAGCCCCAGCCCCCCTTCTACCATATTCTACTTACTTTGAGCTAGAGCCACCAAATTCTGTTTGAGGATAGCTATTGACATCATAAATAGATCTGCAGCAAAAGATTGGATGCCACGCCACCCCTTACCAACCCCAGCCCCCCTTCCTCCAAATTTTACTATTTTTGAGCTAGAGTCACCAAATTTGGAAGGAAGATAGCTTTTTGGCATCCCCATCTGCACCAGACGAGTCGATATAGCCATGTCCGTCTGTCCGCCTGTCCGCCTGTCCGTCTGTATGAACGCGTCGATCTCAGAAACTACAAGAGCAAGAGACTTCAGATGTTGATTATAAGGTCTCCTATACCATAAGCAGAACAAGTTTGTTTCAAATTATCGATAACTGCTATGTTTTCCGATATAAACATGGAATCGATTACAAAAAATATCGAATTTGGAAAATGTTAAAATGGGGGTTGAAATAATGGATAACGATAGAACTTTTTTGAAAATTTAAAAAAAAAAACACCGGAAATATCGTTAAGTTACGTCAGTTTTTAGTTTTGCTTACATTGATCATTATTTTTAATAGCTAAGCATACTCTTAGGGCTCAAGGAGTAAATCGCAGCCAACCCTTTAGTTATAATTCCCAATTAACTTAATATGTATATGTATCGGAACTGGGTTCAGGGTATCTTCTAGTACTTTTGTTTTGTTTCTGTTATTTGCTGTTTGAGTTGATAGCCTGCGTCGACGAAGCCACGAAGTCTCTGTGACCATGTGGAAAGCCTGCCTCAAGCTTATTGTCTTCTTTCTCGCCGAAAAAACGGTGCCAAAAGAGAGCGAACGATTAAAAAAATAAAACAAAAACATAAACGAAACAGAAAATTTCTCCATTGCATGCTGAGGCAACGCTTTTTTTTGTTGTTGATTATATTCGAAACCGAAGGTAAAGAGTATATTGGTTTTGTGCAATGTCCGTCTTTTTCTATGGGCAGGATAGAATTCGATAACCAAAAATCGACAAAATCGTATTTTCAAAATAAGTTCTTTAGTATTTTCTTTTCCTTTTGCAAAGATTTCCAGCTATCCGTGGCTACATGGTTCCAAAAATGTACTGCATGCATTTCTGGGATTTTTATGACATAAAATCGTGAAATCCCATTCTTATTGTAACGTTCGTTACTGTTTTTGTAAGATATATGGTTTCTGTTTTTAATCCTGTAATGATAACCGGAGAGACTCATTCAAATTATGCTCCCTTAATTCCTGTGCGTTGCCGTACAATAGTGGCACAAAAAATACAGGAAGGGATGAATCTTATTCGAACTCTTGCGTAATATCAAAATTTGATAACTTGACAGGTAATAAATAATTTTATAGGCACGGAAGCATTACTCTTTTCATAAACCTTACATGCAAACTGTTCCTATCAGGTAATAGATAAAACTTTAAACAGACTAACAAGCATAATCCATGGATTAGTCTGCGAGACAATTAATTTGTATACACTCCAAACATGGCGAGCAACTTAAAATTATTTTACCTGTTTAAGAACTTAAAACAGCAACAAATATCGCAGTAGCTGCCTTCAACATGTTAGCAGCATCTTCCGATCTGCTTGTTTCATCACTGCGGCATGTGAAGTCATAAAAACAGTTAGAAAAGAACCATAGTTCAGAAATGATAAGTCTCGTTGATAAACCTCGTGATTGATATTGTGATCAACATTAATAATTGAAATGAATTATTTAATAATATATGAAATCCTGTAAAATTTGTATCGAAATCGGTTGAGAAACCGGAATCGAATGTTAAAGTTTTGTCATCATGCAGTGTATAAATAATTGCTATGACGGTTCAGGGTATAGTCTCGTTGAGCTTTCTCGACAAAAGAAACCTTGTTTGTTTTTTGTTGCTTTTGGCTGCCCCAAAAAACTGTTAGTTAACTGCCCGCTGCTCGCACTTTGCATTTTATACGCGCGTACTCCCCCTTCTGCCTGTTATGCGGCTGTTGCTCTTTGCTTTGTTTTCAATTTGTTTGTTTTTTTTTTTGACAAATGAGCAAACGACATCGACCGCCAATGTCTGTTGCTGCTGCTGCTGTTGACAATGATGACAGTTTGCCGTCAATAACAGCAACACAAATAAAGAGAGATAGCATCAACCATATGTGTAGCGTCGCGGTCCCCTATTCGCTAACCTGCTTACTCAACTTTGATACAATTTAGAAAATACTAATATGTATATATGTAAAATGTAAATACGTATGCGTTTGAAGTGTATGTGTGTGTGAGTTAATCGAAATGCTACAAATAAATACTGAGTTTCAAATGTTCAAAATAAAGGCTGTTCACAAAATTTTGTTTTCTGTTTTATTGAATAGTCGTGACCTTTTAAACACCTGAAAAGCTTAATTGAGTCGAAACTGGGGTGCTGCGATTCAGCATGTAAATTCCTTCTTTATGATAAAAGTATGGCTTTTGACAAAACTGAATATCTCCATACACTTTATATATCTGCTCCTACTAGTCATAGCAAGAGCGGAAGTAAAACAAATGACAAAAAAAAAAAATAAATTGACAGCCTGTGTCAGATCACACGGGCGCATAGGTTAGCCGTAGAATACGTCTGTCCTTGTGCAACAAAAATTATGAAGCGGTAGCCTAATAACAACAACCACATAGATGTTTTATTTTATTTTTAATTGTGTTTGTTGTCATTTGGCTAATTTTTTCCTTTTTACTGCAATACTGGTTAGCATCTCTGATATAAATTTAGCAAACATTGACTTGAAATAGAAATATATATTTACATAATTTATTACTTCAAAATTTGTGCATAATTAAATCTAAAATTGTATTTTTGTTTTATGTTTGAAATGTGACTTTTGATATGACAGGTTTGTGAAAGGAAAAGTATGATATGTAATTCATTAATGATACACTTAAATTTCTAGCAAATACTAAATCTATATTGGTTAGAGCTAAGGTGGTTGCTGCATTTTTAATATACTTTAATTTGAATTTTTCTTCCATAAATTCTGCAAATGAACAATCATTTGTCATTTCTAAATTTAAATCACCTACGATGAGCATGTCCACCTCGGTGTCAACTGTGAAATTCTTGTCTATTAGTGCAGTGAGGTGAGAATATTTCATCAAAGCAGAAAAAAGCATTTGTTGCTTGTTGTTTTGAGAAACATTTGGATGAAAGTACACAGAGCCAAGAATAAATTTTTTTTGATTATTAATTTTAATTTCAGACAGACAAATGTCGCCTACATCGCTATCGACCAGTTGCCTGTTTGAAATATCGATTGGAGTACAATATGTTAACATGGTACTTTTTGCATAGATTGCTACTCCAGATGCACGACGACGTTGCTGTAAATTATTAAAATGCGAAATTAATTGTTCAATATTCATTTAAATTAAATTAAATTAACTTAATTCACAGTAACTGTTCACAAGATGCGAAAATCAGGGCTGCCACCGTAAAGACGAATTATCGATAGTTTAACTCACGATAGTTTATATGATATTTTTGCACGGGCATATTTATTGTTTTGGTGCAAAAGCATAATTAAATGTGCAACACAAACAATAAAACATGATTTCGAAAACTTGCACGCAAATTTCAGAATTGGGGTAAACATATTTTATTGTTTTATAATTGTTTGGGGCTGACGCTTGAGCTGAGCTTGTTCACCCCTGGCACGGAAGAATTTATGTATGAAAATTTAATTATGCCCGAATATCTTAATGAAATTGCCACATTTAGAAGCTATCAGTCATGACCGCATGTATATCAAACGAAAGGAAATCAAGTCTACTTTGTATTAAAACAAGTTTTAATCGATTCTCTGGCGGAATTTTCGAGCAATGTGCAATTGAAAAAAAAGTAGTGATTTTTGCACTGATTTTTTGCCTTAAAAAGTTATATATTTGGCAAAATTATTAGAAATTTGAATGTGGGAATGTTTGTTTACCTCATTTCAACTTAAATTCGAAAAACTCAGATTAATTGATTGATTATTGAGATTGCTAGAGCAATTTAAAGTCTTCAAAATGAAGCAAAATTTTGCATGTTTTTGGTCTCATTTTTTCAATAGAAAATGTAATCACTTCATATATATATATAGCTTAAAATAAAGGTTGAAGCCTTAGCTTTAAAATGAAATTAATTTGAGGAAAATCTATTCATTAGTTCATGAGCAATGAGCGATTTTGTGAAGCAACCATATTACAACAACAACTTTTTTGGATAGCACACTCATACCGAAACGTAAGACGTATTCTACGTCAAAAAAAAAAACAATAACTACCAATTAAAAACTTATCAAATTTGCTGAACACAAAACTACCAAAACCGGCTAGCCACCCACTCATCAAAAACAGCAAAATGTGAGTGGTGTCAGGGAGGGCGAGAAGGAATATGTATGAAGTGCCTAAGAGAGTCGAAGCTAAACATTTGGCAAGCTATCACAGCAACGACCTTATTTTACTTGCCTTCACAGCAACGACCTTATGATGCTTGCCTTGTCGCCCTTATTTTGGGTCACACTTGATTTTGCACTGTGCAGCTATCTTAACATCTGTTATTGCTGGCAGAGAGAGATAGAGAGGCTGTTGCTATTTGCCGTCGGCAGTAACACTTCGTCTGCTGCTGCTAATGCTTTTGCTTGCGAAAACTTTTTTCGTTCCAGCTGTACACAGCCCATTTCGTCCGAGCACCCTGTTTGCAAAAGCAGGCACAAAACTTCACATTGCTTGTCGTTGTTGGTTTAATGTTTTGCTTTCCATTTTGTTGCTATGGTGCTTTTGTTTTTGTTGCTGTTGTGCTCGCGTTCGCTCTATTTGGCTCAAGTGATGCTTCTTCTTGTTGTTTTTGATGCTGCTTTCTTTTCAGCTGCCTTTACAGTAAACAGTTATTTTCTATTTCTTTCGAATATCTTTTTTTCTGTGTTGTGCGGAGCATTAAAAGTAGCAAAGTCTGATAAGTGAAAATCAACAAATTGTATGTTGGTGTGTTTATTGTGTGTGTGTGTGACTGAGTTGGTGCCGTTGCCAATAAGAATTTTGTGACATTGCCTATTAATAACAAGTGGAAACGCAGAAGTCGGACGCAACCGACTGCGGTATACTGGATTCCTGTTTTAAAACTGTTAAAGAAAGGACAATGAAGAGGGTCTGGGGGCGGTATAGGCATCCAAATTGATGAAGATCTTTTGGGGTTGTTACCAGCTAACTTCCCTTTGTATGGTTTGGTGACTCAAGCTCAACAACTCTGAAAGATACACGCATTCTCGTTTTTAACGAAGCGTTGAAGTTGCTGAAGGCGGCTAGAGCGGTATAGGTTGGGGCGGCATCCAAAGTTCTGATGTTTTTTGGGGGTCGTCATCGCCTATCTTGGCAACAGTTTGGTGGCTCAAGCTCAAAAACTAGCCTTTTCTATTTTATATTTTCCAATTATTTTTTTTCTTTATTTTCGATGGAGTTTTTTGGGCGTTGCTAGTAGCTATCTTCTTAAGGATTTGCGAAGTAAGTGGATTAATTGATTTTCAGTTATTTATTTATTTTAAATTTATAATTTATCGATTTGCCAGCCTATCATAGAACAATCTTATTATTTACATGTCATATGATGTTTGGTCACCTGACGGGGTGTCAAATATAATTTACAATCAACTGTATGACGCTGTCTGATCAGAATAATTCAGACTTTGGCTTAATTGATGTGGGTTACAATTTCGATGTCATTGTTGTTGTAATTGGGTCTGTAATTTCGTTTCCACCTTCGTATTTGGGTTTTGTTTTTAAAAATCTACTTGTGTATAAACAGGACTTTCTGACGTTATGTGTCCATTTTATAGTCTTTATTTATGAAGTAACGACATTTATTTAAGTATTCTAGTCTAGAACTTTAACAATTTGTATAAAGTGTTTTTGAAAAATAGTTGGGTCGGAAACCATGTTTTGACCCACAATTTAAATATTCCTCATCTCATATTTCTCAAAAATTCTTTTATCGAAATTCTGGTCTTGTTTTACCCGAATAAAATACTTCTACATATATAGTTTATAACTTAACTGCTAGTTAAGGTTATTTTTTAAATGGAATTAAAAAACGAATACCAGAAATGTGCATGTTCTTTATCTCTTATCTCGTGATTTTGATTATGTTTTCTCTGTGTGCTATTAAACACCTGCTGTTGAAGGGTTACGTGATAGCTTCAATGTTCCATTAAATTTAAAAGGTCTTTATTATTTTCGTTTTAGTAGTATAAACCCAATACATAGGCAATAAACTCAACTCACTTATAACGTTTAATACCACCCAAAAAATATACTTATAACGACTAAACACAAGGAATCAAATGAAATTTGTACTTAGAGCTATACAGCTGTGTCTTTTGATGTCAACTTAAAACAAATGAAATTATTAATTACTCAAAAACATGAAACAAACCTTCAAAAGCTCATGAGCTAATCTCAAATCATTTAGAGAAATTATTTCCTGCAGCGTAAGCAACGAGGGGAAAGTTGAGATGAACTGCAGAGCCATGCATTTTCCCAACTATTTGAGTCCGATTGAAGGTGAGCAACGACGGTCGATAACAACAAAGTTTGTAACTTATGTACCGAAGTAAGTAGGAATAAAATTGGAGTGATTCAAACATTGAAAACCAAGATGAATCAAAATTTTAAAGTGTGGTTAACTTTTTTGCAGCATTCGAAAAAGCGCTATCTAATCTGGTCAGCCTTAAAATAGTTCTACGAAGATACTTGAAAAATTATTTAACAGCTTGAATGGTTCCTATTGATTACCTAAGTATAATGTAACAAATTTAAATACGGTATTTTCCTCTCTGTACATTGTTTTTAGTCGCTCTGAAAGGTATAAGTCACACAATGAAGGCATCACAGACAGTATAACTGCAGTCTATCATAAAATAATATGGGGGCAGTCTATCATGAAATAATATGGGGTTGTTGTACAATAATAGTCTCTGCCTGAAAATGAGTATGATGGTATTAGTGTAGTGGCAGAGAATAGTTGTCTTCAAAGGCGAAGTCTTGCTAATCGTAAGCTTACAACCACATTGCACATTAAAACGGGTTTGCGGATACGGCAGGGGTTTACGCTGCCTCAAAGAATGTCTGGTGCAAATGGGGATGCCAAAAAGCTATCTTCCTTCCAAAATTGGCTCTAGCTCAAAGTTTGTTAAAGTAAGGGGCTAGGGCGGTATGAGGGCGTGGCATCAAAACTTTTGCTGAAGATCTGTGTATGATGTCAATTGCTATCCTCCTACAAAATTTGTGACTAGCTCAAAAATAGTAAAATTTGGTGGAAGGGTGGCTGGGGGTGGTAAGGGAGAGCGTGGCATCCAAACTTTTGCTGCAGATCTATTTATGTCAATTGCTATCCTCATACCAAATTTGGTGACTCTAGCTCAAAGTTAGTTGAATATGGTGGAAGGGTAGCTGGGGCGGTATAGGTGAGGGGCGCCATCCAAATTTTTTGGGTTTCTTCATCTCCAATCTTGGCACCAAATTAGGCGGCTCTAGCTCAAAAGCTGTGGAAAATAAAGACGTTTTAGATTTCAAAATGCAGTTGGCTGGGGAACGGGGGGTTGGGGCGTGGCTTCAAAACTTTGATGCAGTTTTTGGGGATCGTTAGCAGCTATCTTCCTACCAAATTTGGTGTTTCTAGCTTTAACGCTTTGGAAAATACACACAATCCCGTTTTTAGTGAAGGGTTGGGGCGGCTAGGGCATATGTATGGGCGTGGCATCGAAAGATTCTTTTGCTTTTTTTTGGGGATCGTCAACACCTATCTTGACATTAAATTTGGTGGCTCTAGCTCAAAAACTGTAGAAGATATAGGCATTTGTGGTTTAAAACAGCGAAGGGGCTGGGGGCGGAATGGGTGGGCGTGGCTCCAAAATTGTTGATACTTTTTTTTTTTGCTATTTTTCCCCAAATTTGGTAGTTCTAGCTGTAAGGGCGTGTGAAATAGCTGGTTTTATCGATATTGAGTTATCGAATTTATCAATTTGCCACAGATAAAGACATTTGCAAAGTTTCAAGTCTCTAGCTTGAAGGGTGTGGAAAGAAGTTGCGCACATAGAGACACACAGACGGACAGACACCATGACGGACATTGCACAAACCCAATATACTCTTTACCTTCGGTATCGAGTATAAAAATTGTCGTAACTTAACGATATCTGCCGTGTTTCTTAACCGATTGGGACGATTTGAAAATTTTAAAAAATTCTATCGTTATCCATTATTTTAACCCCCATATTTACATATTCCAAATTCGATATTTTTTGTAATCGATTCCATGTTTATATCGGAAACCAGAGTAGTTATCGATAATTTGAAATAAACTTGATCTGCTTATGGTATAGGAACTTATATTCAAAATCTGAAGTCTCTAGCTCTTGTAGTTCCTGAGATCGACGCGTTTATACAGACGGACAGGCGGACTGACGGACATGGCTATATCGACTCGGCTATTGATGCTGATCAAGAATATGTGAATGCAATGTTTATGATGTGTGCGTGCTAACAAAGCTTAAAAATTTAAATACTTCTGTGTATGTATATATGTACATATATCCCTCAGGAAGGCTTAACACAATTCGAAACTCCTAGGAGAATATTGATGCTCTAAATAAAAAAAACTACTAATCGAAAACTACATCGGTCAATGCACCAACGGACGTAACGACAAGTGTTGAAAAATTAACATATTGTGGCGACCAACAAAGTCTACTTTCGTGTTTGTGTGCAACAAACGCCTTGCTGTTGGCGGTAATTACAAAAATTAAAGGCTGCCAATGCAAAAGCTGTGGTTGCATTTAAGTAAACTGATACATGATGGGAAGAGCTGAGATAACTAGAGATTTTGCCAAACAGATGCGAAACCACTCAAAAGACTATGCAAATTCACGTAACAGATCTGTTCCCCGGCACTATGAGACGGCTTGAGTTGAAGAATAAAAAAAAAATATGTTATTTAAATTGTATCGTGTTATGAATAGGTGCTGAACGCTAATTACGGCCTCAATTAAATTTTAGCATTTTCATTGTTCAACACTTCCGTAAGGCACGTAACTAATAGAACTGCGTATTGGGTTATGTTACCGTACGGCCGTTGGAAGGTCGTCTGCGTATACTTAAAATACTAAGAGAAATGTATAACAGTTTTGAATACTTTAAATGTTGTTTAGAGATACAGGTTTGACTAAATACTTTCAAAGTCGGTTGATTATCTATATAAAGTAGGAAACAAATTTAAAGATAATGTGGGGGTAATATAGCTTATTGATAATACATATTAAAATATTTGAAAATAATGATGTGTTTTACATCCAGTCAGTTCTACACCTAAGATACATAAACCCAGTTGCTGAATGTGTATAACGAGTTGTGAGCGCGCAGTTTCAATTTTTTTTCCGACTTTACTTTGATCCTGTGCACCAAGCACAGCTCCATCCCTCCACCCTGTGCACAGCATAATCTGCTTGCTACTGGCACTAAAACTTTTGAAAATGCTTGTGGTCGTAAATTTTGATGCAACTGGCGAATGAAATTGAAAAAACAGTGGAAGTAGAAAGAAGGGCATGGGTTAGTGGAGGGGTTTCAATTTTGGTCCACTACCATTGAGGAGTGGTGTTGATGAAGGGGAATTCAACATACATATGTACATACATATAGCTGGCACAGGATATTGCCGTAACAATTGTTGCCTTGCCGCCGCAGTCGCCTTCGGTGTCGTCGCCTCAACTGTATTCAAATTTATTTTTAAATGCGGTAAGGGAACAATTTGAAGGACAGCAAAAGAGAGAAAAAGAGAAAGATACAACAAAAACAAACACAGATCAACCCTGAAATTGTATCATACCGAAATGGTAAAATACTCTTTCAGAAATTGTGATGTACAACAAAACACATGATAAGCAAAATTTATTGGTTTTTATACTCGATACCGAAGGTAAAGAGTATATTGGGATGGTGCAATGTCTGTCATGGTGTCTGTCCGTATGTGCGGAACTTTTTTCCACACCCTTCAAGCTAGAGACTTGAAACTTTGCAAATCTCTTTATTTATGCCCGTGTAAGATAAAGTGTCAATATTGGGGTTCTACGATAACTAGGGGGCTGGCAAATCGACAAATTCGATAAAACCAGCCGAAAAACTGCTTCAAAAATTTTGAAGCCACGCCCACTCATTCCGCCCCAGCTGCCCCGCAGTTTAAAGCCAAAATGCATATATCTTCTACAGTTTTTGAGCTAGAGCCACCAAATTTAATGCCAAGATAGGTGTTGACAATCCCCAAAAAATAGCAAAAGAATCTTTCGATGCCACGCCCATCCATATGCCCTAGCCGCCCCAACCCTTCACTAAAAACGGGAATGTGTGTATTTTCCAAAGCGTTAAAGCTAGTCACCAAATTTGGTAGGAAGATAGCTGCTATCGATCCCCAAAAACTCCATCAAAGTTTTGAAGCCACGCCCCCCCCCCGTTCCTCATCCTTCTGCATTTTGAAATGAAAAGCGCTCATATTTTCCACAGCTTTTGAGCTATAGCCACCAAATTTGGTGCCAAGATTGTTGATGAAGAGACCCAAAAAATTTGAATGCCACCCATACCGCTCCCAGCCCCCCTTCCACCATATTCTACTAACTTTGAGCTAGAGTCTCCAAATTTTGTTGGAGGATAGCAACTGACATTATAAATAGATCTAAGCAAAACTTTGGACGCCATGCCCCCCATACCAGCCCGCCTTCCAATATATTCTACTAATTTTAAGCTAGAGTCTCGAAATTTGGTATGAGGATAGCAATTGACATCATACACAGATCTGCAGCAAAAATTTTGGTGTTATGCCCCCATAGCGCCCCCAGCCCTACCTTTAACAAATTTTGAGCTAGAGTCACCAAATTTGAAAGGAAAATAGGTTTTTAGGCATCCCCATCTGCACCAATCTTTGAGGCAGCGTACACCCCTGCCGTATCCGCACCCCATTGCAATCAAGTCTCTTTTTTTATCGGTTTTATTACTGATATCGAGTATACCGCAGTCGGTTGCGTCCGACTGCAACGTTTCTACTTGTTTATATTGATAAGTTAGATGGTTATGGACTGTTTGTCCTTTTCACGTTAAATTTTAAAGTACCGATACTGATTTACTTATATTAATAGAATTAAAAAAAAATAATTATATAATATAAGTTCTGTTACTAATGAAGATGCTTTTCAAATGCACTACACGAATCGCAAGAAATTTGGAATACCCTGCGGAAGGGTGTTAGAAACTAGCTAAGAGAAACAGTTTGCTCAGAAGGGTAGGTTCACTTCGTGCTAGCTCTTGCCAACCAATCTTATTCTGGTGATTAAACCAGTTAGGCAATAAAATTAATTTTGCATTAAAGTATTTGTTCTACGGATATATTATATATGTATGCATTTATAAAACGCGCTATATGTTCACATATAGATATTTCTCTCGCTCTCTCTCTCTCTCTTTTAGACTGTATTTTTATTTTTGTTATCTTTGTTTTTTAAGTTGTTTTTCATGTTTTGGCTATGCATATCGCTTTGGATTTGTTGTCCCTCTTTATTCTAATGTGTGTCGTTTTGGGTTATAATTCAACATCGAAAAGCTTATAAGATAATAGTTGAAATATGAGTGTGTTTCTTCTACTCGCAAATTCTGCATTTTCTTTTTTACCTACCCCTCTTTTTTGCTTGCACTTGTACTTATGTAATTCTTAGCCAATTAATTTGGGATCACCTAACGTTTTCGAATTGCAGAAAATAGGGAAAAAAATAATAGCCGGTAGTTGTGCTAAACAACTAAAATACAAATCTTGTTTTCACTTTTGTAAATTGAAAGAGTATGTTACGATGGTAATTGCGATAAAAGTATTGCAGCAACATGCGATAAATGCCACAATTAAATGTTCGATAAAATTGTTAGAAACGTATTTATTTCCGTTCAAAGAAACGGAAAACCGCCTACGAATCACCAGTTAAAACAAGTAAGAAGGCTCTAGTCGGGTTAGCCCGACCTGAAGATACCCTGAACCCAGTTGCAGTCCTTGCGTCCTAAAAGTATGCTTCAAATAATGATCACTTTAAACAAAACTCATAACTGACTTAAGTTTACGATATCTCTGGTGTTTCTTAACCGATTTGGACGAAATTTTGAGAAAAGTTCTATCGTTACCCATTACACCAACCCCAATTTTTACCTCTTTCAAATTCGATATTTTTGTTATCGATTCTATGTGTATATCGAAAACCAGAGTAGTTATCGATAATTTGAAGCAAATTTGTTCTGCTTATGGTATAGGAAAACTTATATTCAAAATCTGAAGTCTCTAGCTCTTGTTGTCTCTGAGATCTACGCGTTCATACAGACGGACAGTCAGACAGACGGACAGACGGACGGACAGACGGACATGGCCATATCGACTCGGCTATTGATACTGATCAAGGATATATATACTTTATGGGGTCGGAGATGCTTCCTTCTGCCTGTTACATACTTTTGCACAAAACCATTATACCCTGATTTACCCATTTTATGGGTTCAGGGTTTAAAAATAAGCAAGTTTCAAATGTTAACTTAACATTTTAAATCTCTTTCTAAAATAAATTAATTTTCGCTCAATAGGACGAGCATTAAACCTAAAAAACACAATTAAGACAATTAAGCACGGTGGTGGGGAAGTAATGGTTTGGGGCTGTATAGCTGCAAGTGGCGTCGGTAGCTTGGAAATTAGTGGGGCGGTTTTGGGCAGCTTGGGCAGTATGGATGGGCGTGGCATCCAAAGTTTTTATGCATTTTTTTTGGGGGCTATAATCACCTATCTTGGCACAAAATTTGGTGGCTCTAACTCAAAAACTGTAAAAGATATAAGCAGTTCTGTTTTTAAACTGCGGTGGCGAGGGGGCTGGGGGCGGAATGGGTAGGTGGGGCTCCAAAACTTTGATGCCGTTTTCGGGGGGTCGTTACCAGTTATCTACCTACCAAATTTTGTTACTCCAGCTCAAACACTATGGAAGATACACGCACTACAGTTTTTAGCGAAGCGTTGGTGAGGTTGAGGGCGGCTAGGGCAGTATATATGGGTGTGGCATCTAAAGTTTTTATGAATTTGGTTGGGGATCGTCAACACCTATCTTAACACCAAATTTGATGGCTCTAGCGCAAAATCTGTAGAAGATATGGGCATTTTTAGTGTTAATCTGCAGGGGGCTGGAGGCCGAATGGGCTGGCGTGGCTCCAAAACTTCAGATGCAATATTTTGGGGGTTAATACTTACTATCTTCTCCCCAAATTTGGTAGCTCTAGCTGTAAGGGCGTGTGAAATAGCTGGATTAATCGATTTTGAGGTATCGAATTTACCGATTTGCCAGCCCCCTAGATATCGTAGAACACCAATCTTGACACTATTTCACAGATAAAGACATTTGCAAAGTTTCAAGTCTCTAACTTGAAGGGTGTGGAAAAAAACATATAAAGTGGCTAAATAAAACTCAACGTACTCAACAAGGGTAATAATAGCAAATGTAACGAAAAAAAAAGGAAATCTATTTTAAAAACGAGGATTACAGCTGCGGCAGAGCCACTTGCTGTATTTCCATAAAATTTGGTGGCTCTAGTTCACGAACTAAAATAAATTCACGCACTCAAATTTTTTGTTGAAATCTTTAGGGGCTAATACCAACTACATTCCCACTAAATTTGATGGGGTGGATCGGCATGTAATCGATATTCTAGCTCCCAGTGACACTTTTTGTGACGCAGACATCAGATATTGGCTTACTCGATGATGTTTTTGCTTCTGCAACATTCGTTTGTCGGCGAAGGGAGTAGCTGCAAGCAATGCTTCATGACTTGTGAAGCATAGGCTGCGTTCAAGGAACTAAGCGGTTAAAAAGCTGCTTACGAAGCGCTTAGTATTAATCGCTGAAAACTTGTGAACGCACTGCTTAGCGTTGCACATGGTTTTGCACCTTGTTTTGGATAGCATTAAACAGACTTTGCAATGTGTACACATATGTATAAGATTATACAAATTTGAAATGGTATATGTATATTTTTATCTCTTGTTCGCTTTTGCGCTTTCTAGTTGATCAGTGGTTAATTGTTTTGTGCAAATGGAACACTTTCGGATGAACAGAACCACATTCGAGGTAAAAATATACATATCCCATTTCGAATTTATATATAGGATGTTCACTTTGTGTTGCAAAAATGCAAAAATCCAACAGTGCAAACCATCCCAACAACAATTTGTACTGAAACCGTTATGCACTTTTTGCAAGACCCCTTTGACTACGAAATCGTTGCAAAGTCGCAACGATTTCAGAGCTAAAAACTGATACATAAGTGAAAAAGTGTTGCACAATACCAGCAATTTTCTGGTATTTTTTGGGGTAATTTTGTGCTTTAGGTAATAAATCAAAACAAACAGCTGTTCATAGTGAGCGAAACAATGGCACCTGTGGAGGAAGAGTACTCCTCGGCTTTGGACACACCGAGTGTTTACGATGATGTTGTTTTTGACTTTATGGCCGAATCATCAGATTCAATAATTTTAAGCTCATATACTTAAATTATCACATAATGCATTTCGACTTATAAACCTTCAATTTCCTGAATTGCTTGGGATGCTGTCCATTCTAAAAGTGGATCCTTCACGCTTTTAAAAAACATTTTGGAGTTCATTTTTTTATTGCAAGCAGCAAATTAAATTTCTCAAAACGATAGCGAACAGCTGTTTGGCTTGTCGTTAAATTGTGTGTTCACGACAGCAGTGTTGCAAATTTGCACTTTCGCACTATTGCAACACAATGTGAACACCCTAATAAACTTAAACATATGTGTCAACATTGCAAAGTCTGTTAAATGCTATCCAAGCTTATGTGCAAAACCATGTGCAACGCTAAGCAGTGCGTTCACAAGTTTTCAGCGAATAATACTAAGCGCTTAGTAAGCAGCTTTGTAAACGCTTAGTTCCCTGAACGCAGCCATTGATTCAGTTTTCTTTTGCTTTGCCTTATTCCGATTGCATGTATACACAGAGTTGGACAGTGTTTGATGTGAATAATAAATCAATCAATATCCTATTTCTCAACTGATATAGCTGTCGCACTGCAAAAGTTATTTTACTGAATATATTTTATTTACTTGTTCTATCAAATCAATAAGATATTAACAAATAAAACAATGGATGACAACGATTTATGTTTATCGACCATAAATTTAAATCAGAGTTGCATTTAAAAAGAAAACTGCATAAAAAAACTTCATCGTGTAAACGCGACCACATTTGCGAAGAACTTTTAAAACAATGAAAAAATGCTTCATGAAAAAACTTCATCGTGTAAAAGTCTAAGTGTCAAGTACTTTAAGGGTGTCAACAAATAACTAAATCCTCTGTTAGAATGAATGCGTCAAATGAATCAAATCAGTTATGGGAACAGCCGAAGGACAATATTTCTCGCTTTGTTTCTTAAAAAAAAAAGTAAATATAGATAAAAGTATAGCACAAAAATATTTTCAAATATTTTTACCTATGGCCGGGAAAATTAAAGTGTCAAGATTGTGGCTCTACGATAACTGGGGCGGCTCGTAAATCGATAAATTCGATAACTCAAAATTGATAAATCCATCTATATCGCACGTCCTTACAGCTAGAACTACCAAATTTGGAAAGTAGATAGCTGGTGGCCTCCCCATCTGCATCAGGCAATCTTTAGGAATCCTTTGCCGGTTATATTATTGGTATCGAATATACCGCTTTTTAATTTTTGAAGCCGATTAATATAACGCAGCAAACTCCCCTTCCGCTATTCCTGCATCTTGTCTCCTGGTAGCGCTGCCCCTTTTTGCATAAATTATCCACCCAGTCATCAGGTGTCTTATTGCTTCCGTCTAGCAACCGAGGACTGACCAAGGGACTTATCCTACCAGAAAATGAATCTTGCCATTTTCCAATTTATAAAGCGACGACGCTTCATTTGTTGCCGGCTGTCGTTTTCAACCTTCTCAGTCTCAAACCAGCTGCCCCCAACCAGCCCTGGTCGGCGTTTGTCCGGAGTCTTGAAAACGAAATGTTCAAAAATTTATTAATTCATAGAATATTTTTCATTTTAGTTCGTTCACTTTTTGTTTCCAACTGTCAAAATTACTATTTTATTTAAGTGGAGACAAAAAACAAGGGTTTGCCAAGATGAAGGAGTTGAGTTTTTTTTTTTTTACTTGTAGGGAAATTATTGGATTGAAGAAACGGTTTTCTCAAGACTAAGAGCTGGGGACTAGACCTCGCATTTTGAAATAAATAAATCCTAAGTCATGTGCAGTAAAAGTTTATTTTAAAATATTGATATCTCTTTGCTCTTTCGATATACACTTGATATCGAAAACAATAAAATCTTAAAATTGGAAAAATTAAAAAAAAAAATTGGAAATTCAACAGGAAAATAATTGGCCCAACCAATAAGAATCTAAATAAGTAGAGTATTCAAACAGCAAAATTCAAACAAATAGTTGGCAATTTGCAATTTTTGACAATTCCTCTGTCAAAGAGGACTTTTGAAGGCTATTTTAGCTGGAATCGTGAGTCGTGACGAATCGCAAGTCATTCTGCTTGCTGACTGACGAAATTGCCTCCCTAAGCCATATTTTGTGCATGCGCTTACAGGCTGGCGATTTTGTAGCGCGCATAGCTTGTGTGTTTGCTGTGCGCCCGATTTTCGCATGCATATGTATGAATGTGTATATATCCTTGTGCTCTTTTTGTTTTGTTTTCCTTCTTGCTTATCGCTATTGCCGCTAGCCGTAGAGCAGCAAACCCCATTTTTATATTTACATATATTTATGTGTATATGTACGTTTGTTATGTTTTCATTTTATGTGGATTTTTGCTTTATAGTGATTTTTGATATGTTTGTGTAGCATTTGCATTTCATAGATTGACCTGCTTGGATCATTTTGAATGAGGGCAATAATAAATACAATTATATTTAAATATGTTTTAATTGAGTTTTATGATCAAAACTATTAAACAATTGATTTGCCTTCTCACATCAAAATACTTTGTTCTTTTTAAGAAACCGGAAGTATATGAGCTTGTAGAATCGCTTAAAAATTATATCGATAATGGATTTTACCAATAAAACAGGCAAGGTGCATAAACAATCGCTAGTGCAAGTGATTTGTTAGTGGGACAGGTATGAAAAGGTCTCAAAATACGTAAATGAATCAAAACTTTGGATGCCACGCCCACCCATTACGTCCCCAGCCCACTTTTTGCAAACTTTGTGCAAGTCACAAAATTTTGAAGGAAGATAGATGGTGGCATCCCCATCTGCCTCAGACAATCTTTAAAGCAGCGTACACCCCTGCTGAATTCAAACCCCTTTGCAATCAGGCCTCTTTTTATCGGTTTAATTACTGGTTTTAAGTATACCGCAGTCCTCTTGTTAAGAGTTAGAGTTGCCGAGTAAGTTATATTTTTTGTCGCGCCAAATATTAAATGTTATATTTTTAATCTATACAAAATCTATTTACATATTTACAAGACAATTAAATTATGTTTATATATATGAAAACAAGTAATAAGGCTCTAGTCGGGCGAGCCCGATTTAACTTTACGCTATCTCCGGTGTTTGCTAAAATTTTGAGAAAACTTCTATCGTTACTCATTATTTCAACCCCCATTTTTACTTTTTCAAAATGTGATATTATTTTTAAATCGATTCCGTTCATACAAACGGACGGACAGACGGACATGGCCATATCGACTCGGCTGGTTGTGTGCAGTGAAAGCAACTGACATAAAATATAAACATTTAACTATTGTGTTATTATTTAAAGAAAAGTATAAGAAGGCTGAAAAACAAATAATAACATGCTTTATCTAATCGTATCCACTAATCACTTATCTACCGCTGATCTGATTGGGGTTTTTTTTGGGGTTTTCCCAATCCACTCAACAAATGTTTGGCCACTAATTTTCTTGTTGAATTACCCGGAGCTATAACGTAAACTTCGTTTTACTATTATTTACTTTTAGATTTAAATATAATTTATATATTTTTTTTAGAATTTAACTTATATACAGTACGACCTCGCTTAACGCAACGTTTTAGAATTTGTCCTGTTGCGAAAACTGAGGTGGTTGCGATAACCGAGGAAAAATTTTTTGTTGGCTTCGAGACCTATTTCCAAAAGTAGATGCATTTTCTTGTCATTTAAATCAAAGTAAATCGAGTTTATATGCAAGGATTTCATTATAATTTATTAATTTTTTGATAAAATTAGAAATTGTGGTCTGTACTTTGTATGATTTCCTTAGAAAGTTGCGTAAAATGAGGTAAATTTTTTTCAACTTAAGAATTTTGGTGTTGCGATTATCGAGGAGTTGCGTTCAACGAGGGTTGCGTTGAGCGAGGTCGTATTTGGCTGCTCATAGCTCTCAATAAATAAATAAATAATAAAAATAAAAGCGTACGTTAACTTCAGGAAAAAAAGCACAGAGGGGAAATTGTGCTCAGAGGTCCTGTGGTTAGCAAAGATCAAGTCAACGCTTTGATGACCGTGTGTTTGTTTATATGTAAGTATATGTATGTTGGATGGTTTTAAGCCTGACGCAGCGACTTGTATGGCAACGCAATATTGAGTGTGTCGCATCGATTGGAAGAGTCAGTGGTGTGGTATGATCACAGGTGTTTTGGAAAAACGACTCCCGATTTTCCATACATAAACAAGTAAGACGGCTCTAGTCGGGATAGCCCGACCAGAAGATACCCTGAACCCAGTTACAGTCCTTGCGTCCTAAAAGTATGCTTCAAATAATGATCCATTTTAAACAAAACTCATAACTGACTTAACTTTACGATATCTCTGGTGTTTCTTAAAAAGTTTATCGTTACCCATTACACCAACCCCTATTTTAACATTTTCCAAATTCGATATTTTTTTGTTATCGATTCCATGTGTATATCGAAAACCAGAGTAGTTATCGATAATTTGAAACAAACTTGTTCTGCTTATGGTATAGGAGAACTTATATTCCAAATCTGAATTCTCTAGCTCTTGTAGTCTCTGAGATCTACGCGTTCATACAGACGGACAGACGGACATGGCCATATCGACTGATCAAGAATTGATACTGATCAAGAATATATATACTTTATGGGGTCGGAGATGCTTCCTTCTGCCTGTTACATACTTTTGCACAAAACCATTATTATTACCTGATTTACCCATTTTATGGGTTCAGGGTATAAAAAAAAATTGACAGCCTGTGTCAGATCACACGGGCGCATAGGTTAGCCGTAGAATACGTCTGTCCTTGTGCAACAAAAATTATGAAGCGGTAGCCTAATAACAACAACCACATAGAAGTTTTATTTTATTTTTAATTGTGTTTGTTGTCATTTGGCTAATTTTTTCCTTTTTACGGCAATACTGGTTAGCATCTCTGATATAAATTTAACAAACATTGACTTGAAATAGAAATATATATTTACATAATTTATTACATCAAAATTTGTGCATAATTTAATCTAAAATTGTATTTTTGTTTTATGTTTGAAATGTGACTTTTGATATGACAGGTTTGTGAAAGGAAAAGTATGATATGTAATTCATTAATGATACACTTAAATTTCTAGCAAATACTAAATCTATATTGGTTAGAGCTAAGGTGGTTGCTGCATTTTTAATATACTTTAATTTGAATTTTTTATCCATAAATTCTGCAAATGAACAATCATTTGTCATTTCTAAATTAAAATCACCTACGATGAGCATGTCCACCTCGGTGTCAACTGTGAAATTCTTGTCTATTAGTCAAAGCAGAAAAAATATTCTCTCTGTTACGCATCGAAGCTACGTTTCTTTTTACAGGAGGCATTGTTCAATATTCATTTAAATTAAATTAAATTAATTTAATTCACAGTAACTGTTCACAAGATGCGAAAATCAGGGCTGCCACCGTAAAGACGAATTATCGATAGTTTAACTCACGATAGTTTATATGATATTTTTGCACGGGCATATTTATTGTTTTGGTGCAAAAGCATAATTAAATGTGCAACACAAACAATAAAACATGATTTCGAAAACTTGCACGCAAATTTCAGAATTGGGGTAAACATATTTTATTGTTTTATAATTGTTTGGGGCTGACGCTTGAGCTGAGCTTGTTCACCCCTGGCACGGAAGAATTTATGTATGAAAATTTAATTATGCCCGAATATCTTAATGAAATTGCCACATTTAGAAGCTATCAGTCATGACCGCATGTATATCAAACGAAAGGAAATCAAGTCTACTTTGTATTAAAACAAGTTTTAATCGATTCTCTGGCGGAATTTTCGAGCAATGTGCAATTGAAAAAAAAGTAGTGATTTTTGCACTGATTTTTTGCCTTAAAAAGTTATATATTTGGCAAAATTATTAGAAATTTGAATGTGGGAATGTTTGTTTACCTCATCTCAACTTAAATTAGAAAAACTCAGATTAATTGATTGATTATTGAGGTTGCTAGAGCAATTTAAAGTCTTCAAAATGATGCAAAATTTTGCATGTTTTTGGTCTCATTTTTTTAATAGAAAATGTAATCACTTCATATATATATATATAGCCTAAAATAAAGGTTGAAGCCTTGGCTTTAAAATTAAATTAATTTGAGGAAAATCTATTCATTAGTTCATGAGCAATGAGCGATTTTGTGAAGCAACCATATTACAACAACAACTTTTTTGGATAGCACACTCATACCGAAACGTAAGACGTATTCTACGTCAAAAAAGTAAGAATAATTTCACCGATTTGCATTAACAAGCACTATATAAATAAGCATAATATAAATTTAGCTTAAACGACGGCCTCAACAACACGTAGGCGGTTATACTAATAAATTGTACATCGGTTATTACCTTGTTTTTGTCGAGCGGCAGCTCTAGAAGAAACACCGGAGATATGTTTAAATTTTTCATAGAGTGAACGACAAAATGCACCCCAGATATGCGTGCTCAGAATTCACTAGTATAATAAAGTGAAAACGTTGCACTCGAAATCAGCCGAGTACGTTATACTCTGTTACAAGCACAAACAAGTAAGAAGGCTCTGGTCGGGATAGCCCGACCAGAAGATACGCTGAACCCATTTTTACATTTTTCAAATTCGATATTTTTTGTTATCGATTCCATGTGTATATCGAAAACCAGAGTAGTTATCGATTTTTTGATACAAACTTGTTCTGCTTATGATATAGGAGAACTTATATTCAAAATCTGAAGTCTCTAGCTCTTGTAGTCTCTGAGATCTACGCGTTCATACAGACGGACAGACGGACATGGCCATATCGACTCGGCTATTGATACTGATCAAGAATATATATACCTTATGGGGTCGGAGATGCTTCCTTCTGCCTGTTACATACTTTTGCACAAAACCATTATACCCTGATTTACCCATTTTATGGGTTCAGGGTATAAAAATGGGTATAAAGAAGCCTGGTATGGATGGAGGTGCAGCGTTACCAATTATTTAGCTTCATAAGCTATAAGTTGTGGGTTATATATGGGATTTATCGGTTTGCACCTCGACGTGATTTCCTAGCCATTTATTTTATGAACGCGCGTTTTTTGAATCACTTAAGGCAAGAGACTTGAAACTTTGCAGTTATTTTGGTCCACGTCTGAATTGTCTATATCTTCCACAGCTTTAAAGCTAGAGATACAAAATGTTGGAAGACAGAAAACAGGTAAGTTCCTTCAACGGTGGACACGAATCGGAATGTTGGAAGTATTAAAGCCTCTCCGACCGCTTCCATAACGCCTCTGTAAAAAAACTATTAACCAACTGTTTCAATACTGGTATAAGTATATAACGGAGTTGGTTGGGCCCGATTGTAACGTTTTCACTAGATCTTCTGCTTTGTTGCAAAATATTCTATGATGTTGTTTGCGATAAGCTTGCTCTCTAAGCTGTTGTTGCTATTTCTGTGCTCTTACTCTCACACTTTGGCTCTGTTGTGAGTGTGTGTGTGTGTGTTTTTTTTTTTTCATGGAACGCCATGAAGGGTGTGAATCTTTCAAAGATGCTGGTGGCCCGTACCACCAAACATGTGCGATATCCACGTACTAAACACACCCTACGCAACAACGCGCCGCATCCCCAAGGGATCACGATTAAGTATTACTTCTCGGGGATGAGTTGCCTATAAAGGCTGTCTCCTTATTCACCCAGTAATCTGGCCATCCTTCTTTCTACCTGGGCATCGCCCAGTGCTTCGCGTCGTTCTCTTTCGCACTTCCGAAGATCCTTCTGTATGCGAACGATCTTCTGGGCTACCCCATTCCAGTTCACGTCGGATTCCATCATGTGTTATACCAGTTCTCCCACTGAGGGTAGAGGTGTTGCTCCTGCTAGGTATCTCGGGCAGTGGTACAGGACATGCTCAGGATCTTCCCCGCAGCCCGGACAGACCGGATATTGCGGCGTCTCCTCGTGCCTGTACTTAAACAAGTATTTCCTATACCCTCCGTGGCCCGTTAGGAACTGCGTCAGATGGAAGTTAATAGGGCCTCTGCGTCGTTCTATCCATTCCTGGGTTACTGGGATGAGCCTATGCGTCCATCTACCTTTAACTGAGAAAGTCCACCTGGCCTGCCACCTGGCTAAGGACGCCTGTCTCTCTGACCTCCTAACAGTTTCAGTCGGTGCGATGCCTCCCATCGATTCCCGCCAGGCGTGGATTTCCATCATCTCGCGGGCGAGCAGGTCGACAGGCATCATGTTCGCTAGCACAAGTGCTGCGTCATCCGAAACTACGGAATCCCGAGATCACTCTTAGTGCGCTAATTCGGTACGGCGCTGCCAGCTTCCTCCGAAGGCTAATATTTTTATCCAGGGCTGTAGCCCAGATTGGTGCGGCATGCAAAGCGACTGACGCCACAACCTTTCGAAGAAGTAAGCGCCTGGCATCCCTGGGTCCTCCCAGGTTTGCCAACATACGGGAGAGAGCTGCTTGTAATTTTGCTGCCTTCTTACCGACATACTCGATATGAGGCCTGTAACACAGCCTGTTGTCCAGTATAACACCGAGATACTTAATGTATGGCTTTGTTTTGATGGTAACATTACCAACCTTCACCTCCATAAATTCAGTTTTTTCCTGCTCGTTGTCAGTACTGCCTCTTTTTTATGCTCTGCTAGTTCCAGGCTTGCGTCCCGCATCCATGATGCTATTGTTGTAATAGCTTCATTAGCTGCCGTTCTACTTCTGCTATGTGTTTTGCCACCACTAAGAGGGCCAGGTCATCTGCAAATCCAATAAACTTACATCCCTTTGGTAGTTGCAGTCTAAGTACTTCATCGTAAATGACGTTCCACAGGAGGGGTCCCAATACTGACCCCTGAGGAACACCTGCAGTGACGTTGTATCGCTTAAGTCCCTCCTCTGAGTCGTATTCCAAAGTCCTGTCTAAAAGGTAACTTGCTATAACTCTCATTAGATAGGATGGTATTCTTATTCTTCTTAAGGCACTCAAGATGCGCGTCCAGCTCGCCGAGTTGAACGCGTTCCGAATATCCAGAGTTACTACTGCGCAGTACTCCTTGTTGCCCGAAGGTTATACGACTAGTTTGTCTCCTTTGGCAGCAGGATAAGTCGCTGGAGCTTCCATACTCTTGGAAATACTCCCTCCTGTAAACAGCGAGAGTAGGTGTCCGCAAAATCTTGGGACCTAGCGGAAATCGCAAGCTTTAGCGCTTTGTTTGGTATACCATCAGGCCCTGGAATCTGTCTGCCTGCCGCAGTCACCTCGTCGGTCGTCACTGGACTAATGTACTCCGAGTCAAGTGGTGGGCTTTCCACCTGCACCCTTGGGTGCTGTGGGAACAGGGCCTCTACGATTTTCCGTAGCTCCACTGGGCATGTGGTCCGTAACGTAGTTTGGCTCTTTACCTTTTTGATAACCACCTTATAGGCCGTTCCCCAGGGGTTGATGTCGGCCTCTTCATATATGCTTCAGATCCCGCTTAGCCCTTCGGAAGTCTTCGGCCCCGTGGTCAAAGTCCAGTTGACTCTGGCCCTTTGGGAGAGTCGCCTTGCCCGTAGGCACTTTTTCCTCAGCTAACTAGCGGGGATCGTCCGCGTGAGTCATCCACGATTTCCTCCAGCATGTTTTTGAACTCTACAAGTCCCCAGCTTGGAGGTGCGTATTAGCTGTAAAATGTAACGCTGCCTATCCATGCCCTAACAAATCCGTTGTGGTCTGCATTGACGTCTCGGGGTGGCGTGTTTATGGACCATATGGCCGTCTTACCTTCTCTGCTAGCTACCCATCCGCTTCCTGGTATGCTCTTGAAAGGTTCGCAGATAAGGGCTACGTCAGTTTGCTTTTCCCTAGCCGACTGCATAAGTAGGGCCTGTGCGGCCTCACAGTGGTTAAGATTAAGCTGTTTAATCTTCATCTTCGCTTTGAAAGTGCTCTCCGGAATACTGGGCATTTTCCACTGCCAGCCGCATGGTCTGCCCTTGTTTTATTATGCATGCACAGCATGCAATGTGGCTTCGTTGTGCAGTCCTTTGCAATGTGGTCTTCCTGTCCCCATCTACGGCATTGCTTAGACCTGTCCACCGTATTTTTGCAGTCCCTTGCACAGTGGCCAAATTCCATGCATTTGAAGCAGCTCTTGATGGTAACCAATTCCCTTATTCGGGAAGCCGCCCAGCCGACCTTCACGACTCCAGCGTCGAGAGCCTTCTTGGCGTCATCCGCAGGCAACTTGATGGAAGCCGTCTGCGTCGAGCCGTAAGCCATTCGTAGGTGGATATCTTCCACCAAGATGGCTTCTAAAAGCAGCTGCTTTTTCAAGGACTCGCATATATCCTCCTTGGTGGTAATCTCGTCCAGGTCCCTGCACTCGATTGTGACTCGCTGGGAGAGAGCGCGCACTTCGGCTTGCTCCCTAAGGGACTCACCAAGAAGGTTTCTTATCGCCTATGTACCCTCTCCAGATTTGTTCAACTGAATCAGGAGTTCCCCTTTCTGGGTTCTCCTGATTTTTGAAACAGCCTGGCCAACACCGCTTAGCGTTCCGTCTGCCTTGACTTTCCGAAGTATTCGGTGCGGGCTGGTCTGTCTCCATGTGTCTCTTACCTGGGTTGCGCTCCCTCTTTTCCTTCTTCCGTACGATGGTCCATTTTTCCTCTCTGCGTGGGGGAGCTTTCGTGACTCTATCCGTCCCTGGTTCCTCCGTCGCAAGGGTGCCGATTAAAACCTGCATGGTAGCCACTCCCAGGGTGTGTAAGCTCCAGAATTCTGCTTCCTTTTTCCATCGATGGTCTTTCCAAAGGTTGGCGACGTCTGGGAAGATTGATTTGTCCGTATCAGGGCCTTCGCCCTGTTATCATGTAGCTGTATAGCTACCAGCTCGTATAACGCCCTGATGCTCTCGATCGAATCACGCATCGGTTGGTGAATCGACCGCCTCTTACCGTCTTCCAACAGAACGGCTGGTGTCGAAATTTTGGTCGGTGACCGTGCCACCTTGCTACTTCTAGCGAAACCACCACAGGGGTTCTTTGAACGAATCGTAAAAGCCTCACTCTCTCCTTCAATTTGGGGGGTTATTAGATTGCTCGTTCTTATAAGTCCCAACTCCTGGGCCGTTGTCTCTGGTCGTTGTACTGTCGCGTTGGGAATCCCGTATAATCAAGATGGGGTTCCAGGGGTCCAACCTAAGGCATTACTGGACTTTGCCTGAGAGCCATTTAGTCGCCTCTTACGACAAGCTATGGCATGCTGTGGTGAGTATTCTGTGCGGCCGCCCACCACACGGCTTCGTGTGTGTGTGTCTGTGTGTGTGTGTGTATATGTGTGTGTGTGTGTGTGTGTTGGGTGTGTGTGTGTATATATATCTTTTGGGCTCGCTTGCTATTAAAGTTTTTCGCTTTGCTCTCTTTTACCGTCGCACAGTTGACATTCTTATTAATATTGATTGATAGATAAACTTACAAAGCTTAAATAGTTTATTTACTTTAAAGCACAAATTTTGGTATAGAACTGTAATTGTGATTATGATATAGTCTTTACTCATGCTACTCTAATTTAATTTGTTTCAACAAATGTTAACATATCCTTAAATTCTCTATTTACAGGTGAGTTCTTAAGATCAAATCTTTGCGACCTATAGAAATAAAGTCGACTGATTGGAATTGTTTAATTTTTTGACTAAGTAAGTAAATATTGATACAAAGACCGATAATCTAAACCTAAGTGCACTTTAAATTTGGAGAAAATAAACATGTTTATTAAAAACACAAAAAAAAAAAACAAGTATTAACGGTGCAGTCGGACGCAACCGACTGCGGTATTCTCGATATAAGTAATAAAACCAACTGATTACAATGGCGTGCGGATAGGGCAAGGGTGTCCACTGCCTAAAAGATTGTCTGTTGCAGAGGGGATGCCAAATTTGGTGACTCTAGCCCATAGTTAGTTGGAAAGGTGGCTGGAGACGGTAGGGGGGGCGTGGCATCCAAATTTTTGCTGCAGATCTGTGTATGCTATCCTTCTTCCAAATTTGGTGATTCTATCTCAAAGTTAGAAAAGTATGGGGAGGGCAGGCTGGGGGCGGTAAGGAGAACGTGGCATCCAAATTTTTGCTACAGATCTATGAATGATGTCACTTGCTATCCTCCTACCAAATTTGATGACTCTAGCTCAAAGTAAGTAAAATACGGTGGAAGGTGGGCTGGGGCATTATGGGGGGCGTGGCATCAGTATTTTTTCTGCAGATATGTGTATGATGTCAATTGCTATCCTCATGCCAAATTTGGTGACTCTAGCTCAAAGCTAGTAGAATACGGCGGAAGGGGGTCGATATGGGTGGGGATGGCATCAAAATTTTTTCCGCTATTTTATCACCAATCTTTTCACCAAATTTGGTGGCTCTAGCTCAAAAGTTGTGGAAGATATAGGCGTTTATGATTTCAAAATGCAAGAGCCTTAAGAACGGGAGGTGCGTGGCTCCAAAACTTTGATGCAGTTTTTTTTGGGTCGTTAACAGTTATCTTCCTACCAAATTTGGAGACTCTAGCTCAAACTCTATGGAAGATATACGCATTCCCTTTTTTAGCAAAGCGTTGGGGCGGCTAAGACAGTATGGAGGCGCGTGGAATCAAAAGTTATTTAAACCGCGGGGTGGCTTAGGGCGGAATGGGTGGGCGTGGCCTTAAAACTTTAGATGCAATATTTTGGAGGTTAATACAAACTATCTTCTTGAATTTAATAGTTCTAACTACAAGGGCGTGCGAAAAAGGAGGATTTATCCATGTTAATCTATCGAATTTAACGATTTCCCAGCCCCCAGTTATCGTAGAACCCCAATCTTTAATTTACTATGCCATAGATAAAGACATTTGCAAAGTTTCAAGTCTCTAACTTGAAGGGTGTGGAAAATAGTTGCGTTCATTCAGATGGACGGACACCATGACTGTAATTGCATAAACCCAATTTACTCTTTAACTTCGTTATAGAGTATAAAAATCATTTTGCGTTGATCCATGTTTAATTCAACTTAACACGCATATTAAATGATTAATTTTTATAATTCAATCCCACCATACTGTTTTCAGTGAAAAATATACCGAAACAAAAAAAAAACATAAAAAGAGATTTCAAAAAATACTTTGATCAAATCGTAAAACTTCGTGTTTCCTTATGAAAAAATCGACAACACACAGAAAAAGATGTATTCTTGGCTTTTGCAAATTTCGAGCTTTGACGCTAAGATTTAGTGCGAATACCAACAACAGGTGTACCAACTCAATGGGATGACCACGCACGGGTATTTCGGGAACTTTTTTAACAAGGTTGTATCTGACTCTTTTTATACCCTTAACCCATAAAATGGGTAAATCAGGGTATAATGGTTTTGTGCAAAAGTATGTAACAGGCAGAAGGAAGCATCTCCGACCCCATAAAGTATATATATTCTTGATCAGTATCAATAGCCGAGTCGATATGGCCATGTCCGTCTGTCCGTCCGTCTGTCCGTCCGTCTGTCCGTCTGTCTGTCTGTCCGTCTGTCCGTCTGTATGAACGCGTAGATCTCAGAGACTACAAGAGGTAGAGACTTCAGATTTTGAACATAAGTTCTCCTATACCATAAGCAGAACAAGTTTGCTTCAAATTATCGATAACTTTTCTGGTTTTTGATATACACATGGAATCGATAACAAAAATATCGAATTTGGAAAAATGTAAAAATGGGGGTTGGTGAAATGGGTAACGATAGAACTTTTCTCAAAATTTCGTCTAAATCGATTAAGAAACACCAGAGATATCGTAAAGTTAAGTCAGTTGTGAGTTTTGTTTAAAGTGATCATTATTTGAAGCATACTTTTAGGATAGAAGGACTGCAACTGGGTTCAGGGTATCTTCTGGTCGGGCTATCCCGACTAGAGCCTTCTTACTTGTTTTTTTTATAAAATTTGTAGAGAGACAGTAAGTGACATCGCGCAAAGATCTCCATCAACATTTGTATGCGATGTTCAACCAAGCCGCCCGACTTCTTAAATCATAAATCACAATTTCTTCCACAGCTTAAGAGCTGCAGTCACCAACATTTTTGCGAGCTAGTTAACGATTTCCCCAGGTCTCCCTTTTAAGGAAGCAGAGTATAATGCAGTCGGTTTTCGCCGACTGAAAAGTTTTAAATTTTTTTGTGTGAACTGTGTGGGCTTCATCGACGAATCGCCAGAAAGAGAAAAAGAGAAAGAGAGATATTTAAATTGTTTGTCTTTCTATACGAAGATCACCATATTTTTTTCGTCGCTTGCAGCTTATTAGATTAATGTATTGGCATGTGTTTGTAAAATACACAGGTGTGTTTGTTTCAGTGCGATGTTAGCCCTTTATGGGAAAACTTAGTTGATTCTGCTATCAGGGTTTTAACTTTGAAAAGGGTACGCAAAAAACAAGTCGAAACGTTGCAGTCGGACGCAACTTACTGCGGTATATTCGATACTGAAATAAAACCAATAAAAAAAGACCTCAGACCTGATTACACTGGGTTGCGGATACGGCAGGGGTGTCCGCTGACTCAAAGATTGTCTGATGCAAATGGGGATGCCAAAAAGCTTTCTTCCTTCCTAATTTGGTGACTCTAGCTCAAAGTTCGTAACATATGGTGGAAAGGGTTGCTGGGGGCGGTATGGGGGCGTGGCATCGAAATTTTTGCTGCTGATCTGTGTATGATGTCAATTGCTATCCTCCTACCAAATTTGGTGACTCCAGCTCAAAGTAAGAAAAATATGGGGGACGGGTGGCTGGGGACGGTATGGTTGGGAGTGACACCCACATTTTGATGCAGATCTGTGGAATGACAATTGCTATTCTCCAACCAAATTTGGTGACTCGAGCTAAAATTTAGTAGAGTATGGGGGAAGGGGGCTGGGGGTGGTATGGGTGGGTTCGGCATCCAAGTTTTTTGGGTTTCTTCATCACCAATCTTGGCACCAAATTTGGCGGCTCTAGCTCTAAGTCTATATATTCTTGATCAGCATTAATAGCCGACTCGATATGGCCTTTCTGTCCGTCTGTATGAACGCGTAGATCTCAGAGACTACTAAAGCTAGCGACGTCAGATTTTGAATATAAGTTGTCCTCTACCATGAGCAGAACAAGTTTGTTTTAAATTATCGATAACTATTCTGGTTTCCGATATACACATGGAATTGATTACAAAAATGGGTAACGATAGAACTTCTTCCAAATCGGTTAAGAAACACCGGAAATGTCGTTAAGTTAAATCAGTTTTAGTTTTGTTTAAATAGATCATTATTCGTAGCATTTTTTAGGGCGCAAGAAGTAAAATATTTATTGCAACTGGATTCAGGGTATCTTCTAGTCGGGCTCTCTCTACTAGAGCCTTTTTACTTGTTTAATTTTGATAGTTCCCTCGTAAACCAAGGTGGATTATTTTCACTGGATGGAAAAGTGAGGGGAACACAGATATCCAAATGCGAATTTAAGGTCTTGTAAAAAATGGCAATGGCAGTTTCTATATCAGTACAAGAATAGAGTTGAGACCAATTAGTATGCTGAAGAAGGTCATTCAATTTAGTAAAGTTAGTTTTACGAAAACATCGGGTCTTTAAGCAATTGTTAGATGCTGGTCTAAGGTTAAAAAGTTCAAATGAAAGTTCTAAAGTTGGATGGTAGGTATCTTCATAAAGCACTAGAGGGTGTACTCTACTAACATTACTACAATTAAAATCAGATACAAATATCAAATCTAACATTTTATTACTACAGTTATGCACCCTGATAACTAGTGATAGGCCAAACTCTAATAGGCTATCAATAAGATCATCAGAAGTGGCCGGTAATTGCGCCGAAGACGTGTCATTCACAGACCATACAAAACGTGGCTAATTAAAATCACCAACCACTATAAGTTGATCCATATCGCCTGTTATCCATCCTGTTGCCTCAACTTCGACGGCAAAAAACTAACAGAAGTAGTTAGTTGGCCTATCAGTAAACTTTCTAAATTATATGTGAACAGCTTATCCTTTGATTCAGAAATAGTTGCACTCACAAAAACCTGGTTAAAACCCGAAATATCTGATTTTTCCGTTTTGCCAAATAGTTATAACTTGTACTGATGCGATCGCACCACCCGCAAGGGGGGCGGTGTTCTCCTTGCTGTTGACTCTTGTATTTCCTCTGAAGAGATTCATTCTCATGTGATCATCCGGATATTAAGCTTCTACGTGTTAAAATTTTATCTAGCGGCCGCTCACTGTATATTACTTGTTCACATATTCCTCCGCATTCTGATAATAACATATACATAACCCATCTGAATGCCCTGCAACTTGTTGCGTCGTTGTTGACATACCGTTATTATATCTGTTACACCTATTCACATACTCTTTAACAACGAGCTGCGGCGGCCAAAACTTTTCAGAACAAATTGTCGAGAAAAGTTCGGGTGGAACACTCAATTTGAAAGAAGATATGGTTCGGGCTTGTTTGAACTTAAACTTTTCAACAGTAATAAGTGGAGTCTATTTTACTCTTAACGCATCCAATTAAATGTCGGATGCTAGCCTAGACACGAAAATGAATTTATTTAAGGGCACAACAACAAGAGGCTTGTGGGTCACATGTGTACCTACAGTAGGATTAATAGGAACACGCGCTGTGGATACGGAAAGCTCAGAAGTTGAGTTATTAGGGAAAGATTATTGTTGGGATTTCTTGCTGGCGAGTTCAATAACATTAACGGGCTAGCAATTGGACCCGTTGGGGAACTAATAATTTGGTTTGGTGACCAAGACAGGAGAGACATTGAGCGGATTAGGCCCCGAAGTCTTTTTACGCTTCGGCGAATCACTCAACATCTTTCCAATTTAGAAGTTCGACCTCAACTCTTTAAACGAGGTACGTAGGTTATTAAATGCAGTAAGCATTGTTTTTAAACCTACATAAGTCTGTCTCATGAATTGAGTAGACTCCTTCTCCACCTCCATTTAAGGCCTGTGTCTGCAATCAAGGAGTCCCGTATTTTGGACGTAACGCCAGCACATTTCATGTGTATCACATTTTCGCACAATCTACACAGAATGAAGTCTTGGTTGCATGTTCTAACCAACTTGCAATTTTTGCTGCAGCAAACTAGCATATTGATTTTATGTAAATAATTAATATGCTTTATAAAAAAGATGTAGGGCTCATGTCTCTATGTCTCTATCTTTTATAGTTACGCCACAATAACCGTCCTTTTATTTAAAAAGAGAACAGCTGTTATTTGTATGCGTCCTTCGCTCCACTTTGAATATTTTGCGCTTTGCGTTCTTAAAATTCTCAACTGGCTGTGAGTTTTTGCTGTATCAAGTTATCGCTTCTCGGTTGAGGTGGAAAACTATCGATAGTAGTCACAATCGGTAGTGATCGATTCGATGGTTTTTGATAGTATGCCTTAAGGCCTAAACAAACGTTGATTTCTTCCTTAAAGACTCGTTGCTAGAATGATCGAAAAGTTTGCTTAGGCATTGAGCATCAACGGCATTGCCATACGTTGCTTAAGTGCTTTGTCTCTTCTTCTTTTATTGCAATGTAAACAAACCATATGGCATTAGCGGTGGAACATTGTTGCTATGTGCTCTTTTTTATGCCATTGGAAAAAAATTTTAACATTTAATGTAATACCATGTTAAAAACATATTATAGATATTTTTATAGATCTAGTGCATTATATCAATGTGTTTATAAAAAATAAAATGATGATTTAAAAAGTTAGCGACAACTGTGTAATGCTAAGTATTCATGCATGTTTTCACTCCAGTCAAACCATGCATCCAGGCTTAACAGCATTCGTTAAAAAAATAACTTAACGAATTCTTGCGTAAGAATCGTTTGGCGTAGCATATGTTCAAACTTTGCATGCCGGTAGTCTTTAAGGAAGAAATCAACGTTTGGTTGGGCCTTTAATGGACAAATAATAGGGAGTTTGTATTTT
The DNA here is from genome assembly GCA_035044585.1 of Scaptomyza polygonia. Taxonomy (NCBI): domain Eukaryota; kingdom Metazoa; phylum Arthropoda; class Insecta; order Diptera; family Drosophilidae; genus Scaptomyza; species Scaptomyza polygonia. The sequence continues at coordinate 5,162 of JAWNNU010000953.1, read as the reverse complement.
TTTCAATAATTTAAACTTCGATTAAGTAACATTCTTTGTTTTTCATACCCTGAACCCATAAAATGGGTAAATTAGGGTAGAATGGTTTTGTGCAAAAGTATGTAACAGGCAGATGGACGAATCTCCGACCCCATAAAGTATATATATTCTTGATCAGTATCAATAGCCGAGTCGATATGGCCATGTCCGTCTGTTCGTCTGTATGAACGCGTAGATCTCAAAGACTACAAAAGCTAGAGAATTCAGATTTGGAATATAAGTTCTCCTATACCATAAGCAGAACAAGTTTGTTTCAAATTATCGATAACTACTCTGGTTTTCGATATACACATGGAATCGATAACAAAAAAATATCGAATTTGGAAAATGTTAAAATAGGGGTTGGTGTAATGGGTAACGATAAACTTTTTCCCAAAATTTCGTTCAGATCGGTTAAGAAACACCAGAGATATCGTAAAGTTAAGTCAGTTATGAGTTTTGTTTAAAATGGATCATTATTTGAAGCATACTTTTAGGACGCAAGGACTGTAACTGGGTTCAGGGTATCTTCTGGTCGGGCTATCCCGACTAGAGCCGTCTTACTTGTTTATGTATGGAAAATCGGGAGTCGTTTTTCCAAAACACCTGTGATCATACCACACCACTGACTCTTCCAATCGATGCGACACACTCAATATTGCGTTGCCATACAAGTCGCTGCGTCAGGCTTAAAACCATCCAACATACATATACTTACATATAAACAAACACACGGTCATTAAAGCGTTGACTTGATCTTTGCTAACCACAGGACCTCTGAGCACAATTTCCCCTCTGTGCTTTTTTTCCTGAAGTTAACGTACGCTTTTATTTTTATTATTTATTTATTTATTGAGAGCTATGAGCAGCCAAATACGACCTCGCTCAACGCAACCCTCGTTGAACGCAACTCCTCGATAATCGCAACACCAAAATTCTTAAGTTGAAAAAAATTTACCTCATTTTACGCAACTTTCTAAGGAAATCATACAAAGTACAGACCACAATTTCTAATTTTATCAAACAATTAATAAATTATAATGAAATCCTTGCATATAAACTCGATTTACTTTGATTTAAATGACGAGAAAATGCATCTACTTTTGGAAATAGGTCTCGAAGCCATTAATTAGTGGCCAAACATTTGTTGAGTGGATTGGGAAAACCCCAAAAAAAACCCCAATCAGATCAGCGGTAGATAAGTGATTAGTGGATACGATTAGATAAAGCATGTTATTATTTGTTTTTCAGCCTTCTTATACTTTTCTTTAAATAATAACGCAATAGTTAAATGTTTATATTTTATGTCAGTTGCTTTCACTGCACACAACCAGCCGAGTCGATATGGCCATGTCCGTCTGTCCGTCCGTTTGTATGAACGGAATCGATTATAAAATAATATCACATTTTGAAAAAGTAAAAATGGGGGTTGAAATAATGAGTAACGATAGAAGTTTTCTCAAAATTTTAGCAAACACCGGAGATAGCGTAAAGTTAAATCGGGCTCGCCCGACTAGAGCCTTATTACTTGTTTTCATATATATAAACATAATTTGATTGTCTTGTATATAAATAGATTTTGTATAGATTAAAAATATAACATTTAATATTTGGCGCGACAAAAAATATAACTTACTCGGCAACTCTAACTCTTAACAATGAAGAGTCAGTGGTGTGGTATGATCACAGGTGTTTTGGAAAAACGACTCCCGATTTTCCATACATAAACAAGTAAGACGGCTCTAGTCGGGATAGCCCGACCAGAAGATACCCTGAACCCAGTTACAGTCCTTGCGTCCTAAAAGTATGCTTCAAATAATGATCCATTTTAAACAAAACTCATAACTGACTTAACTTTACGATATCTCTGGTGTTTCTTAACCGATCTGAACGAAATTTTGAGAAAAAGTTTATCGTTACCCATTACACCAACCCCTATTTTAACATTTTCCAAATTCGATATTTTTTTGTTATCGATTCCATGTGTATATCGAAAACCAGAGTAGTTATCGATAATTTGAAGCAAACTTGTTCTGCTTATGGTATACGAGAACTTATATTCAAAATCTGAAGTCTCTAGCTCTTGTAGTCTCTGAGATCTACGCGTTCATACAGACGGACAGACGGACAGACAGACAGACGGACAGACGGACGGACAGACGGACATGGCCATATCGACTCGGCTATTGATACTGATCAAGAATATATATACTTTATGGGGTCGGAGATGCTTCCTTCTGCCTGTTACATACTTTTGCACAAAACCATTATACCCTGATTTACCCATTTTATGGGTTCCGGGTATAAAAATGCACCATATTATAATTCGTATTTAAAACGAGCGCATTTGAATCGAAAACTTAAGTTTTAGAAATTAGTATGAAACGCTTTAGAATTTAAGTGTATATTATTATAAATCGAATTTTTTTGTTTTTAATTTGAACAAATCAGAAAACTTATTAAATCCAATATTTACATTTTAGATTTCAGATTGAAAAATATTATATTTATATAACATATTCATTTTTGAATCATAGGCTCTAGTCGGGATAGCCCGACCAGAAGATACCCTGAACCCAGTTGCAGTCCTTGCGTCCTAAAAGTATGCTTCAAACAATGATCACTTTAAACAAAACTCATAATTGACTTAACTTTACGATATCTCTGGTGTTTCTTAACCGATTACACCAACCCGCATTTTTACCTCTTTCAAATTCGATATTTTTTTGTTATCGATTCCATGTGTATATCGAAAACCAGAGTAGTTATCAATAATTTGAAGCAAACTTGTTCTGCTTATGGCATAGGAGAACTTATATTCAAAATCTGAAGTCTCTAGCTCTTGTTGTCTCTGAGATCTACGCTTTCATACAGACGGACAGACGGACAGACAGACAGACGGACAGACGGACGGACAGACGGACATGGCCATATCGACTCGGCTATTGATACTGATCAAGAATATATATACTTTTTGGGGTCGGAGATGCTTCCATCTGCCTGTTACATACCTTTGCTCAAAACCATTATACCCTGATTTACCCATTTTATGGGTTCAGGGTATAAAAAGGTTTGAAAGAACTTTGCTAAGGTTCAAATATATATTAATTGTGTAAAGCCATTAATAAATAGTAACTAAAAGAATTTAAATTAGTATAGATAACTCTTACAAAAAATGGTACCACCTTAAAAAATCGGGAACCATAACATGTTAAAAGATTTTACTATAAAAACGAGTAGGCTTTGCCATTCGGCATGCCTCGAAAAGCTTCTTAACTCGTTTTGTATGAATATGCTTCTAGTTAGTCATGACACTGTTGCAGGACCTCTCTTGCCCATCACAAATGACGACGGTTAGCCGCAACCAGGGTCGAAAGGCATGGAATAGTTTCGGGTTGAGGTCGTGGGGTGAGGGCTTAGGCCACTTAAACATGGTCTCTTTAAAATGCTGAGTTGGTGGCCGGAAAATTTTCAATTAAGCTAATGAACGCAACAGTACCACAATGAAAAAATTAATAGAAGTACTACATAAAATAATAAAATACAAAACTATTACGCTGAATTTTATGCAATATTGAAAATGAAATGTTTGTGCTGCTGGAGTATATTAAAAAGTATCAGCGGACCTCAGAAAAGAGCTTTCCTTCTATTTATTTTTACCGGAAATTTTGAAATATATCATTAAAAATTTTACGGAGAGCAAATATTTTGTTTGTGTTGAAAAAACAATTCAATGAGTGAACTCACGTGCGATGTTTTAACACCTTTTTGTTACACGTCACCAGTCCAATTTCTATGGACGCATTAGCATGAAAACTATATTATTGATGTAATGGTTGCATGAAAATGTCACCACCAAAAAATCGGTGAACGGATATTTTTATGCCCACAAACAACATCACAAAAAAAAACTATTACAAACGAGCTTATCTGCTACATCAAAAAGTTTGCGACTCGACTCGTACACAGCATTGGAAGATGATATGTTATTCAACTTAAACAGGCAAACCTGGATGGTGTGAATAGAAAAAAAATTCAAATATTGCTATTATTTCACAGTTTGTTTTGTTCACACAATCAAGTTTTTTTTCTGTAAATAAACTGATACATTTTTTTTTATTTATTTATTTATTTATTTATTTATTTATTGTCAGCTGTGAGCAGCCGACATGAAAATAAAAATAATTTAAAATAATTATAATAAAAATAATTAAGTTTAAAGTAAAATTTAAAATTATATGTAGTTCTGAAAGTAAATTAAGGTTGAAATAATTATAAAGGTAACGTTAAAGCTCTGAGGAATTCAAAGAAAATAAGTGGCCCAACATTTGTTGCGTGGATTGGGAAAAACCCGGAAAAACCCAATCAGACCAGTGGTAGATTAGTGATTAGTGGTTACGATTAGATAAGGCAGAAAGGATAGATCGTTTTAGTAATGGAGTCGAGGTCTCCAGAGAGACAAGAGAATAAAGCTTGTTGTAGTCAAAACATAATACGCAAAATGGTTCATGAATTAAATAGTTGCTTGAGCAAAAATCGAGGCTAAGGGGTAAAAAGTTACGTGTGCATCTAATGGGAACATTTAATTTTACTCGACTTATACCCTAATTTCATTAGGTTGCATCCGTCATTAACAGCAAGTCGCGGATGTAGGTGATTCCACTACAAATCCAATTCATCCACATCCTGTTTTAACAGGGGTTTTGTTTTTTTTTTCCATGCACTTGATGACCAGCTGCTGTTTTACCCAAATTGGCACTGTTTAAACGAGTATCGATAGGAAATTTCATACTATCGACTATGTAATGTTAAATTCTAACATCGCCTGCTTTTCCCAGTTGATCGGTTTTCGACCAACTGGGAAATGCAACCGACCAACGGGGAAATTTTAACAAGATTCTCATTGTGCATAGGGGAGTCTTATACAAACGGAAGCAACATTCCCGAGTTTCAATTACATACTTGCATCCGGCTTGTAGTGGAATCGGGGTATTAGAAGAACTGATGAGTCGATTTCACCATCAAGTAGATTAGTGATAAATACTACACCATGCATAATTCTACGGTTCAACAAGGAAGGAAGATTAATTAAAAGAAGTCTACTTGAATAGGGGGGTAGGTCTATTCCAGGAACCCAGTTAAAA